>JACJUM010002543.1:11373231-11400876 GCA_020976665.1 Heortia vitessoides
TTCCTAATTACTACGTATTAATTGATTCTTTACAAATGTTCTGACATTAGCTAATGTTTTAGATGCCTCGACATTACACAAAGAAAAAACACAATAAATTGGGAATTTAAGATCTTTCTCGTGCTGTACATGATATAGAAAACAGCTTAATTTGAGCAAAGCGTTAATGCAACATCAGTCAAGAATCAACTGCTTCCGTACGTGTAACTGCAACTGAACGAAGTTTCAGTGATATTTAGAGTGAAAAAACCACTTATGTTCCCTAAAGTAAAGCTGATATAGATATGACCAATAATCTGGTCCATCCACTCTTGTGTCATTTACTGAAATTACCATTATTATTCCTAAAATTGTAACTTCTAAGCAAGGAAATAAAAAATACCTGGGACTATACATTCATGACAAATTATCATGGATGCCGCAATACCCATGTAAGGGGCATAAATAATAGTAATAATAAAAACTTTATTGTACACTAAATATATGAAAAAAGAACAGTAATTATAAAGTATAATGGGCGGCCTTATCGCAAATAGCGATTTCTTTTCTTCCAGGCAACCTTTGGATGGAAAAAGTGAATGAAACAAAGAGGTAGTAAGAAGTGTACATAAGATCAATTGAAAAATATATTAAATAAAAATATATTGAAAAATATAATAAAAGAAAGTGATCCTTCACCAACCGTTTAAACACAGGCAGGGACTGCGTGCATCTAATATTAAGTAGGAGTGCATTCAACAAACGAACAGCCTGGCCCTGAAGGACTTCCTAAAAAATGTGGAATGCACAGGCGTTTTCAATAGAAGGTTTTCTGATGACCTGAGAGATTTCTCGTGGCTGTCACCTAGGAACACGAAACGATTTTTAAAATTTGAAGGGTAGGAAGGGTCAAACAGAATCTTGTATAGCAAAGACAGGATGTGAGCATGCTTTCGAAGTGGAATGGGAAGCCATTTGAGCTTAATTCGAAACTCGGACACGTGATCAAATTTGCGAAAACCAAAAATGAATCTTATGCAAAAAATTTGTAGTCCCTCGAACTTCTCAAGTTGGTTTTCGTTAAGGTAGCTGACATAGGCATCATCTAAAATAGGAAGGAGTGACTGTGTAAGAGCAATTCTAGTGTCCAATGGAAGAAAGTTCAGCAATCTCTTTAATGACGCAGCAGAAGCAAACATTTCCTTTAGCTGAGCAGCCCAGAATAAATTAAGGTAAAGGTATTAAGGTACGGTCAAAAGAAACTTGGTGAACCGCAAACCAATCGGTCCTTGCAATCAACTTAGAGCTGCCGAACACAATGACTTGAGTAATTCTAGGGATTAGGTTTAGTCCAAACTCATTTGTCCAAACATCTTTGGTAGAAGCAATTTATAAGATGGCACACTGTGTATCTCGAATAATTTAAATAACTTTGTATAATGCCTTGCTGAAATCACATTTAAACTACTTTATGGAGATTTGGGGCTTAGCTGCACCCACTAACCTTAATTCATTGCAGCAGTCACAAAACAAAGTAATTAAGGCCTTATTTCAATATCCCTTACACACACCAACTAATCATATATATAAAAAATACTAAATATATTTAATGTATCTCAATTACGCAAATTCTATAAGTTCTACGAATTATATAATTAGGAAAAGAGTTAGCTACAAATTCTGCCAAAAGACCGTTAAAAGGCAACCCCCACAATCTCCAAACCAAAAATCAAGTACAATCATCAGCGGTAGAACTCACTATGCAAAGAAGAATACTGTTTAGGGGAGCACAGCTGTGCTCTAGAGTAGCTATTCAATAAGGTACCTAGCACCATAAAAGAGTGTGAAAACATAAATATATTTAAAACTAAGCTAACACTGTATTTAGTTTCGAGTACCTACTGACTAATTATATATTTTTTATTTAAACTATGACAAAATCTTTATCTCATTGTAATTGAAATGTTTATTCTGTCTCATTGTAAACGAAATGTTTATTCTATATGTCATTGTAAATTAAAAGTTCGTATGAGAATAAAGACCTTTTAACTAGGTGTCCCCAATTGCCCTACCTTGTCCTACATGGTACAAAACTCTCTTAATATATTATTTATCAATGACATCACTATTAAAATACAGTAATCTTGTATATACTATATATATTAATATCTTTTTCTTTCTATTTACAATCTTATTTAATTGAAAGGTTGCCTGGAAGAAACCGCTATTTGCGAGGCCGCTAATTGTACTTTGTGATTATTGTTGAAATCTTTTATTATTATTATTATTCTTTTCTCTTAAATGGTTAGGTAATGATTACATTATATTATTGTCATAGCTTATATATACCCAATAATCCGTTTTAGGTACAAATAAGTTATTTTTATCATCAGTAATAGATATTAGAGAAAGTGTAATATAATGATTAATATTAAACTTTCTCTAATATCCTAAACTTATGTTTAGAAGGGAGTAGTAACTTTGTTGAACTATAACAATAATAAATTCAAACATACATTAAACTAACTCCGAAATCGTACTATTCCCTTGTCCTACGGACATCAGATAACAGAGGAATCAGAAACATAATGCTTAAAGACATATTTAAGATACAAACACGAATATTCATCATATATTTTATTTGTACTGAGTGGGGATTGAACCCACGACCCTTGGTGTATAAGATAGGAACACCACTGAATGTGCCATAGGACCCGCTCACCACTCTCACACCGGACTAACAATTAACTATTAACGAGTTACAGTCATATAAAAAAATGGGATAATATATTACTTCGGATTAGTATTCTAGTAATTATATAGTATATTTGTATTCTTTATTATGTTTTTATAGTATATTTGCAGTATACATAATCAGATACAATGCAAAACAGCTGAAGGTCTATTAAAATGAACATACCTTTGTTTTCATTGTACAAGGCCGCATAGTTTCTGTTCTACCGTGTTTAAATGCAGAAGTGCTGCAAGATTCATATGTACCCACGTAGCTGCCTCGTAAGATGTGATGAGCAGCCTGTAATGGAAATTGTAACAAGATATGAAACAAAACTAGTCATCGGGTGAACTCTTTACCAAAGATATCAAAATTAAAGTTATAAATAAATTATTTATAAAAAACAGCTAACAACTTCGATAAAAATATAGGAAGCCGCTAGACAATCGAATTGTAAAGTAAAGAATCATTTACAACCCTTTAACATCACGCTTGCGTTTGCCGCCTGCACAACATGGCAAATATATGTCAATATTCTCCAAAAAGCGGAAAAATATTGGATCATTATACCCGAGAGCTCTGTTAATGTGTAAGGATGCAAGGCGTAGATGCTAGGATGCAAGGTTGAGTACAGGGAGCACACACAAGGAGCAACGTGTCCACTCGTGTGTACGCATATTGAAATGGTAACTATGTATAAAGTACTCCGTAATAAAAAAAGAAAATGCTGAAGACTTAACAGTGAGGTACGGATAGATGTATTGAATTACGGATACCCAGGAAATAGGCTGATGAAAGAACGTAATGACACTTTTGTCCACAAGCCGCCTCACAGGAAATGTATCTGGGTGAGTCTCGTTACTTCCACGAAACACGACCTTAACATGGTTATGAACAACTAGAAACCCTGATTGACGCGCCGATTTCTAATTTCTTAGAGAAACTTGCGTTGGTGGACGAAATATATAATAGGCATATAGACACTTTTAAAACACACCCTCGATCAGATAGGCTATAAAAACTGTAGAGATACACATACCTAGCGGAGTTTGCACTAGGCGTAAAGTCTTGTATCGCTAATTCCATTCAACGATTATGATCTTGTTGCACATTTACAATTGGACACAGCTCGAGCAATTTTAAATATTCTTTTTTAGTGTAACTATGAGAAACATTATTAAAGCTCAATCTAATAAAGATAATAACAAAAATAAAGGCTGCTAAAAATAGTAGATGTGAATGTGTAACACACAGTTATGTGTGTGTGTGTTTTTTGTCACACGAACCTATTGCTGGACTACTCAGACGTCAATTCCAGCGCCAAAGAAAAATCCAGGCAGGGCCTCTTATAGATGAGAGGTCCGATGCCCGTATTTATCCTACGTACCCTGCGGCGCGGCGGTAGATCGCGCCCGCAAGGCTCGCGACCGACGGCGATCGCCCGAGGGCACCTCTAGAAGCTCGACCAGGGCTTGGGCTGCCATCGTTGGGGGGTGAATTGAATTATTACAATTCAGCAGAAGAGGGCGGACAGAGTGAGACCGGCAGCTCTAGGGCTGTCAGTTATCGCTCCTAGGGGCAGGGCCTGCACGCGTTCGCTGGCGAACGCGGTGTACTACTCTGTTATACGAATGCATGTGCAGTATCAATGATTGTGCGGGCTGCGATTTTCGCGGGATTCTTATCGGGCGGAGGCATATCAGATTATAAAGCCTTGGAACTTGAAGCCTTGAACTTGGAGAGGAGGAAGACTACTAGAGGTTAGGGCAGCTTTGTGTGGACAGACTTCCTCTTAATATAAATAGTTGCCTAACTTTTAATACCTTGGTCTCTTTATAGAGTTATAGTGGACTTAGTAGCACCGCCCCAGACATTAATGAAGGATAACGCCGACCAATTTAATTCAAAGATAGTTTATCACTCTTCGAAGATATTCTACGCATCAGCCTGAACGAGATGAGCAAATGTATTCTGGATCCAGTTAAAAATGTAGTACGAGTCACATTATAGCCATTAAAAGCACGTAAATAGTACAATAGGCGCCAGAAGATTGGTCGTGAAGGTCAAAGAAACACTGTTATTATAAAATTACCATCGAATCTCACTTCTGGACGATGTTTACACGCTGTTCTCAATTTCACGTTATTACGAACATCATCTTTTATAGTATAGTAAACTATACTATATAAACCCATAAATAATAATGATGCATAAAAGAAAATATTGAAAAATGATTTCACCTGAAAGCCAAGTTGCATAATACAGTCTGGGCTGACTTTGAACTGCTTGCATGCTTGTTTGTTGAGCCCCTCATACAAAATGTAGTCAATGCTCAAAGAACCACACCACTCTTTGTAATCTTGTCTTGCTTTTGAAATAAACTGTTTAGATGTGTCATCTAATCTGAACTCTGGAAACAGTGTAAGATAAAACTTTTTTAAACAAAAATCCACAAAGTAAGAGTGTTCTATGAATCACTGATGTTCAACATGTGAATACACCCTCTTAATACCTTAAACCTTTTAATGTATTAACCAAATACATTAAGAGGTTTACCTTTTCTTGGGGAAATGTTTTAAAATTATTTAATTGATATTTATAATAACTTAGATATTATTTTTCATATCGCACAATGAGGTGCAAAAAATCATAACACTCATTGCCATTGCATCATTTGAAAATGTACAAAAAATTAATTAATGCTTTAAGTATTTTAATCACAGATGTCTTTTTGTTGTCTTAATTTATATGTTGTCAACAAATTATAAAACAAAAGTCGAACAGATTTGGATTTGGAATGGATTGAGAAACATTTTTAATTTAACATGGTGTTGTGTAAAATTAAGCTGATGTAATTTAAAGATTACAAATCAGTTTTCATTAGAAATGCTGCCTATTGAAATATAAAAAACAATGCATGAAAGATGAACATCTCATTAAATATTTTTTTATAGAATTATAAAAAAGTTCACTATATCTATTTTACACATATACAATTTCTTTTTTAAATGGTCTCATAGAAATGCTGTAGATGGAATGCTATTTGAATGGACATGGAGCTTATCAATTTTAAAAAGGTTAGTAGGAATATTAAGCATCTCATGTCATTATTATCATTGCTGCTTCAGATTATCCATTGCTAAATGATGTTTTATCTTAATAATTTTTTAAACCACATATTTTAAATCAATAATGTAAAATTTATAATATTACAATTAATAACATTTATATAATTAATAAATCAGTTACACATTATTTATGTCTTTACACAAGGAGGCCTCCTATTGGATATTATCACATTATATGCCACCACATAATTTGAAAATTAACTAAATACATTAAGTGGCTCAGCCATAAGTAGTATTTGTTTATGCTGTACAGCATAAAATGCTACAAACATTCTGGGAACCTTTGGGTCGGATATGTCTCTTTATTGGAATGCATAATTTTTTTTGAATATATTAAAATTATATCAAAAAGAGAATTAAATTACAATACATTTGTTTCTGAAATATTACATATATTTTTAATTTATGTACATAAAAATAACAATAAAGACCAGATGATTGTTGACGTTGCCTTTGTTATAGATTATACACACATAAGACTATGGCTGATTCAATGAAGATGATACTTTTAAGCATTCTTTCTTGTGAGGGGGACTAGGGTTTATTAATTAGGTAAATCTTACCTAGCTTATTGACAGTTCTATTAATTTCTGAAGGTTTCGTATTAGGCTGAATGAATGGCATTGTAATTGTTTCCTTGTAAATATCCTCAAAGAATCGCAGTACAGCCACACCATCTCCCCACGAATGTTCAAAATTAATACCAGAGCAGCCATCAGCGGTTGTTATAAGGCTAAATGATTTGTCAAACCATCTGCAACATAATTTAAATTATTGGCAATGTACAAGATTATACATTCTGTACATTTAAATTGAATTTAATACTAAGTGTTTAAAAAAATAACAGTTCTGAGATCAAACATAAGGCATATGTACTTATATACATATTTAACACTTAGATACAACAATAACATGTTTATCATATACAATTTTGACCTGGGTGTGTATCAAACCCTTGTTGATCAATGATGATTGTCAAACAGTCTACTACAAGGGATGTCCTTTGTTACAGAAGACAGACTAACTGCCTGAATGGGACATGGCCCTATATTAACAATATCATATTGATGAGTTTTATGAGGAATTAAATGATTTACAAATATTAAAAAGTAGAGATTACGGAATGTGTATGTTATATTCTAATAAATAAATATGCTTGTTCATGCTTGTTTTATAAACTACAATACCTGTTTAGCCCGTCCCCATGTAAATAATGCTTCAAAAGTTTATTTTTGTCTTCTTTTAAATCTTCTTTGTCTAATACTAAATTAAATATTGCAGTGTCTATTTTATGCAGAATATCTTTGTTTCCAGTTGCCTCTAAATAGCTTCTTTGGTGTGCCCAAACATCACGATTTTGGGTAGTCAAAATCCCAACAGGATGTTCAGCAAATGGTGTATCATCGTTTAGTATCTGACTCAGATTTCCTAATATTTCTTCTGGTGACAATATATTACCTAAAATACATATTAACTAATATATTTCATGCATCATACTTAATTCTAAGGGTCTAAGGTTACCAAGAAACTTTATAGAAACAAATAAACAAAGGAATATTTAACCCATACACTGCCTTCCTGAGAAGTAAAGACTAACCAAGGCGGTTCCGGCATCTAAATTAAGTATCCTTGCCTGCCCATCATAGTTATTGGCATGAAGCTGTAGATTTCAATATGAACCGTTTAAACTGTTTGTGTAAAGAGTGTATGTGTAATTTTTTGCAATATTTGGAGCAAAATTGTAAGTTTCTATTTTTTTAGTTATTAGCTAAAATAGTATTGAAGCATAAATGTCACAACAATTGGTTAATTGATCTAAAATTAAGCAAAATCATTGATATTTTTGTATCAGATAAAGTAAGCCAACAAGAAATCCAAAATATCTTTAAAATCTCACCAATAGGTGATGATTTTTTTCTATTAAAAGCTTCTTTGGGACATCATAATTCTCATGCTCATAGGTGAGCTTGGTGTGTCATTTAAATCATTTTAAAAAAATACATTAAATACATGCAGGCAACAGAGCATTGTGTATTTTTTACTTACCATTAACATCAAATACATCAAATATGTAGAAATTCCCATTTTTCTGCACAAGCACATGTTTACTATTTTGATCTCTAAAAATTTTATCTTTGCTTTTAAGTGGTATTCGTGATGCACCAAATAAACCCTCAAACTGGCTCATATCTAATGGATAAGCATTAAAAAGATAAGCACCATACCTGGAATTCAAAGATTGAATTTTATATTTTAATTATTTCAAAGTTAATTTAATCATGGTAGCCAAATTAACCAATTTTTTAAAACAATGGTAATGAAGTATTAGATGTTGAAAAGAAGAACTTATCATAGTAATGTATCAACTCCTATAAACAATTCATTTAATGTAACATAGTGTATTGTATCTACCAAAAACAAACCTAAGAAATATACAACAATTATTTTTTATAACTTTATTTATATTTATTTAGAATCATAATGGGGACATACCATGATATTGCTTCAGGTAACATCCTGGTGACATTTCTAAACAATTCGGTATTGCTTTTTTTAGGGTTTAAATGAAAAACTTCTGGCTCCAATATATGTTCACGAAGAGAAGTCATGAATCTAACAGCACTGACTAACATGTTTGTAGCCCTTACTAGTTGGTTATTGTAAGCTGGTTTAGTGTCATATTGAAATACTATCAATGGATTATAATTGATAGGCAGTGCTGCACGGTCTCGCAAATACAAATCAAACCAATATTCTGAAATGTAGCTGGTATGCTTATTTGCTTTATCTTTCGCTACCAGCTTTTCTTGTAAGATTTTTCCCTCATTACTTATAAAATCATTAGTCCGTCGCACTGCTTCAGCAAACTGTTCATTACTCAGTAATGGTTTTATTGCATTTAAATATCGCTCACTAGTTTTTGGTAATTCGGGTAGAGGAAGTCGGGGTAATGACTTTTGAAAATGCATCGACGGAATTTTACTTCTTTGCATGTACTGATAACTCAGGTTTCCAGAGTTTGTGTAACTTGAATAAGTTTTCCAAAATTTTAACTTATTAATAGCATTATTTGAGTTCATAATAACTTTGTTAAAATTAATCATATTATCACTTAAAAATTTAACAAAAAAATAATAAACCTCGGTATCAAAATTTTAGTAATACTATAACTAAGTTAATCCGAGCTAAACTACTTTACTCGTCAATGTAATTGTAATGTTTAATTTGATTTTGACTTTGACAGCTATTTGTTTAGCGATGTGGCTCTCACTTTGGACTTTGAGTACACAAAGCGACAAAGCAACTTAAACAAATCTGGCGAATATTTGTATTTATAATATTATCAGTAATCAAGTTCACAATATTTATGAGAATTATGAGTATTTTTGAGTTCAAAATAGATTGTAATAAAAAATAGTCTAAATGATAGTCTTCATCTTGTACGGTAAGCGATAGATCAACATATCCAAATTTGTAATTTATTTACAGACAATAAAAGCGAGACATTGAACTCAATATCTTGCTTTTATAGATAATATAGATAATTATTGAGAAGTTTTGAAAAACTTGATACAACTTGATAGACGAGACAAATCTGCATAATATTTACAGACAATTTGAACTCAAAGTTTCTCTATTAAAGATTAATATTGATTACGAAGTTTTTATAGATTCGGGTAGGTTGATATGTGGATGGGCGTACTAGTACAATTTCGTGTTAGAATCTTATAAAAAATGCACAATATTGTACTATACAATATTTAGGTACTAGCATTTCATCATCATCATTATCATACCATTGGTAGTCCACTGCTGGACATAGGCCTCTCCAAGAAAGGAGGTTTTATGCCCATTATTGCCGCTGGGCAAGCGTGTTGGGAATCGCAGAGCGCAGCTATCGCGACAGATATGCTGCTGCCCACCCTCGCTCTGTGCATTTGAGCTGCACTGCTTCGTATGGATATACCGCCATCTGTCGGTTCTGGTACCTTAGTCGCCTCTTACGACACCTGATGCAGTGAGAGGTACTATTATATTCTGCCTTTACCTCACAGCACAAGAATTTACACGATCAAAATTAATTATAAAAGTATCTGACTAGAATGTATGTTAAATAAAACAAGTTGTAAAGCCTGTAATTGTAATGCTAAAATGTTTTTATGACATTAATGAGTTATTACTACAGTATCTAGCATGACTACTCTATATAGTCATCATCTCAACATCAATTATTCAAACCTAAGATTATTGTTATTATTAGGTCCCAACTTAATTATAGGTAACTATTCCAACGCGACTTCGTCCGCGTGGAATAGTTTTTTGGGTACCATACCTATTTACTTCAAATTATATAAACTTTGAATGTCACGTTTATTTATATCGAATCAATGGCCTGAAAAATAAGTTTTAAGTTTCTAGCTCTAAAAATAGCGATCCATGCAAACAACTTTTCATCCCCCCTTGCAACCCCTGACAAGCCTTATTTCGAGTTCAAAAATAGCCTATGTCCTTTCTCAAGGTCTAAAGATTGTCTATGCCAGATTTCATCAAAATCGGTTGAGAGGTTTAACCGGGAAAGCGTAACAGACAGACAGACAGACAGACAGACAGACAGAGTTACTTTCGCATTTATAATATTAGTAGGGATGTAGCCCTGCACAAACTGACCTTATACACAACGCATTACGTCAACCTAATTCGACCAACCTCGTCATGGAATCTCTATTGCGCCTACAATGTTTTTACTCTTCAAATGTATACAAGAAGCAGACATGTAAATGTCGGATCAGAAGCCCTGGATGATGACCCGCGGAAGATGTACCCTTTTCGTAATGTTAGCGATATATAACATTCGCTGAAGTATTTTAGATTATAATTTTTTGGTGTTAAGGTATATAATAGCCTTAGCCTTAATAGCCTTAGAGTATTAAATCATTTAGGTAATTAAATACTTATAGTATGTTGTAAAGGTAAAATGGTTATATACTTCTAACAAAGCTTTTTATAAGAAATTAAAATACATTGTTATGCCTCAAACAGTGCCTTAAGAAGTCGTGTCCTATTGGTCTTACGAATCTGTTTTAAATTGATTTATTATTTATTAGACATTGTAAAGAAAATTGGATGAAATATACTGTAACAAAATTTTTCACAATCATATTATTAATGTTAAACGGTGTATATCCTGACATTCAAAACTTGTCAATTAGAAGATTCGGCGACATTACTGAACTTCATGAGTACGGTTTTGTTAGCCTGAAAATAGAACTACTTACAAAATCTTGACACATGTACGAAATGCTTGCTTTAGTTATTTTGGCAATGTAAGAAAGTGAGTGCTATGCTGCACAGTAAGCCATTCAAAATAAGTTACTGGTAAAGACGCTAATTAGTATCTCCTGAAAAATGAATGACCTTCCTGAAAATAGTAACAATAATGAGACAGGTGACATCGAAGCAGTAGATTATTTACGTGAAGTAAAATCATCTACGTGTTTGCTGCTTCCCACGACCCCTAGTCCTACTCCCTTAGATTTCAAGCATCCCCTCTCAGAAGAAATGAGTGAGAGTGCGTTTTTAAAAATCAACGATGATAATAACATGACCAATATGAATAATTTAGGTAAGAATTCTGCAATTGTTATTTTCTGAGTAACCGTAGTTGTGTGTGTATTGGAAATTATCCAAAACTCAAAATGTAAAAAATATAATTGGCTAAAACATAACAAACAATTAAAATCATATGCAACTTCTTAAATTGACAAATTTAACTGCCTTGTTATACAATGAATGAATAGATACAAATACTATCTATTTTTAGAGGGTCACCTATCAACATCAAATTGAAGAATGATGTTAACTGTTTGAAGTTGATTTAAGAAGAAAATTGTGTGTGTGAATATGTATTTATATTTTTATTTGTCTCATTACGCCTCTGTGAAGTGCTAATCCATTATGTAAATTTTATTATGTTAAAAAAGCAGAATATCAACAAAGTTTCTACTTCTTGGTATTAAATATTATATAAACTAAATAAAAAATTTAATTTTAAACTAAAATTAAATATTATTATATAAAAATATTATATATTATATAAACCAATAGACAGCTGGTGAATAGTAGAATCTATGACACATAAATAGAAATTTAAATTGTTATGCCACTTTGTTTGATTCCAATTATACTTATATTACAGATGCTTCAGCGGGAGATTCTAGTTCCTCAGCTGACTCGAATTCTGTTGTTCAAGATCCTGTTAGTGCTCAGCTTATCAATAACATCAGTATGTTGGATTACCAAACATTGAGCAAGAATGGAGACCTTATTATGGGACCAGTATGTTAATAATATTTTAAAAATATGCAATTCTAAAAAGAAGTTAATTTTACAAATCTCTAGTGATCTCTCAATTAGGTATATTGCTAAAAATGTTTTAAGTATGAATACAAACAATGTAAGTTTGTATTCATGCCTTGTGTTGTATTCTCCATAATTTCATTGTCTCTTAACAATCTTCATTGTTTTTTATTGTTTTATAACATTCTTTTTTCTGTTTTAGGCTGAAGATGGAAAGCTTAATGGAAATCTAAACAGCAACAACAGAAAACTGCCAAATTTTGTGAATTGGAATTGGGTTATCATTAGAAAAGTTTTGCTATGGGTTGTTATCTCTGGATTAGTAGCTTGTTTAGGTACAATTATTGCTATGGTTGTAACTATACCAAAAGAATGTAATCCTAATCTACCATGGTACCAAGGTAAGGTATTTTATGAAGTTTTTCCTGCAAGTTTTAAAGACTCGAATAATGATGGTACTGGTGATATAAAAGGATTGATAAAACAACTTGATTACATTCAAGACCTAGGTGTGTCCGCTATACGCCTTAATTATATATTCAAAGCTGATAATTACCCAGTACAATATTACAATGTATCATCTCTCTTACATGTAGCAAGAAGTATTGGAGTATTAAAGGATTTTCAGGATTTAGTGGCAGCAGTCCACAGTAGAAATATGTCTATAATTTTGGACATACCTGTATCTTCAATGGCCAATACCATTACATTTTCGAATTTTACTATAGAAACATTATTGAACAGCCAACAACTCGCAAATGAATTTGATGCTACATCTATTGCTCTTGCTTATTGGGTTCATAGGCAAAAAGTAGATGGATTTTATTTGAAGAATTTGGAAAACTTTGTTCATGATATAAATTTTATTAGAACATTACAGTTTTGGAAATATATTATTGGTAACAATAGAATATTTATTGCAAGTGAACAAGCTTATGAAAATTCAAAGGGGGATTCTCTCAAAGTATTATTATCAAGAATTGATTTGATTGATATTCATCTAGATATGACAGATGGAATAGAAGGATTAAAAAATCGCATTGAGAAGGTTGTTTCAGGGCCTTTTTGGTCAAAGCCTCAAAATCCCTGGGTTCATTGGAATATTGGAAACATAGGAAGCGAGAGAATATCCACTAAACATGTAAATAATACTTTGGCCCTAACTGCCCTTGAGTTTGTGCTGCCAGGGACAGTAAGTATATTCTATGGGGATGAAATAGGTTTAGGTGGTTTGTCTAATGATAAAGTTGAAGTTGACTTTCCTGAACACAAAGATATTCATAATTTAGTACCAATGAAATTTCCTAATAACAGCAACAATGAAAATAACATCATTTTACCATGGAATTCAGAATCCACTCTAAATCCGAAATATCACTTTTTAGATTCAATCAAGGTTTTTTCTGAAGTAAGGTATAACACACCTACAATTTATTTAAGGGCAATATATAAAGAAGGTGCTATTTTAAAAAATATGGAAATTCGCGAGACAGAGGAAAATCTTGTTGTAATTGAGCGATGGTATCCACGCAGAAATACTTGCGTCTTTGTCGGGAATCTGGGAAATGAATCTATAACTACTGACCTATCTACTATGTTCTATGGAGGAACAGTTGTAGCTGGTACAAATACAACTTTAATTGGACAAGTGCTTTACTTTGACGAGGTAACATTTCCCCCAAATTCTGCCATTATATTAAAACTGGAAAAGTGAAATAAGTATAGGTTTTACTATATTACCAAAGACTATTATTCTTTCTGTGTTTTTTTTGTTAGATAAATGTAATGTTATAAGATTATGTTGTTTATTATGACTAAAATTGCTGTGAAATATTAAAATAGTAAATTTAGTAATAGAATCTCAATGTTCTGATATTTATTTACTTTGTAGGCAATGTAGTCTCCCTGACTCTTATTAAAATGAATGTTTGAATTTATATCATTTAATATTATTATGAAAGTGTCCTGTATTAACATGGTAATGTGTTAGCTAAATAATAATTGTGTGTTTTTATAATAATTGACATTAATTTGAACTTGTCATGGCTCTGTTTGTTCATCCATCACAACCATTTATTTGAATTGAATTAGTTCTTGTTCTTTAATTGCTGGGTCGTCACTAGCGTCGTGAGGAATTCACCTTGTTAGTTACATTTATTTCAGTTTATGTACTTAAGTTTAATATTGAGATGTATTTAGTAGTTATTTTAGATTTGTTATATATACCTGATTTATACCTCTGATTTGTTAAATATGTCAAGTTAAATAAAAATTTACATCAAAAATTTTAGGTAAACAAAAAAACAACACAAATTCACTTATGTTGTATTATATTTACAAATCTATACATTTGTACACAAGGAAAACATATAACTATGTACTTAGTATTTATTTAAGAAACAGCTATGTACAATTTATGTATAAATAAATATTAACACAAAGTTTAACCATTTTATTAATGGACACTATTAATGATGGGCATAAACATACATGATCTGGTTATTTAAGCACTTTTGTAATTCCTTTATTATGCTAAGTATTTAAAATGAATGTAATACAATTTTATTTATTATACATTTTATCTGTCGATCTAGTAGATGCCCATCAATACATACCACATACATGGCATAACCGCTATATTATGTACCTACACACTTGATTATGCATAAAACATACTTCTTAAATATATATCTATGTTCGCTTTATTTATAATGATTTAATTTCTTTAATGATACGTCGTAATGTAATAGTTTAAGAATAATCAAGTATGTATATTTTACGTATCCACGTTTTATTACTACTGACGATCAACTAATATTATGTAATTTTATAAATTGTTACTATCATGATCTAAGACGCATATATTTATAAGGTAATTTTATTGATAGTGAGTATTTTAAACGAAGTTTTGTTATATTGTAATCATTAAGCCATTATTACATAGTGGATGCACATTAACATAGTGACAATATAAATGTTTAATAAAGATTTACTATAGATTGTTGATCAGTAAAGTGATGTTTTGTTTAAAATTGATTTTACATTATATATTCATATGGTGCAATAATAATGTATCTTGACAATCAGTCTTTGAATTCTGCTTATTATCATAAAATAAAGCATTCATGATATATTATTAGTTTCGATTTATCACTATTCCCAAAAAAACTATATTTTATGCTTGATAAGATAAATTTAATTAAACTTCTGTTTGCTTTCCTTCTTAGTGAAAAGAAGTTATTAATAGATCGTCTGAAATTACAATAGTACCTACCTAATGTAAGAAAATCAATTATTTTAGTATTGCGACCTCAAATTGATAACTGCCCTGCGTTACTCTTGCATAAAAAGGCATTTTATTTAAATTTTATGTATTTGAACCTGCAAATCTCAAATATTTTGAAATATGCATATATATCTGCATGTAACAAATCTCAAATATTTTGAGATTTCAGTACGTAGGAAAGCTTATTATTTTGAGGCTTTATACAATAATCCCTGCAAAGAAGTTTAAAGTAATTTGTAATATAGAATAATTTTACAAAACCTGCATACAATAATCTTAACGGGATCTTAACAAAGTGAATTTGTTGGTTGCGTCGAATTGTTTACACATCTTGTAGAAATACTATGTTTTTGCAACTTTACAATTTCAGTCTTCTATATGGCATAAAATCGGTGGATAAAGGCTCATAGCACTGGAAGGATTCACACAGTACGAGTTTAAGAACACTACTGTTATCAGCTAGGTTGTGTTATTTTTGCTTTAACTACACTAGGATGCATAACATATGTGTTGGACATAGCTCTAGGAGTATGACTTTCGGAATTTGGTAGTGCTGGAAGTTTATCTGTTGGATTCCTTACAATTATCTTTTTCTGAGACCCTACAGTTATTCTTTTAACACTGCTCTCTTGTTTTTTGTGATCTAAATTATCATTATTACTGTTTTGAATATACTTAGCACTTCTGCGTTCATTTTCGCAGTCGCTAACTGTCTGTTTACATAATTTTGGCGTGCCAAATGCTTTAGTTTGTTTAAGTAATGACCGGTCATTACACAGTGCTGCTATAAGGGGCAAATCGAGATTCTTACTTTTTTCTCGCAGAGTTTTAATGTCTAACTCACAATTTGTTTCTTTTGATCTACTAAAGCCAGCATCGCTGCTATTACTTATGTTTGGTGGGATTTCTTTCAAGTAGGAGGGAAGTTTCTTTTTATGTTCATAAGGAGGTGGTGGTGGCGGCGGCATTCTCCTCATCGTTATTGGAGGTGGATCTTTAGTATTTAAAATATTTTCATCCGATTTTGTTCTTAAAAAATTTGGTATATCTGGTATTCTATTGGGTATAGGAGGTCGATCAAGATTTATAGAATGATTACTAAGAGATGTCTTGCTTGTTAAAGAATACCAACTTGTGCGGTTTCCGGGTAATTGAACATAAGAATCTGACAAATTTTGTATTGATCCGTACATAGAAGATGCTGACATAGATGTTGATAAGTATGGAGTACTGCGGTATTGCAAACTGCTTTTATGCATATTTGAAACCCGAGATTCAGTTAATTTGTGATCAAGATAATTTTGTTGTGATATTGTCGGATCTTGCAAAGGGTAGTAGACGTAATCTACATCACTGTAGAGCTGTTGGTGGAACATAGCATTTTGTGGAGGCGGTGGCGGTGGTAGTCTTGTTACAGGTGGTGGTGGGGGTAGACGTGTTCTTCGTGGTGGTGGCGGCGGAGGAGGGAGCTTCATCATTGCTACAAGTACATTTGAGTCAACTTGAGTCGGAATCTCCCTAGATGGAGAAAGATTGTGACCTATGCCTTGTGCTAATTTAGACCTTTCTGCTCTGCGACTGGATGCTTGATGTCTTTTAGATTTCTGGAATCTATGTTCTAGTACCATGGGACTAGCAAAAGTTCTTTCACTAGATTTGTTCACTTCTCCAGCTTCTGCTTTAAGAATTGTAATCATAGGTTTGGAAGTTACTACCCTGGCTGCCACTTCTTCTTTATCCACTTGTTGACGTACCGATGTGGAAGATGAAGTGCCTGGATAAGCAGGAGGAGCTTTTAAAGGAGATTGGACGGTTGCTAATGTCTTATGATTGAATTCATATGGAGGTGGGGGTTTATTTGGAAAATTTTGCCGAACTGTTGTACTAGCATCTAGAATATTTGGAAGAGACAGATTAAGAAGTTTTCTACTGTCCGTTCTTGCGGGGGGCGTTGGTGGTCGATCGAAAAACATATTAGGATAATTATCGTCAGAAGGCGCAGTGTCTTCATGTCCTTGTATATAACTATCGCCTGAAAACGGCAAAGGAAGTCTTACATAGTCTGATACTGAATCTAAAGTATCACTTACTGATTGGTTTTTGGGGTACACGCCTCTGCCTACAATTAAATCGCTCAATTCACTCGCAGTTAGAATATTATGTCTACTATCTGTTGGATCACTACCGTCGCCATGAAATGAAGTTACACTGGCATTAGAATTTGTACGTTTTCTGAATAAACTTTCAGTGTCATCGTGTTCCTGACTTGCAAAAGTAGTTATTCCATCAACACAGTCTATGTTTGGTATGGAAGCTTGTAATCTCATTGTGGTCGATGAGTGACTAGATCTAACTGTTTTGTTTTTTAATATGGATGATACACTATCGAAATCAGCCAAATCAATATCTTTACTCGGTTTGTAGCTGTTGTAATGTGAACCGCTGTATTCTGTTCTACTTCCTTCGGACAAGGTATCGATTTTGGATCTTGTTGTTAGTTCCGAACTGCCCATTGTATAAACTCCGCTTGTTTCACTAGAAGCAGCTACTGTAACAGGCTGTCCAAGACCGTCGTATAGAGCTGAAGCTGTATCTTGCGAGTATTCGACGTCTATACCTAGAGTACTGTTATCACTTATCATCGAATTCTGGGCAGTATGACTAAATCCCAGTTCCAAACTACTTGCGTTGGAAGCTCTACTTAAGGTACTTAGACCAGCTCGTGTCATTATTACAGTACTGCAAGATGAAGAGCACTGAGAACCCGTACATTTCAATTTATTAGATACCGGACTACCACTCTCTTTTATGCTTTGCCCAGGTAAGGAAGCCGGTTCAGGTGATTGATTTTGTGGATTTTGATTATTATCCGTTGGACTTGCATCCAATTTTACATTAGTTCCATCACCGTCATCTTTGTTTTTCTTTATTCTTACTTTTGATTTCTGCATTTGAAGAGAAGAAGTTTTTGTCAGGGGTTGATTATCGTGAGAAATATTACGAATAAAGTAGGAGTTTGAGCAATCTAATAAGTGCGCGAACGCTAAACTTTCTGTAGACGGAGCAGGTGGTGAATCTATCATGATTTCTAATTCATCTTCTGACTGAACTCTATCACTCACTATACCCGATGTTGTATTAGAACTAGTCGATGAAATAACGGATATTCTTTGTTCACTTTTGTTTTGATTGTACTGAAAGTTTAAAGACTTAGAATATCCATAACAAGTCTTTCGTTCTTCTTCTTCTTTTCTCAATATTTCATTAAACTTTGGAGAAATTTTCATTGAAAATTGATGTGTTTCTTTACATAAAGCGAATAAATATTTACATTTCTCTTCACTAGAAGAATATAAGGTAATCTTTCCTTCCTCGGTTCTTATTTCAAACTTTTTTCTGTCAAAACTTAACTTACCAATAGCGCTCCAAATAAAGTTTGATAAGGATCCATTGTCAGGCAGTATTTTGATACCTTTTGCCGTTACAAGAAGCCAGACATTGCCTGGGTCTGGTTCATTTTTTGATTGTTTTAGCCGGTAACGATGAGAATTTATTGTATCGGGTAAAAGACATACTTCTCGAATGAACCTTATCTCAGCATCTGTTTTAGATAGACCATGGTGCTCTCTATGACAAGCACGCATAGCCGCAGCCACCCAGTCGCCCGTCAGTGATGGAGGAGCGTACTCTTCCACTTTAAAGTAGTCTCTATCTTCATATCCATTTGCATCTCCATATTCAGCTTGTAAAGCCAGCCCAGTTAGTAACAAAAGAACTTCAGCGGGTAGAGCATCTCTATTTCGAACATTATTCCGTAGCTGCAGGAAATAGAGATGACGCCCTATATCATCATTCAACAGGAGTGGACTCTCGACGTGAAACTGAACCACTAAGTGCAATTCAAGGAGAGGTCTTCCATTTGCATCCAAACCCTGTAAATAAAAAAATAAATCTGTAAGGAAAAACATTAACTGATTCTTGAAAAATATTACCGTAGCCTAAACGTCGATATTAATGACGTAAAAGTTGAACCCGGATAAAAAAAATAATAAAGCAGAAATAAAGTAGTTTTATTACAAGCAGTTCATCATGATCAATCTTTTCAATATATTCAGGTGAATCAAATGTGGAATCAAATTCCATGAGGAGTTAATGTTTAATCACTGGAATTGAAAATATTTCTTCGATATTATTCTTAATTCCTAGTTATGTAATTTTTATTTTAAAGGGGTAACTTACATGAGTATGGGATGATCTCCAGCTCTTTGGTGCATATTTTGAAAGTTTGCTTTCTAGGTCAACAAACAAATATTCTCCATCTGAAAAGTTAAAGTTCCAGTTATTATAGATGTCCTTTGCTTATACAGAATAGAATAATACCTATATCTTAATAGAATGTCTATTTATGTGACCTAAGTATGATTAGATATTCATAAATACATTTCATTTATTTTATTAAATGACGCACGAGTATAGTATCTACAGTGCATTGTATAATTATTATGTTAAACCTTATGAAGGAATTTTATTGTATGTATAGGCTATATGATCGTTTAGCCTTAAGTATAAGAAAACGTTTTCTCGATTTAATTGTGTTGGTATCCTTTCGAATAGGAGTCTGGTATTTGCAGAATACTTAGTCAAATTATTAGGTCATAAAGATCCGATTATTGCATCTTTCCACTTTTTTCAATTCTAACTTACTTTGTAAAACTGCTAAACCGAAGAGATCCAAGTCGGTCATGCCTTGAAGTTGAGCGTGCGCGTTGGCCAAAGACTTTAACTCCTTGACCTTTGCCTTGGCTTCGACGACGAAGTGAAGAGGCTGAGGCTGACCGGGCATGCGCAAGGATAGGAGCCGCGCGCCCGCGCCGAGCGCACGCGTCTCTCCGCCTAGCGGCCCGCGAACCGAACACAGAGCACGCATGTCGCATCTCGATACCACTGTTACTTGCTCTGTAACAAATGCCATAGAAAGTTAAGTAATAGCGAGGTACCCATAACTAATATGTAGATGAAAATCCTAGTTGGTTATTGTAGATCTGTGATTAGCGTTTTCAAATTTAAAACTACAGTTAGTACTAACGTGAAGTCATATACCTACGTAATTCTGTTGTAAATTCTGGCCTTTTGCAATATGTATATCACATAAATAAATATAACTTCAACCGCAACTTTGTTTGCAAGAACTTCATATCGTGCCGTTTTATGTGTCCCACGGAAATTTCCCCAGTATCAAACTATAAAGGATATAAATATATGTAAATTTCATCTATGTAAAATTCGGTTGCTTTACAGTCGTTTTTATTATATTGACATGAATTGCTCTATAACGTATTACGATTCGGTCTCTCTTTATTAGATTATAAGGCACGCGAGTAAAACGAATGTATATACTTTCACATCAATAAATAACAACTAATGTATGTTTTATCACGTTTTTTCTGGTGAAAATTATATAATTTTGATCACGTCTATTTTTATATATTACTTCAATATTGTATTGCTTTTAGTAATTACAGTAAGAATGTTACATTACCTACATATTTATACACCAGTGTTCAATCTCTACTATTTAAAAGCGTTTGTATTTGGTCGGCGCAAGAATGTCGGAACTGCGCCATCTGTGCATTCCATTATCGTTTTTTATACAATCGCATTTTTGCTACCTGCGCCCTTTAGGATTGCTCTCTTATTTTTCTTATACTTCATCATTGTGGCTAATTGTGATTTAAAATTGACTAGCTGTTAGTATTAATATAGAAATAAGTGGAATAATCAAATATATCTATAAAAATAATTTCTAGCTAGATATACGTACACATATTTAAAAAAATATATAGGTAAAGTGAATTTCTGTATTACTTACTTGTAAAGGTTAGTCTATTAATATTGAGTTCATAGAGTTAATAAATGTTAACGGTGCGAAAATATCTCGAGGTAGCTAACTGCCTAAAACATTTATTGGAATGTAGAACCACAAGATCAAGTTCTAAAAAACTAGACGCGAATAAATTTCATCCCATCCGGTACCTCTACGGCTCTAAGACTCTTCAGCTCTTGATAGCCATAAGAACATGTTTTTTGTTTTAGTAAATGCGCTATAGTTTGTGATGGCGGTCAGGCGCGGGCGGGGGTAGACCGGTCGGCGCGGGCGGCAGGGCCTGCGGGTTGCGGGGAGGGCGGGCGCTACGTAAGCGCGGTAGCAGCGGACGGCGACGCGAGGAATGCGGACGACCTTCAGATGCCGAGTGCCCCTCCCCTGACGCCGGCCGCATCTTGCGTCCTCGCATACCTAAGGCCGTCGTTGCCTCCACTTCGACATCTCGCTACCACATTTGACACTCACGAATTGTCAGGACGATAAGGACCGGAATCTTAAATGGTCTCATGCATTAACAACGTTCACTGAAGTTGCAACTAATTCATATTACGTTTACAAACTTTAAAATTATATCAAGCTGGAGTATTATGAAATTCCTAGCCGTATGACAAAAATAAGAAATCAAAAGATTGATGAGAGCTCTCTCAACTTTTAATGCTTAAACCTAAAAGTAGTACGGAATATTGGGGTGCATTAATGTTATAGTGACTAAAGTGAAGTTTTTGAGTTAGGTATTTTAATAATTTTAAAGGTCTACTGGACCCCGATTAACTTGACATATTTGGTCAAACCACCGGCGCCGTAATTAAGCGCTTACATGTATGGCACATGTCTAAAATACTTACTTGCCATTCTTTTTACCCTCAATGTTGCATTAACAATTCAAAATTAAAAAAAGTATTCTGAGATGTTCAGATCATGTCACAAGTAGCATTACTATTTTGTTCAATTACAGTTTTTAGCACTTTCACTATGACCCATTGTTCTAATTCTTCTCTCTGTTCCTCGCATTTCACTTCAATTATAAATGCATGTTTTGTAAATACCTACTGCAAGAGCATTAATATCATTAGAAACTTCATTCATTGATTGATCATGAACTGCGTAAATTAATTTGAGGCCTTTTGTGTTATGGGATAGGCTACACTGCAACTGCTAAGCAACTATGACAATGGGGATTTATTAGGAGTCGACTAGATTTTCTAGCGAATCACCATTTTTTCGAAACCAGATATTATTATTCAGAAGGACACTATGAATGAATGTTGGTCATTAGGCTGTGGTTGTTCTGGGTACTTATGCTAACTGAAGTCAGTGCTATTTCCCATTCATGGTTTTCGATTAACTACACAAATTTTACCCGATATATAAAAATTGGAGTAGTTATTATTATAACAATAAAGTATACAAGTTTTAAATGTATGTAACCGCAATTTCATTAAAGTCGACATAAAGAAAAAGTAATAGTTTGTAAAAAATACAAGCAATTATAAAACCAATTTCGAGTTTTTGATGTTTAAATGGCACGACATATACGTACTATCATTTGGAAAATGTAAAAACCTACACCTGAAGATAACGATTTAGACTTATGACAAGGTACACATCTGCTTATTCACACATTTTACACCTTATATTTACTCACTATCAGTGGAATGCGGCCGCATCATGGTCGCGCGTTGTTACGTTACAGCTAATGATTCATTTGCTTTATCTATCACACTTGCCGGCTAGGTTCTTAAGTTGAATTTGATATTAGTAAATCTTTGTTACTTACAATATTGAGCGGTCCGATTGCGTAGGTTTCTGGTTTATTTGAATGCGAATCCCAAGAAACGTCTCATTAAGATTTCTACTAATACGCGTTAATAAGTTAGTAAATAATATTGATGTTTTGTGGGAATATTCTATGCATATTTCATACAAATATACAAAGATATAATTATAATACAACAATGATCATTTTGGGATTGTTTTTTTTATTATGAATTGACTTAGACGTATTTTGTTTTTATTCTATAGAAAGGTATTTGTATATTATCCTTTTGAAGAATTTAAAATAAGGAAAAAATTGGTCAACTTCTAACTTCTGACAATAATGTGATGTGCTGATGCGCACATTGTTATTTCGTAAATATGTTAGATTTTTCAATCTATCATTCAGTTGTCAAGAATTCTTATAGATGCCTTATCTTAATTAATGTATTTTTTATTCCGCTAGAGCATCTGTTGGTCTGATTTTAAATTCAAACTAAGTATATTTGAGTATATATATATATTTTTACTAAGGTGTAGATTTTGACGGTGCGTCTCTTGTGGAAATAGAGAAAGGTTCTTAATATGTAGTCCGCGTATCCTTTGATTTGGTTGACATAGAGAACGTTCTGTTGAATCATTGGTAATTAGCCGGTACAAACACACTAGATAAAATAGTTTTTTGTTAAAAGTACCGTATTATGTCTATAAGTAGGTATATTTTAAACTATCATTTAGTAAAATGTCATTAATGTTGACTATTAGCCGTAACTGCTACAATTTTGCACTGGATTTTTATGTCCTCCATATTTATATTATATGTATAAGATATATAATTAAAAAATCGCGTGCATGCGACATTCAGTTTTATATTTACAATAAAAAGTTACTTGAAAAAGACTCCACATTGCAAATAATATTATGTAGGTGCCTAAGTATTATAGTAGACTTTATAAATGGTATATTATGATTTTATCGGTCTAGATTAAACATTAAAATGAAAGCTTGTAAAGTTTGTTAGTTAATTAATTAAATAATTAATGGCAAAAGAAACAGTTCGTTCTAATATAGTTTTACGTAACACTGTAATGGTAGACCATTAGTTGAGTAGAATGCCGACATAATAAATACAGTGTTAAACAATATTGTCGATTAATTCTATTTGAAGTACGGTGTTGTTGAGGAATCTTCATTTGTAGTCCATCCATACATAATATTTATCGGAAAATATGTCTCTTTTATGATTTCACAGCATTGTTAGTGATTCTGATCTGCCATGGCATATGAATAGGTTGAAATATGGGGTTGGAAGTAAGGTATATATGAGTTCCTGTGGGACTCGATATAAACTGAAGTTCACGTAGACGAAAAACTAGTCATCAATATGGCCAAAATTATCGTCGCGGTCAACTTCCGTTACTCTGGCATACATTTTTAAATGTTACAGTATTGTTAGTACAAATTGATCAATTAATTAGTAATATGCTTGTTGTATAACAGTGTTACGTCCCTTCGTTTGACGTTGAGTGGCAATGTCCTGGTGTAAGGGTGAGTTAAGTTTAGTTGAGTTTAGTCAATAGTTCAATATATATTTATTTAACATCATATTTCGAGACCTTAGTAGACACATTTAAGCAATTTTTCTTAGTGTATTTTTGTGCTGATATCTCTTTTGCCATCTCTTTAATGTTATTGGCTTTTTACCTACAAACACATAATTCGTTCACTTGGGCTAATATTTCTTCCTCTGCAAATCTCCAGTCATCGTCTATTATTTTATGGCTAACCCGTGATTGTTACTGTAGAAATGTGAAATCGGTTGTTTTTCCAAATTTCACGTAGTACCCACGTTGTGCTAGGCGATTTCGTTTATGCGATTGTATGTAGATTGTCTTACATCATTAATATAACAAACCATCATAGACTATAGATATCAAAAATCGTCCAGTGTATACTGTCAATTGCACGGCTGAATATAAAAACGATTTATTTATATGTTAGACGGCAGGGGCATATGAAATTACGTAGTTGTATCCATAAAGAATTGTTAATTACAAAACATTCAGCTCTCTTGCATACTTTCGATATCTATAAGACTCACATTCCGCTATAATATAATTAATTTAATAAATATTTGCTTGGTAGATAACACAGGTGAAACCTTTCGTTTCTTTTAGTAGAGTAGCTAATAATATATTAAGTAAATAAATATGCATCTGGGACATAAGTAATAATATTGATACACCTATATGATGTGCATGAGTGCAAAATTTCAATTATACTATACGTTAAAAATAAAACATACGTATAAATAAAATATAACGTATGACAGTAAATCATTCTATAATCATTCTACCCAGTACTGGCAGTGATGTCATGCATAATTATGTTAAAATTAGCATAATAAATAGGATGCTACTATTTGTACATTACCTTGCTCTACCTATTACGCTTTGGTATTGTTGTATTTGTGAGGGGGTGACGATGGCGTTTCTTATATGTTCAGGTCCGTCAGTCAGAATATTTTTTACATATTTTGATGGTATGTTTGGTTTGTCGGCATTGTATTGTGTCTCCTGTTCTCCTGTTTAGCGAGTTTTTGCCAACAAAATAGCTGGCGGTAATAAAAGTTGCGTGAACACAATAGTCTTTAGGTAAAATGAAATAAAAAGCCAAATTGATATACAATGTCCAAAGCGACCTTAATATTTAACGATAACTTGGTTACTTTGAAAGTTGAAATGTAAACGTAGTATAAAAAGTATTAAAGACACCTATATATTTCTTTAATATCTGCAAGTATGTATAATATGCTTAACATCTAAAAACGGTCTCTAGACTCATCCCTACAAGGAATACCTACCATAGCCCCATTTATAAGATTCCCGTACATTATAGGACAGCGGTTCTCATTTATGTGCTACTCTTCAAAAGTTATTCTAAACTCGCCTGTCTTTATAGAAATTAGCGATTCGAAGAGGTTTGAAGGTACTAATGTTTAACATTTTAGATGTATGACCCACAATCTTCATTTTACAAACAAGCCAAATAAAGCCGCTGGCATAAGTTAGAAATGTTTACGCCCGTTTATAAACAAAAATGGTTTTCGGTAACTGAAATGTGGTTGAAAGTTTGAATATATTTTGCAAATAATCTGAGGCGTAATGACAAGATTGGAGAAAAAACATACATATCAACAATATTAACATAGCTTTTTACAAAGCCATATTGTTACAATAAAGTTAGGTTTAGGTGGAGGTACCTCTGGTTTCAGAAAGGTATTTGATGTTTAGTGAGAAAATCAATATTTCAGATATAATGATCATCATACGCTATAGACTCAGTTAAAATATTATATTTTTGCTTCTATATTGCTGTACAGAGTACCTATCCCGTTCAAATTGATATGAAGCAAACATTATATTCAAAGGCTGTAATCATGACTACAGGCTGTGTCTAAAGTTACTTTGTTCTGTTACCTCTACATCTAATGACTGAGAACTGATAAGTATTCAATCAATCGAAAACCTACAGAACTTAATGCATTTCCGTAGACAATCTTTTTTTTACATTTTAAATACCCATTTGTAGCTTATAACCAACCGGCATTTTAGTGCAATTATCATCAGATCCCAATCCTACTTTTGTAGGTTCACCATGAATCTCCTGGATTTTACAGAGCCCACTTTAGGAATCGCTGCTTTAGAGGAAGGGCGCGCGGGCGCAGGGTCAGCGGCCGCTGCGCGGACGGCGCGGGCGCGCGGAATTCGAGCTATGCGTATGAAATGAAAGTGGCCGCATCGTGAAAGCGCGCGCATCCACGGCCTCCGTCCAAAAAATCGTAGGAGTATATCTAACTCACCATGAATAGACAAATCCAATTCCACCAAAAAACACTAAATTCCGTGGTAAACCGCATCCATTGGCACTTCACTCCACTAAAGTTTACACGATCTCATTGCGCGTGTACGACAAGGTCCGAAGCGCACTAAGTTCCGTGAATGCCCATGAACGACTGAGGGAGTGAGGTGAAGCGGGCGCGTGGGTCGGCGAAGGCACGCGCGGCTGCGGGGCGCGCCGCAAGTTCGGTGGAATGCGGCAAGATAGTGTGGCGCGCGGGTATCGGCCGCAGCGAGGCACCGAGGCTGTGGGCTAGAGCCTCTTTTGTACGTACTGTACGCGCCTCTGCGGCGTCGTTGTGGACGGAATGCGCGCGGTCAACTTCTGCTCATTAAACTAAAATACAATTTCTAAATGGTCAAGACATAGCAGCCACAATTTGGTACATTTTATTATAAGATAATAAGTATTGTCTGTTATAATAGTTGTTTAAGAGATCACGTTCCTTTTATATATATCTTATATAATTAGGTAATTAATAATATCTGAAACCATTTTTGTTGAGTCGAATGGAATGTTAGTACCCTATCAAAAACATTTTTACCTTTAACCGAGTAGGTATAAACATCTAAATAGATAAAACAAGACATTAGAAAGATCCTTGACCTAATCGTAAGCGTAA
>JACJUM010002543.1:11400886-11413508 GCA_020976665.1 Heortia vitessoides
TTAAATTTTATCTATCTTTTCTAGGACGTTAGTTTTTCTAAACTGTTACTACTGAGGCCCAAAATACAAAAAAAAATATTTTTATTACTTATTTGTCATATTTAACAGCTATCCTCACATGCTAAGCCTAATACGATAGTGTGGCGATAATGTACGATAATATATAGGTACATGGAATGTTGTCTATATTGATTTTAGTTCTACAACTATTGCTTTCTGATTAAGAGTGACACTACGACTATTTAAATCACTAATACACTTAAATCAGCAAGACATTACGAAGTTTAGGTCTAGTAGTAAGTATATATTAACAATTAATTTATTATTAAGGTAAGGAAATAGAAAATTAATTTATGCATTATGTTTTGTTGCCGTGTGGTACTACTAGCAGAGTAGAACAGTACCTCCCAATAGAAGAATATCCCTCCCTGGTAAAGACCATGATAGCGTAAGAGCCACTTAGGTACGAGAGACGACATATGGCGGAATATCCATCCAAAACAGAGTAGCTGAAATGCACAGGGTGGAGATGGGTAGCAGTAACCCCGTCGCGAAATCTGAACTCTGCGATTGCCTACACGCTTGCCCAGAGTAGAAATTATGGGCAAAATCTACCTCTTTCTCGGGCAGGTCTTTATGTCTAGTTCTAACTTCTGACTACTTCCAACGGCTGATGTAATATGAAAACAATTAATCACTCTCATGCTTTAAATGTTTTTATAAGAATCTGTTAAAAGTTATTTACCTCTTTTTGACTTTATTTTTATCATAGAATTCAATTCGGTTTGTACTATATTTTACTAAAATGTAAAAAAAGTTGATGGCAATATAACTTCGTATGCTGATGTGGTAAATTCGTGATTAGGTTTAAAGACAGTCCTATAATCACTGGGTAACAGTAGTAATTAAACATATAAAGACAGATTTATGTAGGTTAAATGTTAAATTAATCTAGGTAATTACAAAACGCAGTATTAGCGTTGTAAACGAGGCGACTCCGTAAATATATAGACTCACTATTATGTTGCGTGCTTGTTTTTGCCACTTGCTATTTTTTGTGGTTTTTTTCATAATTGATTATGTGCATAAAAATATTTTAAATCGAAGCTGTTAATGCTCAAATATAATCAAACGCGATATATCTAAATAAAAATTATAATATGCGAAAAAGTTATAGATTACTTTTATAGTTATTTTAAGTGCGTCCATAAAATATCTAAAATAAAATAAGTAAATAAATAAGGCGGAGATCAGCAGTATATGGGGTATCTTTCTCGCTCCTTAGCTCTGTGATAGCCACCCTACTGATGGTGATGATCATCATTATATCAGTAGCAGAACGCACACTGCTGGACTGGATACAGGCTATCTTGCTAAGTGATTTCCAGTAGGATAGGTGGTATACCTGTATCTAGCGTGATCCTTCGATCATCTGTTCACTATGTGATTGTAAAATATTAACAGATTTGGGTAGGTTGATCTGTTGCCAACCGTACCTATCATGAAACATACTTGTATGGAAATTTCGAAATAACTATAAATGCGATGCTTAAATAACGAATAACACAATACGGACAGTATTTATTTATTTATTGAACTTTATTGCACAAAATATTACAAAATGTACAAATAGCAGACTTAATGCCAGTTGGCATTATCTCCCTGTCAACCATTACACGAAACAGAAAATATATATAGAGGTGCAGACAATATATATACAAAATAGCTAAACGTTACATACATATTTGTATGAATAAACGTAATAAATACATATGATATAAAAAAAATATACAATAAAGTAAGTACATCAGAAATAGGGTTATAAAATTAGAGAAGCAGCATCAGTAAATAAAGTACGGAGAAAGCGTTTCAGGATAAATTTGTTTGGGGATTGCTTAATATTCAACGGAAGCTCATTCCAGAGTCGTATAGCTGTCACTGTAAAAAAGTTTGTCAAAAAACTAGAGTGATGAGAAGGAGTTAAGATCGAGAGAGTATTAGGAGAACGGAGATTACGTCACCAGCGTGAAGATGTTAAGAGCAATAGATTTGGTGACAAGGTTTATGAAAAGGGAAAATAATAACGGAGAGAGAATGCCATATTGCGGTACAGCAGTATCAATTTCCAACCACTGGGACAAATCATCACCCAGGCGTACCGCTTGCTGGCGTTCTCGAACCGAATCAGAGACCCAGACGTAAGAGAGAATAGAGAAGAGAGCTTAGTGATTGATAGAGTTGAAGGCGTTGGATGTCTCTACATAAAAAATAATCCCTTGTTTCAGTGATTCTGTAATCTGATTTTAAATAGACTATTTATAGGTAATGCAATAATAAATATTTAGGATGACTTATTTTGAGATTCAATAAAACCACTACTTTTCATGCTTTAAGTTTTCTCTTTTCGTTTTAAGTTAGGCTATCAGGCTAAGGAGTATTAGTCTGATAGCCTAACTGCAGGACATTGCGGTTTTACCCGTGTAGCCCCCGAGTGTAAATTTTAATTTTAAATTACGGTAGATTTGAAGCTGAATACTGCTTTCTAGAATTTTCTATTCAGAGCATGTTATTATATTCTGGTTAATGCGTACAGACACTGAAATTTAAACATTACTTTTGTATGTGATATTTGTATTCCATTCACTGTCCGCCCGTATGCTTGTAAGCACGCACCTTAGTTGATCACATTTTTTTATTAATGGTAGAGAGATAAAATAAGAAAATCCCCTTGAGATTAAAGTAATTTCGTTTTCTAATTCAACTTTAATAACTAAAATTTTAATATTTGACACGAAAGCCACGTAGCTTTACTAACTCCTAAAATAAAATAGCCATCATAATCACTTGATAGTTAAATACGGAACAGAAAAGTGACAATGACAGCAATGACAGTGATAGCTTATAAATTAGTATGAGCAAGTTGAGAGAACTCGAGACAAAATTCAGCTGATTTCTGTATTCTTTTATCTATTGATATTGGGAAGGTATTTAAAATTCAAATAACCATAACTAATAAACAATGATACTTTCTAAAGCTGCAATTTCCCTTTTATGCCTCTTATTAATAGTGTCTATTTTTATGGCAAATTTATTGAATATAATAGCAACTGACCATAATTTTTATATCGAAAATAAAAATGAGGGGATGAATCATACTAAACGTTTAAGCAATAAATATGGAAAGATAACGGATTCTACGGAAAATATAATTTGGTTCCTACAGGTAAGCTTTTCATATAATTTATAGACAAAGTATATGTATTGTTATATGGCATATCGAATCGCTTAATTGGCTCGGATTCAATTATTTATTTCTTTGTTCAGAGATATATTAAATTTTATTATTTTGTTTTATTTTCTTTACAGATATCAGATATCCATATCAGTATATTCAGAGATCCTGCAAGGATATCACAATTCCAACAGTTTTGTGATAGTACAGTTAAAAATATTAAACCCCTCCTAGTATTGGCTACTGGTGACCTTACAGATGCAAAAGCTAAAGACAATTTGGGCAGTTCTCAAGTTAAAAAGGAATGGATTTTTTACCACAATATTATAAAAGAATCTGGAGTTATAGATCATACAGTGTGGCTAGATATTAGGGGGAATCATGGTGAATACTCTATTGATATTTTCAGTTTGATCCAAAAATGTATTATTAAGATTTTGTTTTGTTTATTCAGTTAACCTTAGAACTATTTATTGTATTTCATATTAGTAATTGTGTAAAATATAATTATTATAATGTTTTTTTAGATAATTTCAACATCAAAACATTAAATTCTCAAGAAAATTATTTTCTAAACTATTCAGTGCAGGGATCTACACATGCAAAGTCTTATGTACATTATGAAAACTCCAATGGTGTCAATGTTGCCTTCTTAGGTATTGATGCATGCCCTGAACCCGGTATAAGACGTCCATTTAACTTCATCGGTATTTTAGATTCACATGAACAGCAAGATATAAAAAAATTAAAAGCAGAAGCAGATTCAAAAGCTGATCACATAGTTTGGTTTGGACACTATCCAACTTCATGCATACTCCCTCTGAAAGAAGATGATCAGCGTTTAGACTTGAGAGAGTTAATTGGAAGTAGTAGAGCTTCACAAGTGTATGTATGTGGACATTTACATGCAATGGGTGGTCTGGTACCAAGAATGTATACAAAGCAAAAGAAAGGATATTTAGAATTAGAACTTGGAGACTGGAAAGACAACAGAATGTATAGATTAGCTGCTATTGATCATGGAATATTCTCTTTTGTTGATCAAAAACATAATACATGGCCTCTTGTATTAGTCACTAATCCAAAACATGCTAGGTATGCAATGGCAGGCCGAGAACCATTACAGCTGATCACAGAGTCAACTCATATAAGGATATTAGCATTTAGTGATGTAGAGATCACTACTGTGAAAATATCTTTTGATAAGAACAGCTGGATGAAATGCAAAGCAACAAAAGGACCTTTGTACTTTTGCAAATGGGTACCAAATTTGTTTGGAAGTGGGTTGCATTACTTGTATGTAGTTGTTACTGATGAGATGGGAAAGGAAATGATTGTAGAGCATCCTTTTTCTCTGGATGGGACCTTGTTAAATTTTGAAGTGACACCACGGATACTTCTTATGGTTGATGCTGGGGCTGTTGTAAGTAATGATGTATATTTTACTTTAAATATTGTTCGCTTTCTTTAAACAGAAAACAAAGTACATAGAGAGATGAAAGTTCTCATAGCCCCTCCAAATAATATAATATATGCGAAGTAGTGTAAATAGTAAAATTAAACTATTGATTATTTAATTTGCTTTGAGGGCATTTGAGACAGCATCACATCCATTATGTTATTTCAATACTATATGTTGTAATAAAATAAAGTCCCATTTAGTTTCAGACAATATTTGCTACACTTCTACTGTTGAATGTAGTACCATTAGTTGTACTGAGATTCCAGAAAAGAGTACCAAGATATCGTCGCAAACTAGCCAGCCATGTTGTTCGTCAGCTGTGGCTTCTGAGCAAAATTGACAGAATATTTTATCCAATAATCCTATATGCAATATATTTACCATTTGGCCCTTGGGCGGTTGGTGAACTGATAGATGGATATATTGGAATTATTTTTGCTTGGGGCATAATAATTAAAGGGGCATTTTTGCCTGAGCCTTTCACTTATATGTATGGGAGTGTTCAATTAATGTTTGTGCAGTTGCCCCTGATTATAGTTCTGGCATATAGTCTAGAACTAAGATTGTATTGTGTGAATATAAGAGGAGTGAAGAGATTGTTAAGGAATTTACCATTTATATTTTTACTTTCTATTCAACTGCTGTTAGCATACTTTTTCTGGTTGGAATATGGTACTATGGCGTTCCTATTCGGTCCTCTCAGGACTTGGAGCGTGTTCTTAAGCATATTATTGTGGTACAAAGTTTGGACATTACCACCAGATTATTGCAGGTAATTAAAAATAATTTTTTTACATAAACCTAAGTAGACTATCACTTGAAAATTATTGCACCTGATATTTAAATTTTTAAAACTGATCTATGTAGTTAGTTATCTGATTGATTCTATAGATAAATGATAATGAATTTAAATGAGTTAATATTTTATAACATTTACATACTTAATGAGTTTTCTCTGAAATCGCTACTTATCGAAATTTTTATTTTTAAAGTTCATTAGATTTTTTGGAGAATCAACTCAACAATTTTGTAACTTTACTCGATTTTTGATCGATGCTCAATATTCAATTTAAAACTCAACCCGTTTTGTCTCGGGTTTAGTTTTAAATTGAATAAGGAATTAGGCAGATTTAGGCATGGCAGACTTGTAAACTAAAAACTAACTAAACTTGAAAATAAAAAATCATATTTTTTATTTTCAATAAGGGATTGTCGTTTCATATGTTATTCAATAAAAAAAATTATATTATTTTCAGGTTATTAACAAATTTATATGACACGCCCTCATAACGGGTTCCGCCAGGAAATTAAATAAAGAGCATTTGAAGGTAAGTACTTTAAACGGCGGTTGAATCATTCTGTCAGAGATGATCTTTTATGTGTGTGTTAAACTCATCTATTTCGATGTTACTCATTTATCGACTGTAAAAGTTTATTTGCACCAAAGATTTTAATATTTGTATGTGATTAGTAGTGTGAGATCCACATTGTAATTTAATGGATGTTTTACAAATTTATGTTTATTAACTCTGGGAGTCATTTTGTTTGTAATTCTGAATAACTTTCATAAGAAACGGATGGATTAATAGCGCATATGGGTTCCTAGAACCCAAAGGCGGTTGTATGAATTTCTAAACAAGGTCTATAAAATTGTCGTTCCGTATGTTATTCAATATGCAAGATTTTAAGTGACCTTACTTGGAGACCAAATAGTTGATAAATCTAATAATAATCATTCTTTAAACTGTGATATTGATTTGTTATCTATATTATATATTATTATTACAAGATTTTCATATACATTCATTTGCGAAAGATATTCAGAATCATGAGTGGAATTAATCCCAAACATACAGGATTTAACAATAAGTACCTTGTATTAAGTACCGGCAAGCGCAGCGTAGGATGTCTGCCTATAAGGTGGAGAGACGATCTGATAGAACCGGTCTTTGTGGAAATCTCTTGCCTTTGCCGAAAGTGGACGTCCTTTACTGATATGGCGATGATTTGATGATGGTCGGTATAAACATTTGAGTTGAGACATTGATATATATTCAGCTTAAATAATACGATACCTATTTTATTTCATTATTTGATGTCATAGAAAGCAACTTAAGATTATATTCATGTAATAAAATACCCTTAGTTTTTATGTCATTGTCTCTATTATTTGCTTAACTGAAATGTTTCCTGTGTGATATGTTAACTACATATCACACAAGAAACATTGCGGTTGAAATGCGGATAAATACTAAAACTGAGTCATCATGGTCGCGGTGCTAAGTGATATCTGATTAGTTTTTCCTGCGTTAGTACCATTTCAAGACAGATCAGTCTCGCGTGTCCCGCAATATCTTAAAAGAAAATTTTCTTAATTATTTGTTAATATAATTAATAAGAGCACCCAAGTGTACATCTTAAATAACTATGGATGTGCCTTTGGGGGCACGCGTCTAATTATTGCTAAAAGCTGAGAGATATACAGCCAGCAAATATGACAAATGTGTTCTGCCGATAGTTACAAACTATGTCACTAAGCTAAACGCTTACTTATTTCTATGCTTAACACTAGCTAGTCGATTAAGCTGTTAAATGTTAATTATATTAGCAGTATGCTTGAATTATACGTATGCATTCTTGCACTTTGCACGCAACATCATGCATATAGTTTATATTGTGTCAGGTTATAATGGCTGTGAATAAGAATGTTTATCAAAGCTTGCTGAGGTTAATAGAGATGGTCGTTCTTTTAACTCTTAGCACCACATTAGAAGTTACTGCCGTTTTTCTGGTGTGCGCTCGGTGTCTATACTTTTTTTTCCCATGGTAACTATGTTTTTTTATAGGGGATTCATACGGGACTTATTTGTCAGCATTACGCAAACTGAGAACTTAGTGGACATCTAAAAGGAGTTTTTGACGGACCAATGGCGCATTCGGTCGTGTTCCTGTCTTGTGCGCCAAAGGTTGTAGGTTCGATCCCCACTCAGGATAAGCATTTCTATGTTGAATATTTGTGTTTGTTCTGTACCTGGGTGTTAAGTATGTATTTAAGTATTATACTTGTGGTACTTTTGTAGTTTGATGTCCGTAACACAAGTGCTTTAATCCTTTATCTCACAGGTCAATGTATAAGATTTTGTGTTATTATTTATTTTTATTCCTTAGTAGGGGTAGATAATATCAATTGGGAACCTCATTACATTTTCTTTTCTCCTTTCGAAATTTTTGACTAGATATAAGACAGCCACCGTAGGCAATACCTACAACTCGCTAAATTACAAGTAAATATATTATATCGCTCAATAACTTCTGTGGATTACTAAAGCGGACCACGCATACTTTATTGTTTATGACATATTTATAAAGAGGAGTTGATGCTGGTCTATTCTCCTAAGGTAACGTGAATAGAAAACGTTAATTGGCTCATTATGTATGTTTTATTTCAGTGGACGTTGTAAACAATCACGTTTTAAACACTACGTTCACTTTACTATAAAATATACCATTTTATGGTATAAAGTGATAAATCCAAATGAATTTATGTCCAGAATTTCCTTGTTATTATTTGATAATGATGATACAATATAAGAACAATAATTCTAACCAGTATTATTTGTGTAGTGTTTTTGTTTGTAAACGAATAGTTTATTTAAACCGGTCATAGTCTCGATATTAGCTAATTTTACTATCCTTTTAATTATTTAACGTTGAGACTTCTGATAAGTAATAATCTATAATAATGTCATTAAATATATATCTATCACACCGTAAAACGCTCCATTTATAGTGTGTGACAGAAAGGGAACGAAAGGAATGCCTGTCATAAAAGAAGAAAAACGGCTTTAAACGCGATTTATTAACTTTTTCTTAGGTTTAGGTTTTTAAGGGTGACAATAATGTTATATCAAAATTGAGGAGTTATATGCGTAATTTATCTACTATTTTTGTTTTTAAACATACTTAATTTTTTTTTGGATCCTGGTAAAACAGGTATTGGCCTTAGTCCTTTGCCACCGTCTTTCCTGTTGGTTAATACAGAAGATGGTTGGATCTGCCTATGGCACAGTCAGTTTACCCAGAATCAAATGGCTGAAAAGTTGATCTTAACAAAGTAAAAGTTAAATAAACCGCGTTAACAAGCCGTTAATAAGTAATCTTATTGTAACGTATTAAGATAGATTATCTTCTTTGATCTTATTGTTACGGCGTGGTAAGGGCAGGTTATGATATGTTGGAATCATATTTCATATGTTGCGAATGTGATGTTTTAGAATTTTGGTGTGATTCAAATCGATGAATATAAGACATGGGCCCTATTTTATGTTGACTTTAGCGTGTAATTTTATAAAACTATACTTCTCGTTTTTTGTGGCTACTGTTGTTAACAGGGTCAAAAATCCTGTTTGTTTTATACATTTGACTATATGATCCCCCCCCCCCTAATGTCCACAATTGTTATGTATTCAATGCATTTGAATCATGATTACTTTTGTTTGGATTAAAATAAAGTTTTTCTAATAGATATTATTACAAAAGTTAGTCGCCCAACTAGTCTGTGTACTTAATTGTATAGGTGCACTTAATCTATAACTCTATTATTGTGTGTTATATAATGTATCCTGCTATGAGTGTGACAAAAGTAGTTAACTTACAGAATGTTATTTTAAAACATGTTGCCAAAGTATGGTTGATACAAATTATGAGTTTATATGTAATAGCAGTATACTGTCAGAATTTATGATATAATTTACAGGTAAGGGAAGTATTTGCATTTTGTAATTTCTAATTTAAAAGTGGCTCCTTTCATAATGTATTTATCCGCCGGAGACACTTTGTGGAATACGCTGTATTGAAGATACGTTTTTCTAAATGGCGACCACCGTTTAGCCGTATGGACAAAAAAATGTTAATTAGATCGGGAGGTAATTTTAGTTATAATTTTTTGTACACTAAAGCATTCAGTTTGTAAAAATTGCCGAGTATTCTACTGATTGTCTGCGACATTTAGACGAATGTTTTAGTTAGCCTACTAGTGCATAAAATATGTGTATTAAATCCTTTCATACGAAGAACACTCTTCTTACTGTAGGTCGCTAACACCAATGGCTCGGCAGTCGGTCGAGACATTGCTCATAAATCAGTAGATTTATAAGCAACGTTTTTGAAACGATTATTCTATCTATTGCAATCCTTATCACTAATGTGTACACTTATAAGTACATATCTTCCTTCGACGGCAGTGACTCGAATATTCATAAGCTAATGACAATTCATGTGCCGTGTCATCACCAAGTAAAAAGGGAGTTGAAGATTGATCTATATCAATTATAGTAGTAGAAGTTACTTAGACTTTCGAGATTTTGAATGGGTGTAGCGGCTCTTTATCGCCTAAAAAAGATGCACATACCTTGAACGGTATTGCTGTTCCTGATATTGATATTATACGATAGCCAATCAATCAATGAGCATGGTTTAATATTGATTCCAAAAAATAAGGTCCGATTGTTCTATTTGTAATAATAATTTAAACTATATCTGCAATCCACTTGGAGGATTACGATTTGCGAACAGACACGGGCGAGTGCTACTTGCGCGACTGACATGTACATGTACACACAGCAACAGACAACCTACCCAAATATGTCAAAACTTCGTAATCGATATTAATCTATAAAAGCAAAATATAAAGTTCAAAATGTACTGTATAAAATTAACAGATTTGTGTAGGTAAATCTGTTGCCCACCGTACATACACAATTATCATGTAGGTACGTACTAGCGCAAAAAGACCTTTGCAACTGCAGACTCGGTCAGTTATCTTAGATTAGTTTATCATTCAATATTTTTCTTTCCAGTTTATTACACTACACTGGGCATTTTGTTAAAGAACCCAATTAGCTAGGTGACGTACATGTTATAGTCAAAACTAATTTATAGGGTGTTTTAGGCAAACTGAGCCAAGGGCAAGTAGCACCGCGTCTTTCATTTAAATGTACCAGATCCCGGTCATGGCAGTGAGAATATAATTATAATATTAAAATTGAAATTTTTAAAACTGACACTGACTTCTGTGGATCTCAGTAACAAGTACCTTGTCAAGCAACAGATCAATCTACGCAAATAATTAAATTTTTTATAGTGAAATTTGAACTCGATGATTTGGGTAGGTTGATCGGTTGCTGTGTGTACTTTATTGTTTAAATACTTTAACAAAATTATAACATAATGAGCCCTGTATTTAAAACTTGCGTTAGAATATTTTATTTTTATCGTTCTTAAGGCGCGTGTTCGAGAATGTGAATTTTAAAGCACAAACTATTTAAGTAAATACTTCATAAAATGTTTATACCTTTGATACAATATTTCAAGTGTCTGTATTAAACGCTTTTAAATTGCCGCTATAATATACTCTTGCATACAATGTGTCTACAATTAATATAAGTAAAGTGAGTAACTCTATTGACTGTTGTAGGATTTGCTTCGATAAAAACAAAAATATTGTATAAAAATATTTATTTTTTATTCATACAAATATAGTTATATTTACATTAGGTAATACGCTTTCACGCAATATAATAAGATATTAATAATATTATTTATTGTCATTGTACACAAATAAAAATTAAAACTATTTTATTACAGTATTTCTTATTAGTTTCTTTACTTACCTTACAATAACATGATTCTAACATTTTAATTATTAGGTAATCCGACTCTAATGTCTAGATATTTGTTTAAAACATTGTCATGATACATCAAAGCACACAATCAGGTTACATCTACCACCACTTAACCCAAGGAGAAATAAATATTAACCCACCCATTATTTCCCTATATATTTTAATTTAAAATATCTGAAGTAATTCCATAGAGAGCAGTTTATTTCAACGTGGAAGCAAACACCTTTGGTCCCACCGATATTTTTTACCAGCCTCAAGGTTTTAACAATTACAGTTAAATTTTACTCTTCACAGTTTATCCTTGTCTTTTTGGGGTCACCTAGAAAGCGCGTCACACAAATTTTATATTCTTTTGCTCCTCTAGTGTGTCGTCGACGTCACATGTTTTACAATTTTACATTTAAAATTATCAAATTTAAATAGCAATAGGTACTGAAATTATATTTTTAATGAAATATACATAAATTCACATTAAATACTTGAAAAATAATAACTATGCAATAAAACCGAAGAAGAAATAATCTTAATCATCTTCAGTCATTGGACTTAAAGCTACAAATTAGACTTGTTTCTAGTTGGCATAGCTCCAATGTACCTTATATTAGATTTTGAAGTGTGATGTCATGAAACGTAAGTTTCTCTCACTCTTTGTCACAGTATGTCATACTTCATCGGCCCCCTTCCCGTTTACGTGTGCTGTACTTGTTGGATGGAGTTTTAATGGGAATGTTAATGTCAGATCATTTATTATGCCTTTACAATTTGTAAGTATCTACTCACTACCTACATGCATTATGGACTTTATACACTAGCACGCAAATAAGTGATATTTGTAACACAACAATCCATATGACTAATGCTGATATGTCACCGTATAAGTTTCTCGACACTCCTAAATGCTCGAGATATTGGTCAGGTTTAGAGAAATGACAGTATACTTCGTGACAAGTCAGACGCTCTCGACCGAAACCGTACACAGTCTCGAGAAAAGCATCAAATGCGTATTTGAAGTACGAAATGGCTGCAAAGGGTCGTAGATACACCGGAATCTCTCGGTACGGAATGAAGAATTCAGAGAACATAAGCATTGGTATGTTCGCCGCAGGTATCACGAATAAGCCCAGCTAAAAATATAAATAAGTTTTAGTTTAAAGTTTAATAAATACGTACTTATCTTTTATATATATACAACTTTTTGTTTATATATATATATATATATATATATTTATATATATATATATATAT
>JACJUM010002543.1:11417237-11756228 GCA_020976665.1 Heortia vitessoides
ATATATATATTAATTTCACTATTAGGTTTTAGATATATATTAAAATAAAATAAGTCGTAGTTTTTGAACAAAAAGGAAAACTGTAAGATAAATAGTGAAATTGTAGAAAAATACAGTATAAAGTGGAATGTAGTAACATTCCACTTTATACTGACATGCAAAAAATAAAATTAACGATTTTAGTAATATCTGAGTAACCTACCTATACGTCGGTATGTCCTTAACCAAAAGTATATATTTTAATAAATATTTATAGACAACTGGGGTTTAAAGTTTCGGACATGTAACGGGTCTAAGATACCTCGATTGCCACCCAAGTAACAATTTCTATAAGCTAACGACAGAGGGCGGCTGTTGTCGCGCTTCGGCATTAACTGCTCTAGTTTCGAAACAATTACTGCTCATAATATGTGGCTTTGCAAATATTATGAGAATAATACAAATATACTGAGATAAAAAAAATTAATCAAGGTTCAACGTTGAGCCATACGACATCGGCAAAATAAATAAAAAATTTGGTAATTCCAAATTTGCAGCTATAAGTTCATTTATTCAAGTATCAATATAATACTAAGAGCAGACACGGTTGAGCTTGTCTTAAATGGGTTCAAAGTGTAGTATATAAGTATTATATCTAGTACTATATACACTAGTTCGTTATACTAGTATATATATACACAATAGTTATATACTAGTTTGAAACTTGGACGTCTCGATAATTATGCTCGTACATTGATTTTTTAAATCTTGCAGGAGTATATTTTTGTCAAAGACAATATAGTCATCAAGGTAGACCTCTTACAAAGGTTGTCTTCATTGGTACCTCACCCTCACCTATTTCTACCGCCAAATAGCAGTTTTCGCATTGATTTGTTTCGGTTTGAAAGGTAATAACGGCAGTGAAATTACTGGGTTGGGTTAGTTTACAGTGTTGTTGACACGTTTAGTGGTAATCTTTGATGATGGTCACTTTTACCATCAAGCGGACCGTATGCTTGTTTGCTGAATTCATACTATAAAAAAGACGTATAAATTACTCCAATATTATAAAGATAGCTGTCCTCTTCATGTTGCCCTAAATTACAAGGTAATAAGGTTTGAAATTAGACTGCATATTAAAGTAGTAATATATAAAATAAAGATGTAGGGCGATGATCTTCTAGCGGGATTCCGACCATTGGACACTTGGAAATATTTCTAATTTATCTGTTATGCGAACGCTATTGAGATGGTTTAATATATTTACTTTATGAGTCTTTGTATTCCAAAGTTGTCGACGTAAACTCGCATGCAACGATTGAGTAATTAAGAATGCGGAGAAAGTTTACTAGTATCTTAAATAAATATTTAAATGTTAACCTTTAGAATTTACTTCGTGCTCATCATTCTTTGCAATACCTCTCATTTCATTAGCATAACTTTTTGCTTCGTTTTCTAGGTATGAAATTTCTCCGACGTGTTCACCACTCGCAATTTCCAGTACTGTAATCATGAGAATTAACAAACATTTATTATATTTAAGCCCTGAGGTACCGGTAGAGTACAATAGTACCTCCCCTTGTACCAGGTGTCATAGGAGACGAAAAAATTACAAGAATCGACAGATGGCGGTATATCCATCCGAAATAGTGTTGCTCAAATGCATATGGTGGGGTGGGCGGCAGCATCCCTGTCGCGGAAGTTGCGCTCTGCGATTGCCACCACGCTTGCACAGGGCGGCAATTATGGCCAAAATTCCCTCTTTTTTGGAAGGCCAGCAGTTTGGACTTTCAATGGCTGTTATGACGATTTTTATTATATAGCCAGCAGCGCTTCGATTTTTATATATTTCCCATTTTAGGTAGAGATCTAGTATTCTTTGTAAATATAAAGCAAAAAATTCGCTTTATAATATTGAAAGATTATCATAAGTTCAATCATAAGAGAAAAATAAAGCTTTGTGTCAACACACCCATTGTATATACTCGTCTGAAATAGGAACTTTAAATATTGACAAAAGCATTAATAATAACTTACTATAGTCAGCCATGTTGTAGTACTGCGGGCATACGAACCCTGCTCTGGCCAACGTGTCCGGAATATCATTCAAGGCTCCAGAGTAAAGGGTTTTGCCGTTCGCAAGAAGTAAGATGTCGTCTGCACAGTTGAAGAGTTGCGAGGAAGGTTGGTGTATGACGCAAGCGACAGTGCGCCCGCTCCGGGCGACAGAGATCAGTGCCCGAGCAACAGACATTGAAGATACGGAGTCTAGGCCACTGGAAAAAGTAACAATCTAGTTTAAATTTGTCACATCAATTGTCAGGTGGCTTTGAGATATATATAAGACAGAAAGATTGGTGCGTTAATAGTCCTTTATGACTTACCTGGTAGGTTCATCCAGTAGCATGACATTCGGATCCACTAACAGTTCACATGCGATGGTCAGTCGCTTCATTTCTCCGCCAGATAGGTGGCCAGCCCTGGTTCTCAATACGTCATGTATTCCCAATTGCTTGGAGACATTTGCTATCTATAACAAAAGACTGATCTTTTCATCATTTTTGCCGTAACCATGAACGAAAAAAGGTTGGCCTGTTTAATACAAACGCGTTGGTCAAGTGCGTGACGACGTCGACACGACCTGTCCTATGTTTCTTTGCAAGTTTTCTATGCACAACGGCAGCAGTACAGGTTCGACTAAAAGATCTAGAAATACATGGTTAGATGCACTTGTTATTATTGAAGAGATAACATGCCGGTAATGTTCCGGTTTGCAACCAGTTGCGTTGCAACAGCAACCAGTTGAATGATGAAAGCAAAATCATAACTATATGTTACTTCACATACACTGTACCAATAATTGTGCACGTTAATTATCCGATATTAGGTAGGCCAGGTTCTGGACTATTTTAGCATCTGTTTTATAAGTGAAACAATGTGCTCTAGTTGGGTAGTTTACCCTATTGAAAAAGTAAATAAAAACGAATTACAGTAAAACTGAATTGTGAATAAAAAGGTAACAGAAAACTTGGTAAATGGATTTGCCTAGTTAAAAAGTATACCATTTGTTGCTGCTCTCTAGTCGGATAGTTCGGCAGTTTAAGCCTGGCTGCGAACTGTAGAGTCTCTCCGGCAGTCAGTGTGTCGATCAGCGTGGCGTGCTGGCTAACGAGCACTGCACTCCGCTCTGCTCCGTGCATCGCCCCCTTTACACCAGCTCTCCTGTTAAGTACGCGCTTTAAACGTAGTACTCTCGAGATAGATCTTACCAATACAATATAGTGCTATTTCTAACATAAATTGAATAATTAATTGCACGAATTACTTTCTGCCGGCAAGAATTTTCATTAGCGTAGTCTTTCCGGCTCCAGATGGGCCGAGTATATAAGTTAGGCGACCAGGCCTGATGGCTCCACATGCTTCGTTTAGGATGACTATTTCATCATCGGATGACACTCGTTTTTTTCTTTTCCATGATATACCTGTAGAAATTGAAAACATGCTATTATTATACTATATAATGTAATGATCTGCGATCATAATTCGTAAAATCATAGGAAACACAATTAAATCACTCAACGCCGTACAAATTCTCTTAACTGATGCTACTATAAAATATATATATATATATATATATATATATATATATATATATATATATATATATATATATATCATCAATTCTGTCCGTCATCGCAGACCGCGACGTGTTCTCGACGACCCGCCCGATATCACAACTTTTATATTGCCTAACGTGGTCACCCTCTTACTAGCACTCATTCTATCTATCAATTACAAACACTTCACACACATTATTTTCGTGTACATATATATATACAAACGTTTTCAGTATTGCTCTACGAAACCGTGCTTGCCGTCGAATGCGAGCAGCCCCTGCCCCTCGAGCGCATACCGATCGCTCTAGTCCTGTCGGGTTCCTCAGTACTCCTCTTTAGCAAACAACGATTAATTGTTCCCATAAATAGTTCCCTTAAATCCAAAATACCGACTACATAAATCGAGAAGGTTTTTACACCCAGTATAGTTTTTTACTTTTCTCATGCGCAAGGTGTCATTCAGTCTTCCCATGAAACCCAATGATGAAAAGACAAAAAATTTTTTTTTTTTCATAATTGATGTCTTGGACCTGAAAAGTTTTATAAGTAGGTAGAAAGATGCTTTGACAAACTGGTTCCGGTGATATCTTCTTGGTGGAAAGGTAGAATTTTGTATATTAATTGGACGGGTGGTGGCAATAGTAGATTGTTGTCCGCGACGGAAACTCTGCGGCTATAGGTATCTGCCCTGTGCTTTTGAGCTGCACTCTTCAGCTGGTTCAGCTTTTGATGGATATCCCGTCACCCTTCGATTTTAGCATCTAGGTAGCTCCTCCTACGGTACTCAGTACAAAGAGCTCTGCTATTCTACTCTAACAGTATGAATGCAGTATGTATGTTAATGATCGTATGTAGTGCCTCTAAACATTGTCTTTGTTATGTTTGTATTTACAAAGTTAATCGATACGACTATTTATGTTTATATTAACGTAAAGATATACTGACTGTGTGTGACCTACACTTCGGTTAGATCATTACACCCGCACAATATCGTTGACAAATAAAAAGTTAGACAACGTATGACTACCTAATGATTCGTCAGACGAGTGCCGAAGTGTAAACAATTGTATCGATTCGCTTTTTTTGTAATTATTAGCAAATTTTGTTACTCCTAGCTGCGAAATTTGTTAATAAATCATAAATTTTGAACTTTACAATATTTACATTAACAAAATAATAGTAGCAAAGCCTTGTCGATTGTTAGGATTTAAGATCCAGAATTGGAAAAGGTCAAATAAACTCTAGGATAACGTACAGTAATATACTTTAGTAAAGAACCTCTCATTATTGATTGTACTGCGTGACGTGATTGTATTCACTTCTTGCCTCACGCCTTGACCTATTGCTCTTGTCAATAAAAAAATTAATGTAGTCTCAAGTCATTATCTAACAACGAGTACAATAAGATTTTGTTTGCGAAAACAAGAAGATAGGAGTAGATTTTTAAATACTCCCTTACGTCTATGCATATAAAATAAAATTATTCTTTTACGATTCTAGATCCAGCAGCGTTGGAATATATACAAGCTAACTTGCTAACTCTTAATATTATCATGAAAAAAATATTGTGACTTTAAAATGTGATATGAACTGTCGCTATCTCTCAAATTGAATCAACGACACAATTAGCAAACATTTACTGATTAAGGTTCAGTAGTTTAAAAGTTCCTCTCGGACAAACACTTTCGACATAAAATTTTTGTACATAAAAATGTAGATTTCTACATTGGTCATAGCAATGAATTAAATAAAGTATAAAACAATTGATATCATAAACTGATAACTGGATATTATAACAAGGCAAGGCTGACTCAATTTAAATACTACAAAGTAATAGTGTAATTATTTGATCTTTATTAAATTATGATAGATAGTTAATAGACCTGACCCCGTGATAAACAGCTTAAAGCACTTATTACTATAAGCATATTCGATATATAACAAATAGTATTATGACTTCTTTTTCATATCAAAACTTAATATAAATACCGACATAAATATACATATGTATATATATATTACATACTTATTTGTATTAAGCCCTAGAAGTCCGTCAATTTGACAGCGCGGACATTTTATACTTTATCTATTCACAAACTGTGCGTTGGTTTCTTTTCATATTTGATGACTATTCCTTTTTATAGTTTATCTAGATGTTTAAGAAAAACAAATAAATAATATGTAGTTAATGAGACTCCTTTACAAATACCTATTTAGACAGCTCACCGTACGTTGTTATTATTTTGAGTTCTTCCTAAGTAATTATTGTTTCATTTCTTTATATTACTAGTATTCTGGACCATGTCTGTCAGTGATAACATTTCGGCCCTTTTTGGAATAGGTTTGTACCAATATCAAAATTTTTAAATATTCCCACGACAAATTTGCGATGAGGTACCGGCGGAGTAGGATAGTAGTGTCGTAAGAAGCGACTAAGGTACCAGAACTGACAGATGGCGGTATATCCGTCCGAAGCAGTTTAGATTCAATGCAACAGATCGGGGATGGGCAGCAGCTTTCCCGTCGCGAAGTTACGCTCTGCCATTACCACTACGCTTACCCAGCGCGACAATCACGGGCAAAATCCCCCTTCCCTGGGGAGGGCTATGTCCAGCAGTGGACTTTCTACGGCTGGTGTGATGATGATGATGAAATTATTAGTAGATTAGATGAAGAGCTTTGCTTAAGCTTATAAAATACTAGCAGCACTTCGCGGTTTCAACCACGTTAGATTGTAAAACTTTCATACTACTTTCATACTTTTAAGGGTTGATTTCCGAAATAATATTTTTTGCACGTGTTTTATGACTGTTAATTAAAATCCTTTATACCAAATTTAAAAAATGGCCTAGTTTCATACCAACTTTCATAGTGCATTATTTCAAGTTTCTTACCCTTATAGTTTAGGCCCAACTTTAATATGTTAGTCAGTCAGCTTCTCCTTTTATATATACACATTTATATATAAAAATTCGTTGTATACAGGCAGAGAGAAAGTGCCATAAGCCTCTAGAGACTACGAGTACGGCTTTTTGTGTTTTTTACATATCGTGCCATTTAAAAACGGGTCTCAAGATTAAAAAAAGCTATATGTCTTTTTTACATTGTCACTTTTTTTGATGTGACGGCCGATTTTTAAGATAATAAAAACAGTTGGTTAGATAGTCGTACAACGTCACGACTAATCGAGACGGCAAACCATGCACCGATAAAAAGACACGTCATTCAACGATAAAAGATTCTGACGACACAGTCACGACAATAAATCGCAAGTTGTGGAAGCAAGAGGTAACGCATAGCACACAGAAGACGACTAATGGCAGATGGAGCCTTGCAGTTCTGGAATATAAACCACACATCGGCAAGCGCAGCGTAGAACTCTACACATAAGGCAGATAGATATACAATGTGACTAAAACCGCTGGATCGCGTAAAACCGATGTAGGCCGCATATTTTAGAGTCCTATTGGAAATTCTTAAACATTATATTAAACTTGTATCTAGTGGGCGTAGTAGGGCACATATTATAGATATTATATTATACAAACAACCGATCAATCGAATCGTAGGCACGCGGATTGATACTTACTACCAATTGCTTGTAATTTACTCGTATATACATTTTTCCGTACTAAGTTTCAAGCACGTCGGGTTGCTATATGTCAGCTAATCATTTGATAATATCTTACATGGGGTAGTTCTCATACAAAGGTCGTCTGCATTAGTACCTCACTCAACTATTTTTACCGCCAAATAGCAGTGTTCGCATTGCTGTGTTCCGGTTTGAATGGTGAGAGAGGCAGTGAAATTACTGGGTACTGTGACAGAATTTCTTCAAATTAGAAGTTTTTCAACGCGCTAGTGATATCCTTGTGATATTAAGAAAAAAATAGTCGACGTAAATCGACGCATATATATATACATATGCGTCGATTTATATATGAAGCAATATCTTATTGATTATAGTATATGTTTATCATGTTGATTAGATAAAGCATTGATCAGATTTATATTCATTCACAGACATTGCATTTTATAAAAATCGTTTGAATATCTCAATCAGCTGAAAGTGTGTACCGTGCCTAACCATTATTATGTATGTTAACAAAATATGTAATATGTATGAGGCTCATCCGACGCGTTTATCAGTCGTTTTCCTGTCGGCCTGCAAAAATGCTTCACTTAATTTTTATCAATAAAACCGACAACGAGAGGAATCGAGAAAGAGTTCAAGGAATTTGCGATTATGATCTGTAAATATTTAAGGACAATTTGAAACTATGGGCTGTTTTTATTAGAAGTATAAAGCTTTCAGTTGGCAACACTTTTTGACTAGCGGCCATTTTGTCAGTTGTCAAGTGCTTTATGTGCTTGTGTTTAGATTCTTTTGGCATTTTAACATGAACAACGCTTCCAAATTTTCACTTTTGGTTGAATGGATACGTCAATAAACAAAACTGCCGTATTTGTTACATCCAGCAAAACTTGACTGTGTGCACACCACACAGTAAAGTTTTTCTGGATTTATGGGCTCGTGAAATAATTGTCTGTCTTCTTTAATAACGCTTCTGGCCTTCTGGCTATTACAGTCATTGGTGACCGCTATAGAGCGATGGTTACTGACTTTTTCGTTCATCAATTGTACAACCACGATGTGCAGAACGTACGATTTAACGCCGCTTGACTATTTCATGTGGGAATAAATGAAGTCGCTAGTCTACGCCGATAAGCTCGAAACAACTGACCACTTGGAGGACAAATTTCAGCGCGTTATTACATATAGCCAAAATATTGGAAAATAACATAAGTAAATAATCATATATATTGATATACGATATTGAATATGTACGATGGGCAACAGATCAACCTACCCAAATCTGTCAAAATGTCACAATAAATTTTGAACTCAATGTCTCGCTTCTTTATATTAATATTGATTGCGAAGTTTTGACTAATTTGGGTATGTTGGTCTATTGCTGTGGGTTACTGTTAAGTAGATAAAGAATATATTGAAAAAATAGCAAACTGTTGTTTAAGTATTATAATGTTTATTTTTTCTTATCTACAAAAACCTGACTCTAGAAGTCCTTTAGAAGAAGTTTACCTTGTTATAAGTACTGCGTCGAACATCCATTGCGTCAATTTATATTTTTTTTGTATTGACGTAAATCATATTAGTCCTTTGTCTTTGTTTGCCTATACTAACTTCTACTACAATAAAAACCTGTTACAGCAAATGATTGTTTATATACAGATTAGCGGATACGGAAAAGCATAAAAAACAATTTAGGGTGAGACATTATTTACACTGAATCTGATTAAAAATATTTATATTTGTATATTTTTTTTATAATTTGACACAATATATCATATGATATTAAGTTGCCTCCGAGATAAATCGCTTAAAGCATTTGTGTTACGGAGATCAGACAACAGAGGAATCACAAATATCATATGTATATTAAACATCTCGACACAGAATAAACACAAATATTATTATATCAATATTGGTCAAGGGTGGGGACTGAATCCATTTTGACGCACAATGCCGTAAAATACATAAACGGTTTATATACATATATTATAACGTTTATGTAGGTATTATGTTTTTTTAGTTATAATAATACATATAATAATAATAAAATATTTGATTCAATAGGGCTTGTATATAATATCTTTAAATTCTTTGTATTTATTCTAACAATACAAACCGTTAGTTTTCGTGATCCTACTGGTAATATCCATAAAGATAATGGGGCTGTAAGTTGGCTTCTCTTTTAAAATACCGACTTCTATATCCATTTCGATAAGTTAGTTTGAAAACGCGTGCGTTTGCGATGACGATATCAGAGCGCGGCGAGAGGCAAACGACGCACGCGCCAGATGTTCGCTAGCGACGGACCGACTGTCTATATAGTGAAGGCTGTCAAGCTCCATTCATTCTGTACCACTTGATAGCCCAACAGATATGCGCGTTAAAATTCACTGATTGCCTACTTATTGGTATCGAAACAAATTATGTAAGTCGTAATGAACATGTAGAGATGGTGCGAACTCGTCAGTTTTAAATTCAAGTCATTATTTTTTTTGAGAATGTAGTATTTAGGTTTCATTGTGTCATTTTATGAGTTTATAAGTATTTATTACAATTATTAATATCATAATAAGAATTATTTAAAGCCAGAAGAGAGCAATTATGTGTAAGTTCAACAATTAAGTTTAAATTCTAGCTTTTTTAATTTATAGCCATTTCATCGTCATATCATTTTTAAATCAGTCTACAGTCTATACATAGAAAATGGGTGTGTGTAATGTATGAGAGAAATGTAACAAATAAAACCGATTTTGTTATTACTATGTATTCCTATAAATAATATTATGTTATAAGCAATAATACCACTGACAACCTTATTGCGATCTCTTCCAGGCAACCTTAGGTTGGATATCTAAATCATAATATTTTTAATTAGGCCAAATTTTAAATAGTTATGTCTATTACATACTTCTAACTTTATGATGCGCAGATAGTCACAAGTTGCATCTGTCATAAGAACAATGTGATTCAGGGGCGATGTAATGCGTAAATATACAATTTGACCATGTGGGCTATTTAGATTAGCAGTTTATAGCTGTATATTTATTATTTAGGTCGCAAATGTCTGCGTATATTTAACGCAGTTTGCACATTTAAGCCTATTCTCAGACTAGCAGCATCCTGCGGTTTCACCTGTTTTTTCGCGTAAATACATATAAAGATATAGAATAAAGTATAAAGTAAAGCTTGTTTTTTTATTCTACTTGCTTATGCAATAATAGCTTTTCTTAATGGAAATGTTTTTCAAATGTACAAATCTTGCTAACATTGTATTATTTTGGTAGGAACTTTATTTTTAAAAATATAATATTGCCGATGTTACTTCATGAAGATGCGGCTTTCTAATGATGAAAGTGTATTTAAAATGGGCCTATTGGTTTTTAAGTCAATTAGAAAAAATATTTAAATCTTTACTCATATAATATGATTTCAGATAGCTTAAGTGTTATTGTGATGTTTGAGGTATAGTAGGTAGATAGTTTTGCCGTGAAATAGTTTGTAATAGGGATGGCAATGACATATATAATTGTAAGCCAATCTCCGTATTGCTATCTATATCAAAGATTATAGGGAAGCTCTTTAACAAAAGATTACTTACTAACTGGAGAAATAAAATGTTTTGTCCACTTGTCAATAATACTTGGATTTCGCACGGGTAGATCTACCAAAGCCGAGAGGTACCGGCAGAGTAGAATAGTACCTCACTCTATATCAGGTGTCGTAAGGTACTAGAACCGACAGATAGTTGTATATACATCCGATATAGTGTAGCTCAAATGCATAGGGTTGCGATGGGCAGCAGCATCCCCGTCGCGGAAGCTGCGCTTTACGATTGCTAACATGTTTGCCCAGCGCGGTAATTATGGATAAAATTCCCCCATTTTTGGGGAGGCTTATGTCCAGCTGTGGACATAAGCCATATATATACATACATATATATACATATGTATGTATATATATACATATATATATATATATTTATATATACATATAGTTGTATATTATTGATTAAGAGCGATGTATCTGGTACATATGTCTTTGAACCTAAAAGTTAAAAGGCCATATCTATTTAGCTGTGAAAGAGTATATTGGCCAAGGAAATCAAAGAAAACGAAAACAATGTTTTGTTATATATGTTGAAAGGTATTAAATTACGTTATTTTTTTAAGTTGAAATTACAATCTAGTAAATGCAAATTTATAATAACCTAAAGATCTGTTCCAATAATCATCCTTTATGTTATGTGGTATGTTGTTATGATTGTTAAATAAATATGAAATAAATGAATATGATTACTCTGAGTATTTGCCACGTGTGAAATTCTAGGTAGGGTTAATATAATCTGTCGCAGGGTTCGTGAAGTAAAAAAATAGTAATAATTTAAAATTTGTACCCATTCATTTAAATATGAGGAGATATTGTAACTGATTTTAACATTGTTTATAATGAGGGGACGCATCAATTACAGTGTAAGAAATGGCACAAATACTTGAAAATAAAGTAAAAAATGGCCATCTGCGCCATCGGGCCCGTCAAGCCCGTTTATAGGTCGGATGTACATACTGATTTGTTATTATATTATATATCTAATAAATAATTGCCATGCAAGAACTTGAAAGGGAAGAGTGCAGAATGACGATGCTGCCTAGCGCTCTCAACATTGTGGGCTCTGTCATTTTCAAAATAAACTCGAAAACTTGTTATTTATTCAAGTAGGACAATTACGAGCAATTTTGTACGAACGGGACCTATAAAAAGAGCTGGTAGTGACTGATGTTAGCCGTCCTTAACAAATTACTGTCTTAAAGCAATTCTATACCAAACAGATTTATCAATAACTTAATTTGAATACCATGGTATGTTTTAGAAATAAGCCTACCTATATTTCTTTAATTCTTTATTGGTAAGTCTGATATGTTGTTTGTGATTGCATCGTAAAATCATACACTTTTGCCCCTGGAAAAGTTACACTAGTCAACAAAAAAATAATTTTGCATGTAACATGAAAACTTATGTATAATTATGTTTAGGACAAGGATAAGGATACCAGAAATAAAACTAAAATGCTTCAAATACAAATAGTTTTTTTGTAATACAATTTCGAAGATTTTAATGTTTGTAAACAAAAAGAAGTTACTTCGATTTATAGGTTTTATAGATTCGATTTATACGTAGGATTTGTGGGTCTACTACCCACAAAATAATAAATTGTAACACGAAAACTAGATCTGATGGAATCAAAATAAATATGATTATAAAATGAGGGTAGGTAGGTAATTTAAAATTAGCCAGCACCTTTCTCGTTACAAAATTTTGTTGACCAGTGTTATTTATAATTTTTTTTAGAGCCGTTTTTATACATATAATGACTGAATAATGTATCATCGACTCTTTTTGGGTCGATTTTAAATCTTATGAATAGCCTTCATCCGCTGCCCAAATAATACATTAATTTGAGCAGAATAACCCAAATTAATATAATGTTAGATATAATACTATGGGAAAATCTAAAATCAACTATCTGAATTATTTGACGAATTTCGTACATTGCAACCAGTCCCTTCCTACCACTGACCACATCCAGTTCCTATTTCTTTACAACTATACGTGAATATGGTTTAACATTAGGGGTAACAAATTTAACCTTTGATTTCTTCCTATTATTGACCTCATTGTTAATGATAAACCAGTCTGCTACTGTTGATATGGTGGTGTTGACATTGCGATAGAGTACCAATTGTCTTTTGACTTTGAATATCAGAAATTATCATCTATAGACTGTTGTTTTGGAAGATAAAAAAAGAGATTACTGATTACAGGGAACAAAAGAGGACCTAATATTAAGCCCTGTGATACACCCATTGCCACTAGTACCTAGGGAATTGTGAATAACATTCAAATAAATTTAATATACTGTGTAATAAATGGCTCCTAAAAATTATAAATAAATTGTCTAAGGGAAACGTGTAAGATTTCACGATACAATCTTAAACAGCATATCAGAATTACTAATAAAGAAATAAAAAAATTAGGTAGGTAAGCATATTTCTACAACATACTATGGTATCAAAATAAAGTTAATGATAAATCTGTTTGCGATCGTACATGGTAATTATTTATTAGATATATAATAATAAGTCAGTATGTATATAGGACCTATAGACAGGCTTGACGGGCCCGATGGCGCAGATGCCAGTGATCCTGTCTTGTGCGCCAATAGTCGTGAGTTCGATCCCCGTAACCCAGGACAAATATTTATATGATAATATTTGTATTTGTTCTGTCTCTGGGGTGTTAAATATAACTAAGTAGTATATTTATGATTTATCTATTGCTTAATGTCCGTAAGACAAGTGCTTTAAGCTTATCAAGGAATCAGGTCAATGTATGAGATGTGGGAATTAAGAAAATAAATAGATGGGTAGGGTTTAATTTTACTACATATTAAGTTGTACATGACGTATGCGAAGTTTCCATACTTATTTTATAAGTACGTGGTTCGATTACAATATTCGAGGCATGTGTGTAATTATTAGATACGGATATTAATTCTCATTATCAGTTAGGCCAAAGGGCAAAAACTATGCATACCTAATATGCACAAATGAACTGTTTCTGCACCTTGTGCTTGTTAGCGATATAAAATGTACATACATTTAAGTCAAACACATGGATAGCAACCATAGTGTAAGTAACCCTTTACCGATCTTTACATTCGCAGAAAAAAAACCTTATGATTGTATTATGATAGGGATGTTTTGCTATTAGATTTTTAACTTCAAGACAAACGGAGTGGAATGAATTTTTTTTTTAACTCTTAGCTCTCAAATGAATCTCTAAATTTGAAGCTGAATAGTTTTAAACTATAGTCTGTTTAAAGTTTAATCTTTTCCAAATTCTAATGACTAATGGTTGCCCTTGGATGGGGTCAAATTTAGATTAAAAATTGTTATTTGCTTGACATTCAATAGACAATTGATGTTTACTTCATTTAAGTATATAGTGTGTCAATGTGCCATGTATTTTGTATAAAATGAATTTTCGTTTATCTGTCCATGCTAATTTCTTAAAACCGGATACAAATTGTTCACTGTATGCAGATACTAATGATTACATACTCGTACATTTTACATATTGACGGGTCTGATTTCGAGGGTCGTGGGTTTGATCTCCACCCAGGACATACATTTATTTCATAAAGATTTGTGTCTAATCAGTGTCTGGGGTGTTAAATATATATTTAAGTATTACATTTGTGATTCATCTGTTGTCTGATGTGCTTAAAACAAATACTTTTAGCGACTTATCTCGGAGTCAGGTCAATGTATAGAAATATAAATGAAATTAATCTATGAGATATTGTGTAAATATGTTTACTTATTTTTATTTTATATTATCAATATTTTTTCAAGGAATGATTTATTTTATATTATCAAAATTATTTTAGAGAATGATTGAGTGGTTTTTTAAGTATTTAAAGAACATTGAAAATTTCCTAAAATGAAATGTATCAAAGCATTAGAGCACTGTTTAATTTGTTATTTTCTTTGCTTGTTGATACAAGTGAAAATTATGGTTATTTTAATTGCTGTTAATTTAATTCGTCGATGTTACTCTTGATTGCAGTCGCGAGGTTGTTTGTATCAGATACAAGGGTTATATTAGTAATCCTTAAGCCGAATGTACTTTTTAAGGAAATTACAGCCGTGATTTTATCGAATAATGTATATATTTATATGTACTTTATATAATTGAGCATACTATGCATAAATAAGACAAAGAGTATTTTTTATCTTCTAAGATATTAAAATAGTAGTAATTATTATAATTAATATTATATTAAATTAATAGTTAAGTCAAGGAATGGGTTTGTACATAGAATAAGCCGCACTGCGAGTGCATTATTTGCAAGATATTTTCTATTTTGATTATTTAAAAAAGGTAAATAATATTTCAACTCACATTTACTAGCGCGTGGTATCCTGCAAACGATGTCAGTAAACACAACAAGTTTTCCGTCTTCGAAGCTTAAATTGTCCTTTCCAGTTTCGATGTCCATTTTCACAAACTTAATGTTGTTTGTCAGTTGAGCAGGGATCAGAGTAACGGGGCCGGATGACAGTGTTTAGTGCATAATGCGGGGAATTGGAAAATTGTTGGCAGACGCAAAGCGCGCGCGTCGGAGCTAAGCCAGACACGACTGCGCCTTGGACGAGCGCAACGTTGCGATAGGTTGAGCACCGCTTTCTCTTGCAAGATACTTGTTACTTACTTCCAAAGAGAATTAACCTTTTTTATGTGCCAGATTTGTTTATCGGCGATAATTCTGTTCTACGGTAGACACGTATGTATTAATTGCACTAAAATACTTACTAGAAATTTTATTTTAAATATGGAATATTTGATGTTTGCTATCATTTTAGTAGTCAAGCTCATTATATGATAAAAAATCTGATAAGATAAAACATCGATTACATTTTTAAAAAGGTAATTCAATCATTTCATTCTTTTTAGATAATATTTTTATTTTAATTTTGGTATTATCAGCGTGAGGGCAGTTTACGAAGATGACAAAGAAAGTTTACGTGAGAAATTATTTTAATATTCTACAGCATATAATATCTTCCGTTCTACTGATTGCGGAATCACAATTGATATCTTGGTCTGTTGACCGAGTAGTAATTTATATTTATTTATTAAAACTTTATTGCACAAAATATTACAAAATGTACAAATGGCGGACTTAATGCCAGTTGGCATTATCTCCCAGTCAACTATTACACGAAACAGAAATATATATATATAGTGGTACAGACAATATATATACAAAATTGATAAACGTTACATACACATTTGTATATGATCAGAAATAGGGTTATAAAGTTAAAGAAGCAGCATCAGTAAATAAAGTACGGAGAAAGCGTCAAGATAAATTTGTTTGGGGATTGCTTTATTATTAAACGGAAGCTCATTCAGTAATTATGTATTCATCAGCAAGATTTTTTATAATTACCGCATTCCAGTTATTCTTGAGCGATCATGTTTTTGTGGCTGATAGACACATCATAGATTAAAGTTACAACAACGTCAACAAGCAAATCAGTTATTGTTATATTAATATTTTATTAGGCTACCGGCGTATACTTCTCAAATCTTTATGATACGTTAAAAGAGCTCTACTAATTTTAAACTCAATGCCCAGCAGGACAAGTGCATTATTGTTTAAGATATTTTACAGGTTTATTTAGGTTGCTATGTGCTTATTTATCTATATGTTATGTATATAAAAATAAGTCTATCCTAACTAATTTATAAGAAGTTTATTTGATACCTATTCATGCTTTGTTGCAAAATTTGTTGTGTACACAACAAATTTTCTTGAAAATATGTAGGAATACATATAGATGATATGTATGTATATATAAGGGTACAGACAAGGACATAGGCTACGTTTTATCCCGTCTTTAAAGAAGTTAAGACGTCGTCGTGACGTCAAAAAAACGTCCTCTTCCGATGCGATTTACGATCAATGACGAATTCAGTTCTACTAGAAGTCGGTAGATAATGCTGGCGATTTCAAAATGTGATGTATTGTAAAAGCGTATCTGGGTATTAAATATATGTATTTATATAGTATATTTGTGATTTCTCTGTGGTCTGATATCTGTTACACAAGTGTTATAGGCGACTTATTACGGAATCGGGTCAAGGCATGAGATGTTGCGGAATTTATTTAATATTTATAAATGTTAATGCAAGTAGTATATTATATAGTACCACTATCTCCAAAAGACTATAGTTTCCATTGAAAATTCACGCGAGCTCATAGGTAAATGCTAGTTACGTATATCTTCCAAATACCTAAAGTAAGAGTTAACTAGCTAAATAGTGATTTTTAATATCATATAATGGAGGGAATAAATAAAACAAGAAATCTATAAAAGTATGTAATATTTTTGGTTTTCGAGCATTTGTGATACATCTGTTACTTTTAAGTTTTTGAATATTTTACATACAGATTATGTAAGTAAAGGTAGATTATAATATACGAGTATATTACTATGAATAATGAATAATGCTTTCTGGCTGGCTCTGGTACAGAAACTTATCAATGAGTAAATATAGATTTTAAATTAATAGTATTAAAATATAAGACAGCCACTTGCAAAGTGTTTATATATGAGAAGCTCAGCATTATGTTCTTCTGAAAAAATAATATGCAAGTATCGTGGTACAATTGGAAAAAAACGAATTTAATAAGAACAACATAATTTTGATCTAGAAGGTTCTGTTTAACACTCTAAACCAAAGAGGTTTTCCTACACATCGCATTGCAGCGGTCATTTCAATATGTCTGCTTAAGTTGGTGCAATCATAAGTTTCATCAGGTAGCTTAACTTAAATTTAATAGTCCCATCTATTTTTTACTATATAATAAATTACGTTAATTTATATCTGGTGTTTTCTATTTATTGATTTTATTTGGCGTTCTTTATTTGAACGGCCCCGCAAGCATTTCATTGTTAGTTTAACGACAGGTAGGACATGAAACTAAAATATTTTAGGTATACTACAAATAATTGTGACTCCAAACTTCGCTCTCACTTTTATTTTTGTACACCAATTTCCATATAGAGCATTATATTTAAGAACAATCTATATTTAAGAGCATTATTTTAAAAAAAGTTCAAAATAAATCTATGTTCCTACAGCTAACAGTGTTAAATCTTATATGCATAATCCCATAAACATAGAGACGGCCCATCGAAACTATGTAAACTTGACAAATTGCTTGCTATAATACACATTAAACCTTTCCATTACGAATAATGTGCTAATATATTCCCTACACAGATAAATTAAATAAATTGGCCTACATCACAGATTAAGTACGCAGTACTTATTTACATTCACATACACCTGGTACGACATAATATATCATGATTGTTAGTATTGCTAAAACACCGAAATCCGAATTCTGAATATATATATGTCCTAAGTTAAATTCGTCATAAGAGAATTGAGTTTTAATACACCAACTAAATCTAAATTAATATTATAAATTCACACATCACATACGTATCCGATATATGTCGCCTAAAGCATTTGTGTTACGGATATCAGACAATAGAGGAATCACGAATATAATACTTAAATACATACTTAACAAACAGACACACAATGAACACAAATATTTATCATATACTTAAATGTTTGTCGAGGGTGGGGATTGAGCCTACCGGGCCCGTCCTCATTGTCATTTTAGCATTTAGCATAATTCGTCATGTACTATTTTTCTCGAAACTAATGACGATACATATATATAATAACATATATATATGTATCGTCACATATGTATATATATATATATATATATATATATATTTATATATAAACGGAGTTGCTTTTTATAATCTGTCAAAGCGATTTGTCTCCATATATTTCAACCTACTTTCAAAGACTTTGACGTTAGCTACTTAAGTATATTTAAAACCTTATCTTGTATTTCGAACATTTATCTTAATGATACATTAGTTTGTAATTTATCTAGTCCATGTCCACAAACTTACATTAAGTGATTAGAAGAATTCAACAACCATAAAGACAAATGCAAGGATAAGGAAACGATGTTATTATTAAAACGAAGTTGTAATAGTTATGAACGTGTCTTAGCGAGAGGAAGAGGATTTATTCATACATTTGTTTGTGGCCTTCGCAATGATATTCCTTGTAAGGTATTAAATATGCTAAATACCATTACATTAAAGCATCAATCTGCAAGCAACAACATTAAAGCCCGAGGCGTTCTTATGTGAATTAAATGTACGCTAGATAAGTACTCTGTGGAAGCTGTTTAATTTTGATTTAGTTGGTGTGTTCTCGAATCAAACTATTTTCTACTATTAATAATACGACTTGACCTTTAAGATAACGTTAATGCTCTCGTCGAATCTTCTATTATAATACAGTCATTCTGTGATTAAAGCTTCAATAAACAATGCAAGTAAGTTAACATTGTTTTGAACATGGCAGGAGGAATACCAAGGTTCACAAAATTGGAGATGCATTGCGTTTTCACCTTAAGTAACCGGTATGTTATATGAAATACTTATTGATGTCCATGCTACAACATTATTTTTGGTATAAATATCCATTTAAATGGTAATATGTTACAGATAAAAATAACATTCACCATAAAGTTTTACTTGTTTTATCTACAACATGAGCCCCCCGGTGTATTATTCATACATATTTGTGACCTTTGGATACATTGGAATGATATATGAATCTTAATATGTAATTATTATGAACTAATCAATTTTTGCTAACACATCTGTATTTTTAATTGTTCTATATTTACATTCACATATATTATTTCCTTTATCTATGGCACCCTTAACTTAATAATCACAATATTTATATTATAACAACTTATCGTGTACCGTAGCACCATAAAAAGCTCACCACTTATTCTTGAGTCTGATTCGAAGTATGATGAACGAAAGCACGGTGACAAAGATGCCAATGGCGAAGAGTGCGGCGACCGCAATTGAATACTTTTCGTGTGTCATTTGTAATTCGTCTATAAACCTCCACGGGTGAGAGAACTGGCAGTAGTCTGCTGAGCAAGGTAGCTTAGGGCGCTCCATCCCAAACACGGCAAAGACGAGACCCACCAGGCCGTGCTTTAAGAACGATATGTGGAACAACCAGCGGAATATGAAAGGCGCGTCGCTGTACCGCAGGAAGAAACCGGAGAAGATGGTGAACGGCATGATGAAGAAGGGCCCGAATACTACACCGTTCTGTAAATGAAATAACACTAATTGTATAAGCGTAATGTGTAAAAATTGAAAATGTATTATAGAAACTAATGGTTGGCCGGTGGTCGAACTTCGATTATCATTCCTATTGTTTTTAAGTTTGTAATAAAGCTAAACAGAATATTGTCACTAATGCATAAAGACAATTAATGTATAAAATAAAATAAAAAACAATAAAATTCACACAATATCAATCTCATACATTGACCGGACTCTGTGATAAGTCGCTTCAAGCACTTGTTTAACGGACATCAGATATCAGAGGAACCACAAATATTATACTTTAAACAAATGTCATCACAGAAATATTTATCTTGATTGGGAATTTAAAAAATAACCCTCGACCTTTGGCGCACACGATAGGACCACTACCATCTGCACCATCGGGCCCGACAACAAAAAACAACCCGGCAAATTAAGTATGTTGTGTGTCATTCAAAAAGTAGGGTGTGTAATTCAAATAATTTCATGCATTTTTTCTCCACATAAACTTTAAATGTGTCAAATGTCACGTCCATTAAAAGGGTTAGTGAGTGTAACAAGTTAAAAATATCAGAAAGAGGTGCAAATTTCCATAGTACATACATAGTTACTTCACGTATTAAATACATGTCTAAGTGTATCATAAAGCATCCTACGATAACATCAAGCAAAACTGACAGATTCCGTCAAGCTATTGAACACACCTTTGGAATGATAATGAAACTGTGTGCCATTGTGTTTACTTACTATGTTCCGTGCCAAATTAGTATCAATTAGCATTTCATATTTTGAGGTTACAACTGATCTTCTGACCTTAGTATTTTGTTATGAATAAATTATAGGATAACCTGAATCCGAGGTTAGTAGCTTAAAACACTTGTATTACGGATGTCAGACAGATCAGATATCTAAATATATAACCAGATATACATCAAAGACAAATTTTCGTCACATAAATATTTATCCTGGGTGGGAACTTCAAAAATAACCCACAACCTTTGGCACACAAGACAGGGGCTCTACCGAATGCGCTATCGGACCCATTAAATTAAATTAGATGAAAGTAAATGATCTTATTCACCTTAACAGTAAACAAAGATCCGTTAAGAAGACCAATGCACAGTGCTACATAAGATACTATAAGTAGTGTCCAGCAAAATTGGGCGAATCTCATCATCTCCGGGGGCATGCCGGTCAGCCAATAGACTATGACGGCGTATGAGAGTGTGCAAATGGTTTGTATGGGCAGCGTGGACACCAATGTGGACGTGTAGTACGCTCCCGTCGTGTACCACCGGTTGAAATGCTCACGGCGCACAATTGGGATCTGTTGAGGAACTGCAAAGAAAGATAGAGATAATGAGCGCTTGTAACGGGTAATGGGATTTTTTGAGGCATTCCTTAAAATATGTCATAACTTCATCATCATCATACCAGCCATTAAAAGTTCACTGCTAAAGATAGGTCGCTCCAAGAAAGGAGGTTTCCTGTGCATAGTTGCCGCGCTGGACAAGCGTGTTGGCAATCGCAAAACGCAGCTTTCGCGACGGGGATGCTGCTGCCCATCCCAGCTCTGTGCATTTGAGCTGCACTGTTCCGGATGGATATACCGCCATCGCCATCTGTCGGTTCTGGTATCTTAGTCGCCTCTTACACCCTTACCCCACCGGCATTTTGTCATAACATACTCTCTTTCAAAGTATTGATGCTATTAAGCGGGTTCGTATCTTTAATATAATATACTCTGTAAATGTCAGCAGCTGCTATGGCTGTTAACTATATAAGAACGTATAAATATGTAGGTATTAGTAAATAGTAAAAGTATCAAGAGCCATGAATAGTAAAAATATCAAATATCAAGTGTTTATGGTCGACTTCACACATCAACCTTGCCACAGAGTAAATGAAACAAGTATCTTTATAGCTTAATATTTTGTTAGAGAACATATTATTAGAGGTAGACCTCTTACGAAGGTCGTCGCATTGGTACCTCACATTGATACCTATATCTACCACCAAATAGTTACGGTTTCTAAGGTGAGAGAGGCAGTGAAATTATTGGGTAAATGTGACATTGTATCTTCACTTCACATCACAAGGTTGGCGATACACTAGTTTATAGTCTACGGTCACGTTTATCATGAAGCAGACCGTATGCTTGTTTGCTGACTTTATAGCATAACAAACATTCTTGGAAATTTTAGCGGTCATCAACTTTTGTTTTTTCTCGTCTCTGCAATTTATATCTTAAATATCTTATATAGTAGATTAAGCTACGTGCAATTGGTAGTTGACGATTATTGTTTATCTATTTTCATGAGGAATTTTTAATTCAGAGATAACCTTTGTGAGAAGTTAAGATTAAAGAAATAATGAATGTTGTGTAAATATATTCGATACTCCATATTAATTGTATGGTACTTACAATGGATGGACACAGAACTAAAAGCTGTGAACATGAGGAACATTAGACTGAAGTACAGCATATTGAAGCTATCCCTAACGTACTTGGCGTCTTCTCCGATGTTTCTGAAGAGGCATCCGATTAAGAGAGCTATCGAGCAATGGATGCCTGTGATCATGACGGTAAATGAAGGGTTTCGCCAAATTGACTGAAAAGAGAAGACCAAAAACGTTAACTCGTACATATGAAACTTCTAAAAAGCTGATATAAATAATATGGTAATTAACTTAGAGTAAACAAAGGCAGTATAGAAGCAAACGGAAAGCAGTTCCTGCTGTACACTGCTTCATAATTTTTATATTAGCCACAGGGTGTCTACTGCTAAACATAGGTATCTCCGAGAAAAATCCAATGAAACTGGTTCCAACGGGATCTTGCAGTTCTGGTTGATCTGTCTACCTTATTGGTGGACGTCCTAGTCTACGTAAGCCCATTATTGGATCAGCAATAACCTAAAAATAGTGTGTGGGTAGAACTCTAACCGCGAGCTTTTTCAACCTCTTTTAGTATTTCTATAGTTTAATATAATCAAAGCTTACTTACAAAAATTACAAAGATTATTTATTATATAATCTTTGTAATTTTTACTTATTATATTTGGCCGTGAGGTACCGGTAGGGAAAAATAGTATCTTCCTCTGTACAAGATGTTGAAAAAGGCGCTAAGGTACGAGAACCGACAGATGGAGCACCATCTTCGGGTGGATATACCAATATCCACCCGAAATAGCGACTTAAATACTTCAGAGTTGGCAAATCCGATGGCTGTCCAACGCGGCAATTAAGGGCAAAAGAGACCTATGTCCAACAGTGGATTTTCTGTGGCTGATATGATGATGACTTATTATATGTATTTACAATGAAAATATTACGGCTATGGTTACAAGTCACAATCTCTCATCTTAGCAGCATCTTAGAAGTGAATTTAATAATCTAGCAACATACCAAAAGAGATCTTCTAGTGAGCGTCGCAAACTGTTTCCACACCGACGTGGAATATGTGCTTTTTAATTTTAATAATATTTTGTTTGTCGGGTCCTCCTTTGGGGTCGGCAAAGTAGTCAGGTACACGTCGTCTGTCCTTAAATTATTTTTTTCTGAAAAGTTTAAAATTAATTTTTATATCATAGAATGAAGCGTATAGAAAAAGTATCACTACAATATTTGTCGTACGGTAAAGCGTTTTATCTCAATAATCCGCACAATTACGTATTTTGATATTATTTAATTATGTATTAAATACATTTTCAAAAATTGCATACTCATACTTCATTAGTATGAAATTTGCAATTATTTTTGAAAATTTATTTCTTTAACTAATTCTTTTTAATTTATTCTACGATCGATCATAATTCATTAACATTTTTTTTAGTAAACGACAAGGAATAGGCAGTTATATAATCAAATAAAAATGTTCATATATAAAATCAAAATAAAATGTTGTTTAAAGTTTAGCTTGTATTAGAAGATAATATAGGTAAAGTAAAAAATATGCTTTATATTTAAATTTATTTATTTAAACCCACCAGTTACAGTCTCAATAACAGTAACTAGGTGTAATGTTAATAACAACACCAAAATCATTTTATAGTAACCTGAGGTCTCTAATTCATAAGCAGTTTGACTCTTATAATACAAGTAACAAACAAATATAAGACTACAGTGATTAAATAGTAGAAATAGAAAAAAAAATTGAAATAATATTAGTGGCTTTAATGTTACGTTACAGTACATATAGAAGTGGTTAACTTTTTAATTTCAGTTGACCAATCTAAAGGTCAACTGAAATTGTAACATGTTAAAAAAAGTCAGTTCAACCTAGAAGGACTTACGTATAAATTAAATATTTCATTAAATATAATATTTCTCAATTGTCAGCAATACATGCAGCATGAGTTCATAGTTGAAGACATTTATAATTACTTAAATCCAATGTTAAAGCCGACCTCATTTACACTGGTCAATGATTTGTTGAAATAACTCAATATGAAAACGTGTCCTTTACACGCAATTATACCTAAAACTAAATATCAGATAATATCGGCCTGTCTAAAATCCGCAGATGGATTAATACTAATCAATTCATTGTTATCGACAATTCAAGTTCGCATGTGATAATTAAAACGGGACATGTTAATTACGATTAGGTAACAGTTTCACTTACCTAGAAAATTATCTTCAGTCTCATGAGATATGTGATTTGCCCAGTCTTCACACCTTCCGTTGCTCGAATGCCTTACTAATTCGTTGGCATTTTCACTACATATTTCTATCACTGAAACAATAAATGATTTGTTGTATTATGTTAGAGTTTAAAACGATAAACACTAATAATTTCACTTCTCGATTATTCTCTCCAAAACTCGCATGAGTACGAGTATTATTATTATTTGGTATATTTTGTGTAAATATTTTTATGGATATTTTTACGTCAAACATCAACTCTTTTTTTAATTTTTACGTTAATGTTTTTGTTATTAGTAAATATTTCGGTATCTAAGTGTTATTTAAAATTATATTAAGTTAACCCATAACTAACTATAGACATTTTGTGAGGTTTTGTATAAATACATGTTAAAAGTTGGTCAAGTGTGATCCGAGAGTTCCTAAGCAGTTACTTAGTTCCAGCAGATTTGCTATTTTCAAATATTTCTCTTTGCTTATGCTATAAGATTTTTCCTTTACCAAACTTCATGATTTTAGGTAAAGTAAGGTATGAAGGTAATAGATAAGAAAGTACCTTTTAGGTTTTGATTCACCACCGTAAATTACAATTTAGGGCATATTGGTTTAGAGCCTTATTTTGTATCTTTAAGTTCAATGTTGCACTGATTTAGATGTTTGATCTTACAGCTTCAAGTGACTGTAGACATAAGTATGTCTGATACTTATTCCGATTATTGCTTTTGAAATCTCAACTACCACGTGTTACTGCCATGCGTTCCACAGCATGGGACAATCTTATCCTATTAAGGTTCCGATTTTGGCTTCGAAGTAGTTTTCTAAAAATAGAATTATACCGCATTAGACCTTCTTTAGGGACGTCTACAATTCGGTCAACGCATGTCCATCAAGGTATAATTATATCAACTGCTTTTGCCTTGTCTTTTAGTAATTAAAAATTCATCCATATGTAAACCACGTTCCACTTCCGGTCTAAGTGATAGCATTATTGATAATGATGGCGTGTTGTTTCTAATCATGACCTTGAGTTTAAGGTTAAAATATATTTTTTGGATATATCTATTGTTAGAATACCCTGAAGTCAATTTCAGCATTTGGCTGCGTGGAAACCCTTTCAGGGTTACGACACTGAAGGCGATAACTCAAGTTTGCCTCCAAGTACCTCCACCTGTGCTCTAAATAGAGTGTTCGTGATTAAAGAAAGGGATGTGAGATTTTAGAATACGTTCTGCTGATGTACTACTCTACTGTGACAGTGAGAGGACAACAGTTCAAATATTGGCATTTACGCTATTAAGGGGTAAGGTTGAAAAACGGGATGCATAATTTATGAACTCATGGATGGAAAAGATATCTTAGGTGCTGTGTACGTAATTACGAGTGGAGCAGGCTTTGTCAATTGTCCTTATGCGGTTGTGGTTCGGCATTTCGCTTATCTATAACATGGGATATATAGAAAGGACGCCCTATTGCGAATGCTCTTGATATGAGATCAAATTTCATTTGTCTATCTAAACTGTCGTCTAAGGTGTTGGTCTTGCTATCAAAAAAAATATTTGTTGTATAGATTAAAGACCGAAATCTGTTCACGGTGGACATGACACTATTGCGCCCACCCTGGTAAGTATATGCTGACCTAAATCCTAAATGATGGAGGTAACTTAAAAATGATGTAAATAAAAAATAACAACAGAATACGTAATACAAATTTAAGTATTACAGTTAATAAGTATGTATTAGTACTATTTCCAAGTTTAAAAAGAAATAATATTAAAGATTGAGGCAATCTCACGAACATATTTTGTATACATATCTTAATATAAATAAATCATGTGTCAGGTTGTTTGTCCGCGATGGACTCCTCAACTACTTGACCGATTTTAAAATAATATTGCACACCGTGTGCAGTTTGATCCAACTTGTAAGATAGAATAGCTTACATCTTAATTTATAGCCGCAATATTATTTTATTGCAAAATATTTGTCTATTATTTGTCATTTACAATTATTTATTACTTTCAAACGATTTTAATGGATGGCGATATCTGTTGAATGGACTAAGTCAGTAATCAATAGATGGCGCTGCTATGTTAAAACTACAAATGTTTCAAATAAGCTACAATTTAATAGAAACGTGGTTATTTCTATTAAGCACAAGAATATGTCTGTTTGTTAGGTTGTATGATCTGAAGGTGTTATGTTACATTATTCAGTAACTTCATTGCCTCTCTCACCCTTCAGACTGAACACAGCAATGCGAACACTGCAGTAAAATAGGTGAGAGTGAGGTACCTTACTCTTCTGCAGAGGTAGACCTTTAGTAACACTATAAAGTAAGAGGTAATTTGATTTGCTGAGTTTAACGACAAGTATTATACAAAATGATAACGACATTGACAGGTTCTTACAATGAGCGCCGAAATATGTTGTTTATATTTGGCTTCCTTTTTAACCAAAGTATCACGTTCATCAACATTTATCAATGAATCATTTGTTTTTTAAATACCCACTACTTATGTTAATAAGGTAGTCGTGCCGCGAATTGACAATTTAGATAAAACTGTTCCTAGGTTATGTGACCGTTAAATTATTCGTGTCTTACTAGTGCAATGTAATGGAATTTTAGTTATAGTTGTAAGAATAGATATGTACGCTATCTGAAATTTAAAACCTGTAACTTTTAAACTCCAAGTCCCACTAATAAAGCTCACAATAAATTTGAGAATTTTGATATATTTGGACAGATTTTTCTGCAGTCGTACGTACTATTGACGAGCTTAGAGTCTGTTAAAATTGTAGAAATACAAATTTTTGTCCGTCATTGATATTGGTCTTCACAATCGACAGGCTGAATAGTACAAGTACTACCTACAAGAACCAGTTGTTCCAAAAAGTGTATAAATAATACAACGGGTTAATCTGAAAACATAGAATTTTCATTAATTCCTACATATTATGTAGATACGAACCTAGTTTATATTATTGATAAGAAAAATATTTAAAATGTTATGAAGTTTAGAAACATACGAAGATATTTTACAAGTTACTGCTACATTTTTCGTTTGGTTTTAATATAAACTTTCTTGCTGTCGATAAAGTTGTTTATGATTAATTTAAACTTTCTTGCAGTCGATACCGAAGTTTTGAATAATATAAAAGTCTGGACAGTAAAAAAGTATTTAAATAACATAAATAAATCAACAAAATAGTTATTCTATTATAATTGTTTGAGTAAAAAAAGGTACCGGCAGAGTAAGCTGTGAGGTACCGGCAAAGTAGAATAGTACCTTCCCCTGTACCAGGTGTCGTAAAACGCGACTAAGTTGCCTGAACCGGCAGATGGCAGTATATCCATCCTAGACAATGCAGTTCAAATGCACAGGGCGAGGATAGGCAGCAGCATCTCCGTCGCGAAAGCTGCGCTCTGCAATTGCAAACACGCTTGCCAAGCGCGGCCTTTATTGGCAAAATTCCCTCTTTCTTGGAGAGGCCTACGTCCAGCAGTATAACCAAGTAAAACGAAAAATTGTAATTGATCGTTAATATATATATAAAACTCTGCTCAACATTTAATAGTTAAGAAAAAGGTAAGTAGAAATAAATAAAAATAAATATAATAGAACGAAATACAATGAAAAATGAATTAAAAAATACATCTTTAGTACGAATTACCAATTTAACTTTTTTATTTCTAAGAAATGTATCAGCTATAAGTTGTATCTAGTTTTATTAAACATGGTTCCACGTGTATGAAATGTATTACGTAGTGTTATTATTGGACATAACAAACAAGCACACATTTAACGTAATATTCATCATGAGTAAGTTGGCTGATATTGACGCTATGTTTTCTCAGCAAATCGTATCAACATTGTTGACTGCTATTTTTAATATTCAATAATAAAAAAAACTACATTTATTTGCGTTAATTGACTACATTTATTTGAATCTATTCAAAAACTACTTGGAAGCTATTCTAATCTAGTGAACGGGATAAATGTCAAAAATAAATTACATGATCTACATTGATCATTTTCCCTAACCCTTACTAATATGATAAACGCGAAAGTTTGTGAGTATAGGATGTGTGGATGTATATTTGTCACTCGCGACAGAACGGCTTAACAGATCTGGATAAAATTTGGCATAGAGATCATAGATAGGAATCGAAATAATTCTGGGATCAGCACAGCTCATTGTATAGTTCGGCTGTCAGAAACCGACATAGACTTATTTCTAACAAGATATCCTCAGTGATGAGATATAAAGTAAACGTTTATATAAAGAAAAGTACGCGGGTGGAAATCTAGTTTAACATATATAACACACATAAACAGAACAAACACAAATTTTAAACACAAATATATGTCCTGAGTGAATCAATACTTCAAAGATTTTCAAGTCAATGAATGTTTTTCTGGTCTATACTTCAGAACATTTCTCAGTATGGAGTAAAGTTAGGCACATTTTATATGTCTCACATTCAATATTGTTAAATAATCAGTTAGTGTAAAAAAACCTAGCGTCATTTAGGCTACGCTGTTATTAGTCTAGCCTATAGCCTTCCTCGATAATTAGATTATCCAACACTGATAGAATTTAATAAATAAAATTAAATAACTTAAATACTCTTGCGGTACGAACCTTTTTACGAAACGGCCAAATTAAGCCTATAGCCTTCCTCGATAATTAGATTATCCAATACTGATAGAATTTAATAAATAAAATTAAATAACTTAAATACTCTTGCGGTACGAACCTTTTTTACGAAACGGCCAAATTAAGTCTATGCAATGCAACTAGGTATACCTATGTGTCATATTTTAATGTACCTACCCATACTATGAAACAAAAAGACAGATGACATTACGGTCAAGCTTAAACATAAGTATAATGATGGGCCCAGTTGCGCAGATGGTAGTTATCCTATCATGTGCTTCAAAGGCCTTGGGTTTGATCCCCACCCTGATCCCGATTTATATGATGATATTTGCATTTTTTCAGTGCCGGGGTGTTGAATATATGTATTTAAGTATTATTTGTGATTCCCTTGTAGTTTGATGGTCGTAACACAGGTACTTAAAGCGACTTATCTCGGAGTCGAGAGATAATCGGAAAGTTGTGTAAATGTATTCATTTGTTTTAAAAAAATAACAAATAAATATCTTAGTTCTTGCTTACGTGATTGTCACCCTTTAGAACAGTATTTGTTACAAACAAACAAAACATTATGAACATTACCGGAAAGTTGAAACATATGAAGCAAAATGAAACAATTATTTACATAAGAATAACATGTCATTACACAATTACATTGATTTTCCGCATGACATATCATTTCAAATACTTCGGTGTGAAATAAGAGCCATATTAGTTAAACGTAACCAATTTTATATTATTTTCTGTAACATTGTTACTTTGTAGTTAAAATAGTTCATTATATCAGCCATAGGAAGTTCACTGCTGTACTGGATATACCAAATATCTGTATATCCAAAAAAGGAGGGGCGGATTTGACCTATCATTTATCATTAAGCGTAGTTTTTGCAACGGGAATGGTGCTGCCCATCCCCGCCCAGTGCATTTAAGCTATTCGTCCGTTCCGGTACGTCAGTCGCCACTTACGACACCTGGTACAGGGGAGGTAATATTCCACTTTACCCATACCCCACGGCAAAAAATAGTTAAATAATTACTATACTTTTGAATAATTACTATACTATACAATACTACTTTGAGCACAACAATATGTTGGTGGGCATAGTTTTCAAGATATGAGTACCCACCTTTTTATTTAATGTCATCAAATGCAAAGTGGTCCTTCACAGAGCAAGATCTAGTCGCTATATGTCCTGAGTGAGCTGAGTATAATTTTCGTTTAAGTTTAATTTCAACAAAGCCGTTTTCTAAAGCCGTTCCCGCATATTTATTGTTAGGTCCTTTTATCAAATTATTTGTTGCACCAGATAGTTCACGGTAGTACTTAAGCACAAGATTGTAAGCAACTTGAACATGAGATTGAATAATTGTTATGATGTTCTAATTTTTTTTTACTAGTTTTCTGCCGAATCCGTGCAAGTATTTTTTATATCATGCCTCACATGTAATTTAGCAAAATTAATTTAACATTAAGGCTGCAAAATTATAAAATTTTCTAGATTTGAACCAATTCAACTATTTGAAAGGTTCAATTCATTTTAAACAATCCGCAAGAGATTGATCACTAACTTGTAAATGTTATCACAGTTACCTTATTGAATCTTATTCCATAAGTACAGTCGTACAATGCCAAACAATATTGAAGATATCATGTGATTTTGACGGGCCCGATGGCGCATATATGTACTTAAGTAGTATTTTTGTGATTTATTTGTTGTTTGATGTCCGGAACACAAGTGTTTTAAGTGAATTACCGCGAAGTCAGGTCTATGTATGAGAAGTTGTGTGTATATATAATAAAATTAAAAACCAATACTTGATGAAATATATTCAAAAATGCTGATAAGGTGATGCCATCTTCCCTTAGTTAACCAATACATATGTAATAGAAGCTGTTCTTGTTTGAGCCCGGTGTAGCGTACAGTAGCTATATAACATAGTAAGTAAAAAACAGTTTCTTATTACCAATACAAGTCATTCAAATGTGACGTTTAGGTGACGTTTGACAGACATTTTGATATAAAATATTGACTTGAACCAAAAAGTTACAATTGATTTTGTTTCATTTCCATCATTTTTTTCATGAAGGGATATCCGTAAATAACGGAGTGTCATGAAGCGTGATGTGTATATGAGGAAAATTTTAATTTATAATCCACAAAAAATTTCACAATTATGTGTACGTTTATCGATAACATCTTCTTTGAAAGTAACTAAATAGCCTTAAGAACAGTTAAGTGTACTCACGGAAGTCCACAAGGTTGTGGTATGGCGGGCAAGTCAAGTTCATCTGGTGTAAATACGGCACTAGACCAGGCACGGAGCCGGAATAGGCACATCGGCCGCCAACCACCGCGTACAGCCTATCCACCATCTGCAGGAGAGCTGCGGAGGGTTGGTGCATCGTCACTACCACCGTTCGTCCCTGCCTCGCTAGCAGATGTAGCAGGAAAACCAGCTGTTTCGATATCGAGCTGTCAAGGCCACTGGAATTAAATTTTTCATACAAATCAGTAAAACGATATTAATAAGCTAACATTCCGTTGAATTTTGACTAGGTCTATCTTATTTAACGAGTAGTAATTGGATACTAATAAAAAAAAATGCTATCTTATTTTTATAACTCAATTCGTTCTGGTAAACAATAGGACTTGTTACACTAAAAATAATAAATAACTCTGTGCTGTTACTATTTATATATTCAAAATGATTAACGGAATATTGAGCAGATACCGAAGCAGTTTTATAATAATCTAATGAGTCTAGTACCAAGTTTACTCGGCTATAGTTATCCATTTAATTCAATGCTACCCGAGTTGATAATATTTCTGATCATTGTTATTAGATGTCCATGTGCATTGATGAATAGTAATACAATATTTGATTGTACACAGTAATTTTTGCTGTGTACAATCAAATCCATTGCTGTTGCTTGTTTGCTGGCAAATATTTAGATGTGATACGTATCTATAAAGTTCAAAGTTGAACACGAGACTAAATATTATTATAAATACGTCAACGAAGACAGTTAATCCCCGTAAATAGCTGTCCCCTAGTTCCCTTTAATAAGTTGTTTCATCAGGTATTACTAATGGTTCAATTTAAAGTAGTTGTGCGTAACTAAAAAATGTGTATAATGTTACACCGTGTTGACTAAGTATTGAAGTGAGAAGTTTCATCGCCACGATACTAACATATCAGCCACCGCTTTGGCTTCCGAAAATAAAGGGGGAATTTGCCCGTAATTGCCGCGTTGGGCAAGCGTCTTAGCGATAGCAGATTGCAGCTTTCGCGACGGAGATGCTGCTACACATCCCCGTCTTGTGCATTTTAGCTCCATTGTTTCGGATCGATATACCGACATCTGTCGGTTCTGGTACCTTAGTCGCCTCTTACGACACCTTGTACAGAGGCAGGTACTATTCTACTCTGCCGGTATCTCACCATCATAAATTCTGTGTAATCAGAAAACTTCTTAAATTCAATCCATTTGAAAAACAAATGAAAACTGTTTTGAGAGACATCGATTTTATATAAACTCATTTAACTACATAATTAATATGACGCACGCATATACGTCAAAATACGAGGTCTTATCGCGTATTAAGAATAATATATTTAATATGTTGTTTTGAATCCTTGTTGTAATCAAATGTCGTGCCCAGATAGATCTTACAATGGGTCATTTCACGTATATCCGACCATTTTACGAAAACATACTCGCATATCCAACCATTTTACAAAACCAATTTCATGCTATAGACGTGTTAGGTAATGTCACAAGAATAATGAAGGTCAAAGATTTTTTGCATTGCACAAAATTGCATAAATTCAAATATGGCTTTGCAAAAAAAACGGGCATTTAAGTCCGATTTAAGGTCGATTACTAATTTAATAACCTTAAAATGAATTTTAGTACTAAGAAGTAGACAGAATAGTAGAAGAATAGTATTAATAAAAAGTGGTCGCCAATAAAGATAAAAAAGGTTTTTGGAAATTGTAGATTAAATCAAGTTACAAATGTAAAGAAACTAGTCACGAGTGTAGCCTCCATCAAGAGGTGAACCACGGTTCATCAAGAGGACACTCACCATAATAACTTTAATAGCGTTTATGGAATACGTTGCCAATCTTTTGCTCATATTATGATACTTTGTGGAGTAGGTTGCACTGATCTCTCTCGCTTCAATAGAATATCTCTAATATGAAAAAAGGATTTCGTTCCAATTCGCAGAGTCTGAGTCAATATACCATAGCTTCATTCAAAACGCAGCTGACCAACACGGTACTACCAGAGTTATTTAGGCCCCTGAGCGATCAGTACTGGGATTGGACGCTAAAGCCTCTTAACCTCGTAACTTTTACTTTTCTTCCTTCTTGGAGGCTCTTCTTTATGCCCACACTTGAAGCTTTACAAACGCGACGCCTGATTTACCAAAAAGCGATCATCTCGTGGTTTTACGCATCGATTTCTCTCCAAACCTAGTCTTCCTTAGACTGAATCGGTTTTATACCGTCGGTAAGTCTCTAGACAGTTGAACGACATTTACCTGCTGAGGCCGCACAGTCTCCTTTAAGTAGGGCTATAATTTAAGTTTTTTGCTACCTAGCTTATTTTTTTCAGTCATATCAGAAAGTTGTAAAAACAAGAATAAAAATATTTTATTGCCGGAATATAATACCTATTTACCTATTTCAGACGTTATTTTTTGTATAATTTTTTTTTTAAATGTGTGTTTATAATTCGCGCCATTAGTAGGACTATTTAAAAAATCATTACTTCTTTTTTACATGTGATAATTTTAAATTTGAAACATCAACATCATCATTGATAAAGTGCTCGTTTTTTTTGCAATACATTTTTTGTAATGCCTCTTATACACAAATGAATAATAATCATTCTAAAATTATTTAATTGCCAAAGTTCAAATTTTACGTGATTTTGTATAGTGCTATTTTAAACTTCAATAATGTTATATATTGTAATTCCTATTGTTATCAAAATCTATTAGTTCTAAATCAAGGCTTGCTTAAAATTTGAAGACAGTTAACCTATTTTGCTTAATGCAAACTTAATAGTAAGAAAGTAATTTTAAGTAGTATTTTTGAAAATACATTACATGTAAGTCATTTGTTTAATGAAATGAATATTAAGTGTTACTCAAATGGAGTAACACTTGATATTTTTATTTTTGTTGCGTTTACAGTATGGTTAAAGTTTTTTTACTACAGCTACTATGAATATAGCACTCAAATGGAGCAAACATTGTAATAGATCATTACTATTTTATCAAAGAAATACAGAGGCGGAGCAAAAAGACAAGCCCGATGGCGCAGATGGTGATCCTATTTTATGAGCCTAGGGTCGTGGGTTCGATTACCACAATTTCCAGGAACTGACGCATGGAATCCTTCAGAGGGGTCACAATCAATTACATTTTCTTTTTAAATTCCAGGTAGTAACCAATTTTTAAATAATAAATATATAAATGGTAATTATAATATATTTATATAAAGTATAATCAGATAAAAATATAGAGACGATGAATGTAGTAAAATTTTGAATAAATAAATACGCTTGACAATAAAAACGATTTTTCGCCTAGAATGACTTAATGTATGTCTCTATGTGGAGACTACGTAACTGAATGGACTTTAATTAAAATTGGCAAGTGCTATTTTATATACGGAGATGTTCCACGGAATATCACATAATAATGTTCGCACGGATGGTAGCCAGTATAAACAAAGTCTCCCTATTAAGTCAGTCTGTCAGTTATCGCAGACTGTTGGCTCGTTTTAGGCAACAGTCTGCGCTAAACTTAAAAAGATATTGAGCTAATGTTTATACCATTTTTACAAATAGGAAGAATAGTTGATAACTTATAAAACATATTCATAGAGTACATAATTCATATTTTTAATATCGTTTCAATTAGGTGAAATATGGTTTTGGTTTTAAATTTGTCAAACCGGCTCTCTCTACCCATGCAAAGCCGGGATGATTGCCAAGTTTTATTTTGGTTACTGATAGGCAGGCAGTTGTTCCAGTATTTACTATTCACTAATGAACTGATAATTTCCACAATATACTCTCACCCTGAAATTATAACGTCTAAGGTATTACGTAGATTAGAAACATATGATACGAGCCACCTGCATGATATCTATTAAATTCTTTTATCATAAAGATAATAATTTTGAAATTTATAGGTAAATGTCCGATACACCATTGTAAAGGTACACTAATATACTTTATTAGTTCTCGCGTCAGAGTTAAGAGTTGGTCACTGGCCTTGAGAATATTCTGTAATCGAATTGCTTGTTTGGAGACTGCGATAAAGTAACTGCCTTGAGACCACTTTTTGTTATGCATTTTTCGCCCTGGACGATGCTTCTTATCGTTATCATGCCATTTGCATCATCGTGTCCTTTTTATGCCATAGTGATAGTAAGTTAAAGCTAGTCAACTAGAGTGCCGCTTATAATCTGAGAAACTTAAGTCACATTACCCAGTAATGTCATCCTTACCCTTTAACCTAGAAGGTAGGACATTTGTGTTTAGAAATTAGAAAAAAAAGGAGTGGTGTTAACACGTATTCAGGTGGACAACCATCGTATATGCTCCTATTGGAAATCTTTCGGGGAATCCTATGTCCTATGCGTCTAAGTATAAAACTTTCTCCTACACTGTCAATCAGGATTAGATATTAGAAATTTATCTCTATGTACAACGATGTTCATGGCATATGGATTCTTCATAGCTAGCAAAGTTCCAACTTTTATGTCACATTGAAATTAGTACTAAGAAAACGAACACCTTGTTGTATCTGAAACTTATCTTAATTTAACGTATCTTTAAACTATTTAAAAACGCGAAATAAAAATTTGTCCTAAGTCCTCCAAAGTAGAGTTGTATGTAAATAAAATCAAGCATTTAAGTTGCCAACTGATCGGATCATCTGTCTCGCGTCTCTTTCAATTAAAGATGCGATGTTAACGTTATTATAAATGATGTTTTAGGTACCTGGTAGGTTCATCGAGGAACATGACCGTAGGGTCACTGACCAGTTCAAGCCCGATGGCTAGACGTTTCTTCTGCCCACCCGATAAGTCACCAGCACGCGTATGTCTAGATCTGCTAAGTCCCAGTGACGTCATTATTTCTTCTACCTGTGAAAAAGAATTTATGCAGCAAAATATTTATGATAGACAATGTTTTCTCTGTGAGTTCAACTGAAAATCAATGAATATGAGCAAGGAACAATTTTGACTGTGTATCTGAAATGCCGTGCCGTGAGGTGCCGGGATAGTAGAATACACCTCCCATTGCACCAGGTCGTAAGAGGTGACTATGGTACTGGAACCGACAGATGGCGGTATATCAATCCAAAAAAGTGCAGCTTAAACACACTGGGTGGGTATGGGGAGCAACATCCCCGTCGCCAAAACTGCGCTCTGCGATTGCACAACACGCATGCCCCACGCGGCAATTATTGGTAAATAACCTCCTTACTTAGAGAGGCCTATGTCCAGCAGTGGACTTTCAATGGCTGGTATAATGATGATGATGATCTGAAAGTGGGCTTAGGTATAGGTACCGGGGTCTATAGCTAACTTTTAAGTCATCGTTTACAGCATGGACATTCATTACATTCTCGTGTATTAAAGCTGAAGGTTTGATAGTACATAAAGATTTTATTGTGTGCGTAGAAATACAGTCAAACAAAAATAATCTATTTAACTTTTACAATATACTTTTATCCAAAATTTCAATTAATCTCTTAAATTCTCTATCAAGAACAGTAACAAATTAATGAATTGGTAGAAATATTGTTCTTATTTTTGTATTACACTTCAACTAAACTTACTCTTCTTTCTTTTTGTTCTGAACTGACGTGGTTCCCCAATTTCAACTCAGCCGCAATGCGAAGTGACTCCAATATCGTGAGGGCTTGCTGAATCTGGTCATCTTGCAAGATATAGCAGGATCTCCGCCTGAATGTTTTCTCGTTTCGAATCCGTCCGTTTACAAGTAAACTCCCAGTTGTAGGTTTTCTGAAACGTCAGATTCCTATTTAAATTCAGTCAGGACGCTGATGCATTCTTATGCTTCATATACATATATTAAATATTTTACTTAAGTATATATATTTAAGTAGTATATTTGTGGTTCCTCTTTTCTGTTGTCTGATGACTTTAAGCGACTAATTACGGAGTCAGGACAATGTATGAAATTTGTGAAATTATTATATGTATAATAATTATAATTTCACAGTCCTGACTAAATAATATAGATGGAGAAGCTCCATCTATCATGTTACTAAGAAAGCATAGGAGCTAGACTATTACAGCAAAAACTTACAAGTTTTAAAAGCAGTTTTTCCTTCTTAAATATAAAATTAATGTAATCTTATGTGTAATGGAATCTGTAGCATTCCGACGGTGCGACGTAAAAATGCGACAAGTAAGAATGGTGACAATGCACAATAATTCCACACTAAAGCATTTGCAATGTTGGAAGGAAACGTTTAAGATCAATAATGAACATTTCCTCATGTTCTAGATTCTGTTGATTCTAGATGTTGACTCATGCATCGAACCGAATAAAGAACCGCACGTTATTGGAGGCCTATTGGCTGCTAATCATAAGCAATTTGGTTCTATTAACATGAATCATTTTGTTTAAAGCGGTAAAATTAATTACATAAGCCTAAGTAATAAATTAATTAATTAATTAATTATGAAAAATGGTTGAAGAGAAGTTCGATAGTTTTAACATGAATATGTGGTTTGAACCTTTAAAAAAAAAAACCACCTTTCGGACTACTGCGGTAATGACACCGACAGGTGGCGGTATATTTATTTGTTATGGGCACACAGAGATCACTGTCCTACATACTAATTCATAATTACTAAATATAATATTAACTAGACGGTAATCTAGTAGTTGTGTACACGACATGCTTTATTTTATTTATTTTATTTTATTTACACGAAACAGCCTAGATAAGCCTAACAGCCCAGTGAAAAATGGCAGGCATGAGCAGCAGCATTTCTGTCTCGAAGTCACATGTCCAGCGCAGCAATTATTGGAAAAACACCCCTTTTTATGGGAAGACCTATGTCCAACACTAGACGTTCTACATCTATTATAATGAGAATTATCTTTACGTAAATCTATGTAAACAGTAACAGAATTACCGAAACATATGTAAGCGCATAAGCCTAGGACTGCACCAAATAATAATAATATATATTTAATTTGTAAGATTTTTTTGTTGTGTTTGTGTTAGGCAGCACAGGCTTGATACATATACAATCATCGGGAATTTTACATGGTAATTTTGACTATTGAGAAGTCAGAGTGGGTAATATACTAGATATTGTAATTGTTAATAACATTCGCCTATACAATTTAAGCTAATATAAAACTCCCTTTAAATACTCAAATATATAATGTTTGTAATGAATTGATTGATTGTACTTTTGTAAATTATATTTACCTATCAATTACGTATTATATATCTGTGCATATAAGTTAAATCTAAGAGTTTGCTTGTAATTCTTAATTAACAGCGTTTTATCTGTCTGTTTGTTCTGGCTAATCGCTTAAACGGTTGGACCGATTTTAATGGGATTTTCGCTGGTAGATAGCTGATTTTATAAGGAGGCTAAGGCTACTTTTATTTATTTTTGCTTCCGGTAACGCCAGTACACAATGAGTGTGCATATCTGCGACTACTCAGTTGCAATTAATAGTTTTTGCGATTGTAAAACGCGTGGTTAGTTATGCAATTTTATATATTTTAATTTAATTATGCTATGTACACCACTATGTTGGTGAACTTTTCCTTTTTTTTTATTTATAACAATTTAATAATTTATTAAAAATCATCTGCATTGGTACCTCACTCACCAATCAATTCAAAAATACAACTAGTTTGAAGGGTGAGAGGCAGTGAAATTACTTGGTAATGTCACATATTATCTTCAAGTCACCAGGTGGGCAATGCGCTTGTTATATACTTGCGTCTATAAGCTGCAGTGCTTACTATCACGCGGGCCGTACGCTTGTTTGTCGACCTAGTAATATAGAATTATAAAATAAAGAAAGACTTAGTAATTTAGTAGTGTACTTATGATAAAATAAACAGATAGGTACAAGAATCAGGCTGTATATTCGCACGTCTTCATTACAGAACAATTAGCTGAAGTAATCAATACTCATGTTCTCAAAAATAATAATTTCAATAAACATTATGCCAGAAGACCTTATATTGAACCTGTTTTTTTATCAATTTTTATCATGAATAAAGATTTTATGCCATTTTTGTTTTTGTAGCGATTTTATTGGTATGTACAAGAACAATACAAAAATGTGGTATTTTATTAAAGACCATGTTATTATGATTACATTGAAAATATATATGTAGTGTATCTAAATTGCAAAATAGGTCTATATGCAAGTCAACGGGAAAATCTTATAAATATTTCAGAATAATGAAATTTGCGTTTATTGTGGCATAAACGTTCGTATCTTTTACTTAGAATATTATTTTTTCCAACGCTAAAAAAGCTGTAGATTTGAGAAGGTTTTTATTACAACTCGATACCTCTAAAGACAGAAACAGAAAAGGAACTGATCTAATTAGAGTTGCGTTATTTTTTTGCGGTAAGAAAAGAATCGATGTTACAATTGACTGGAAGATAATACTTAAAATAAATATCTGACCGTATAAATTGACTGATTCAAAGAAATTGAGATAAATATCTACAAAGTTAATATAAAACACGTTTTTAATCCATTAAAATAGTTTTATTGTCTGTAGATAATTTTCAGTCAATTATTATTAAGGCGCTTTGTTTGTATGTAATCGTTAAATCTCGAATTTCATTTGATAAATAAATTTATTTTTGTTGTAAGTTTAAAGTACAACAATTGTGATATCTATATTCACAACGATAACGTGGAATTGGTATTGTGTAATTAATTTCCTTCAACAGTCGTTCATATAAAGTTATTAATATAGAAAAGTAAGTACCTATACTAGTAACAATAGATCAATATAAAAATCACTTTATTATTAAGTAGTTTTTTCGACACAATTTGCATTAAATAAAAACTATAATGTATAATATGTTTGGTTAATATTGTATATTTCTATTACATTTTGCTGAATTTTGTTTCAATTACAGCAAACATTTTCGTTCTGTGGCAAATTTTTCTGTACTTTTTTTTAATTTATCTCAACTTACAGGTACATTTTACTTCTGTTCCTGTTGTTTGGTACATATATATGAACATAAGTAATTCAAGAACATACATAAATTTGCTACGCTATTTTTTTAAATAATCTATGAAAGAGGATATACTGAGGAAAATATATTTTAAATAAGAAGAGATAGGTCTCCGGTGATATCAACCGAAGTATTTATCATTAGCTTAATGTCTGATAACACTTTTTTGTTGTGGCGCTATATTTGTGTCTCACGAACACTTTAGTAGACGGGCAATAAACTTAATCCTGCTTATTTGAGTCAACTTTATTACAACTGATTGCAACGGTTATTAATCAGACATATTTGTTATGCTGACAGAGGGATGTTTTTGATTAGAAATATTTAAAATAAAAACAAAGCATTAAGTAAGTTACACGACTGGTTCGTTAACTAAAATTGTTACAAGTTTTAGTTAAGTTATTTTTTAGGATACTGTATGAGTTAAACTTTAGTTCTAAACTTCACTATCGTTATTCGTAAGCGGTTCTTTGACCGACAGAGTTCAATAGTACCTCCACCTATACCAGGTTTCGTAAGAGGCGACTGAGGTACCGGAACCGACAAATGGCGATATATCCACCCGCAACAGAAGTTCAAGTAGTAAAACGTATAAAGACAATCGTTAAGAAGAAATAAGAAAATGTTACTTTAAACGACAATGAGTATGGTTCAGAGAAACGCGCCTTAAGATATGCGTGTTTTTCTTGTTCTGTGAACGCTAACATGTCTATTTACAACTCGAAAGTTATATAAAACAAGCGTTGAACTCGCAACGGTGTGATCGAGAATGCTAAAATGTAATCACTATTTATTAGAAAACAGTTTTCTCAAGTTGTGGTACACAACCGGATCATACCAATTACCTTTATTTTTTTATTTATTTAACTTTATTGCACAAAATGTACAAATAGCGGACTTAATGCCAGATGACATCATGATCTCCCAGTCAACCATTACACAAAACAGAAAAAAATAATATATATATAGTGGTGCAGACAATATATATACAAAATAGATAAACGTGGCATACATATTTGTATAAATAAACGCAATAAATGCATATGATATAATATATATATTTAATAACGGACATAAGAAATAGGGTTATAAAGTTAGAGAAGCAGCATCGGTAAATAAATTTATCAAAAAACAGAGTTAAGAGCGAGAGAGTATTAGAAGAAAGGAGATTACGTTCGTGAGAGGAAGATAGGAATTGGAATCTTTAGCTTATCAACGAAATGTTTGAATGCTTCCCTGTCGTACCCAATAGAATTGCGTAGAACACACTGGTTCAAAAAGACGATAGGATATTGACTCTTGGTTAAAAAATAAAAAAACAATAATTAAGTGCATTATTTATAATGATTTATGATCATTATCATGATAATATCAGCTGCAGCATATCCACTACTGGACATATATTTCTCCGCTTGATTTCCAATAGGATCGGTTATATGCGGCCTGCATTCAGTGCGGTCCAGCGGTTCTAGTCAGATCGTCTGTCCATTTTGTGGACGGACGTCTTACAGTAAGTACTTGCCGCTGGATTCATTCTAGAACCTTATTACACTGGCAATGTGTGCTATCTGCTATTTGCTATTTCTTCTTAGTTGCATTTTATACTATCAGCTTCTTGATTTAAAATGTGCACGGCATTGTTGCATTTGGTGATAATACATAATAATAATAAGTTGTACAATATTTTACTGTGACTTACAATATTGGTATTAATAGTTGAGGTAGACGCCTAAAAATGGCCAGAATTAGAAAACTTTCTATTTCAATGTTTGGTATCTGAAATTACAGTTCTTGTGAGTCATGATAATTCATTAACAAGGTCGGCCTGGTTTTTTTTAATGTTACTACCTACCCGGTATCATAGACGAGCAATTTATATTGGGAAGGTAATTAATTTTTAAGGATAAACTTTTTAATCACGCCGTCTCATAAATTTACGGAATTCCAAATTTCTTTATTATCCTCTGTTAAATTGTAATAATATCATCATAATTTTACTTATTTTAATTACAGTCTCATAGTCAATATGTAAATGTCGATTATGAAAAATGAAAAAGAAAACATAATTAACACAAAAACAATTTATTATCTGTTAACTTGCAAAAAAAAATCACTTTGTATAACATTAAGCAGAACACTACGTAGTGACTACATTCAAGAAAACTATCGTTTAGTTCAAACATTACAATCCTAAGGACAAAAGTACAATAAAACATCGTCGATTTATCTTTTATAGTACATTGACATTTACATTGAAGGCTCAGAAATACTGGTACAATTTAAGTGCACTCGCACTCAGCATGGCATTCGCGAACTCTGAGAATGACTAATCATTACGAGCGTAATAAAGACCTAGTTTTAATCTAGGTTATATTAAATTAATATTATAAACGCATTACAACTAATCGTAGTTATTCTTTGTTTACTAAGAATATCGCTTCATTATTCTAATCACGTCGCATAAAATACGAGAGTTCAATATGTTTACAGAATAACTAACATCAATTACGCAAGTTGATTAAGTTCAATTTTTTAAGTTGTATGGAAATTACTTCTCAATTTTTGTTGCAGTTCTGATCAAGCACAACGGGGAATCTTTTTCCTGCTTTACATTGCACTAAAGGTAAACATACCAGTACAGCTGTACTGAAGGTGTTTCACTTCAGTGCATTAGCACCGAGCTCAGGTCAATGTTGTAACAGTATTCGAAACACAAGGCCGTTCCTTTTAAACCGAGTTCTTTGTGTTAATGAAATTACTGAAACGTTTTTGCATAAGCTATTAACTATAAATTAGATGTCCGTTAATCTGTGAAAATGTGAGACATTACTTGATGATTGGTAGATAATCAGTGTTTCCATTAATGATGTCTTCTGGAGGCACTTTTAAAATATAGACCCTTTAAAAGCACTAGAACTTTGTATTTAAAAACAAAGTTGCTGCCGTCATCATATGTATATTATTTTTCGACGGGTATGATGGAGCCTTCAGTAGTGTTCATATCTTGAACGCCAAGGGTGGGTTTGATTCCCAACAATGACAAAGACTTTTAAAATTAATATTTGTGTTTGTTCTGTAACTGGGTTAAATATGTATTTAAGTAGATATAATTCGAGTATTGATATTAGTTGATTCAAATCGATTATTAATTCAATTTCAACAAGTATTGACATTAATATAATATTTCAATTAAGTGTGAGAGTTATAAATAAAATGTGAGAAATTCGATTCGTAAAAAATTCTCACACTTTGTGTCTGTCACTGTCTAAGCTTTGTGATTATATATCTTGGGTTATTAATTGATATTTCTATGTTCGATAAGAGTATGTTATACAGTTTTACAGGCAACAATAGTTACACTAGAGGAAATAATCTACCAAGCGAGACAGCACATCAGGCATATAAAAATGCACAGGCAGTACGATTTAAGAAACTAAAGATATAAACTTAGGTGTAAACATGAAACAGTCAGTCAGGTATAAGTCTGCAAGTTGAAATATGTGCTTACCGAGAATCTTTACACGTCTGAAACTCTTAGTTCTTAACTTTAGCTAAAAGTTCAACAATGCTGTACATTTCAATTCCTATTCCCTTTGAGAAATAAATATGCTATTTTATTCTATAACCTTGTCATGCGTAAATTAATCAGTAAGACTACTGAGAAGTAGAATCCTCCGCTTAATTTTAAGAAATTCAGAAAACTGAATAACTGTTTAGTTTCCCGTCCTGGAAACACGAAGTTATTAAGTAATTAACCTCGATGTTTATAGCGTTTGTTAACCAAGTTGTGTAGTCATTCAAACGACTCGAATAGCATAACATGATTTTATTATTTTAACTTATTACATAAATGCATAATGTAAGTCATATTTGTTATATTACAACGTTCATTCTACAATGATTGTAAAATCCTTGGCTTATAGTGGAAGTTATCCTATTATTTATAAATATATATAGCGTCGGCGTCCGATGATTTAGTTTCTATTAGGTTCAAAGATTCATTTGATGGATTTATTTAAATTCATATACACCACTTATACATAATCGGTTATTGGTTACTTTTAAGCTTGTTTTTTCATTTAACAAATGTTGTAATTGCCGGCTGGATGACGCATTCGGTAGTGTTCTTATCTTGTGCGCCAAGGGTCGTGAGTTCGAACGCCATACAGGAAAAATCTATACTTACCTAATACGTTGTATGTGTATGTTCTGTGTCTGAGGAATACATATGTATTTAAGTATTTTAGACCCGAAATGCTTTAAGCATCTTTTCTCTGGGACAGGTCAACGTATGAGAATTCGTTTCTTTATTTTTATTGACATATTTATATGTTATATTATTTTAAGAGCTATATTATATATTATTGAAGATTTAGATGTATCGAGTGTACAAATTCACTAAATTTCGAGTTTAGTTGTGATGAATCGTAAGATAAAATAACCAATGGTAAAATTAAAGGGTGTGTTAACTTTTAGTTTCCAAGTAGAACTTAGTCATCAACTTTGAACTGAAATATTCAACATTATACAATAACAGTTACGAAACTTTTGAAAACTCAATGTTTTTATTTTTATTATTTTCTATTGACTGCAATAAATATGAATGAATCACTTGAAAGCAGATAAAAGTCCGCTGATAAACATTCTTATATTTAAACCCGTACACCAAACAAAAAAAAATAAAGATTGTCTTAACGCTTTTTTTTAAATGCAATTAACTTTTGTTTTAGTAAATAAACATTAGAATATCAATAATTGCGAGTCATACTCGTATAGTGCGATATGTGACAGTTGCCCAAGGGTACAATATAATGTCAGGGAGCGTACCAAACTAAAGCCATTGATTAGTATCACTATCAGTTTAACTTATCTATCTAAATATTATAGAGGGAATCAATAATGTACGCAAAGTATTAACCTGCTACACTTCAACGACCATTGTAATAAAAGTACCTATCATTCAATCTAGCATTCGTTTATATCATAGCTGCGAGGGTCTGGTAGCTTCAAGATATCTCCTACTAGGTATTATCATCTTTTTTACCTGGTGGTTTACAGATAGTGAAATGTACACCGAAATTAACATCATCATTACACCAGCCGTAGGACGTCCAATGCTGGATATAGGCATCCTTAAATAGGATCAGATGTATCGGTTGTCTCCCTTTCAGCGCAATTCTGCGGTTATAGTCAGATCGCGGCGGGCAAAATGGGAAACACTAAAAATCCACCATAGACTATGTCCAGCAGTGCACGTTATATAGATCTTATATATATTAAGTTTAAATGACTAATAGGGTGTTTTACGTTTGATAGATGAATGGTGATTCCTATGTCATTGACTTATTATGAGACAAACGAGGGTGCCCTTGGGGGTTAAGCTTAAGCCATGATATTGGGTGGATGAATCCGATGGTAGCAATAGTTTGGTATTGTATAATAGAATCAATTATGTCAATCAAACTATGGGGTTCTCTTGGATTTTATAATTATAAAATCTACGTACCGAATTTATCCTAATAACAATTTGTGAGGGCAATAATTCATTATAATTATTTAAATGTTAGCCTAACTTTTCTAAAAGTCGAGTCAAGGAGGAGAGGAGGAGGAGAGAGGAGCTAATATTATATCTATTATGATGAAATGTTTACTAGGGAAGACTAGACAAACTGAACAAACCAGGATAAAATATAGAGTACTATGTTTTTTTATAAAGTAAAAACTAGGGCGAATATCATTAAGTTTTGATGTTTCAAACTATACACATTACATTTACATCATTTTTATAGTTCATTTTACACAATTTGTTAGGAAAATACATTTTGTGGAGGTTTCTTGAGTTTTCGAAAACTTTGTTAAAATGTTATTTGTTTTTATGACCGATGACTAGATCACTTTCTTATCTGGTCAACAAACAAGTATACAGTCCGCGTGATAGTAAGCTTCACAGCAGCTTAAAGAATATCACAAGGATATCATTACTGCATTGGCAATCTTGTGACTTAAAGGTATTTTATCGCATTACCCAGTAATTTCACTGCCTCTCATACCCTTCAAACCGGAAAACTGGTATTTGTGCGGTAGAAATAGATGTACCATTATAGACGACCTTTGTATGAGGTCTACCTCATGTTAAATTATAGCACTGATATATATACGTGATACAAAGTGTTACAGAGTAGTTCTACAACACGGTTTTCTTTTTTTGTAAGGATGACTAAGCCGGCAGTTAGACATTTGTGACAGATCCTAAACGTCAAAGCTAAGGTACACGTAACATACTCGTAAATATCAGAATTACAGCTGACATACTTCAAACAATATTATAATATATCTGTCGGGAGATTCGAAATTGTTATAGACCCTTGTTTTGTAGGTAAATACAAAAGGCGTGATACAGTGGCTCTAGTACACTCACAACTCCTTGCCATTTTTGCGCAATTAATTTATTTTTCATACATATAATGTAAAACAAGAGAAAATCAGCCATCTATTTCATCCTTACTTTCAATTGTGTACACATTACTAGTTTTCCCTTTCATCTGTCATTTTTTATTGTTTTGTTTTTATTGTTTACATTAATTATTTGTAGTAGATTACTTTTAATCTAAATTATTTCCCTATTACAATTTATTAATTATTTGCTCCCACTTAAGTATTTATAAGTGATTTTTTGTCCAAAAACGCGGTTAAAACATTTAATCGTAAATTAGTCACCATAGACAGATAACTACTTAGCATTTTTATATGTATCTTAGCTATCTTCCATATAGAAGTTGTTTTATCTGTAATCAATCAATCAAAACAACTATTAAAATATATCTCCGTCTGTTTGATCGTCCTAATCTCCGAAACAGATTGACCTCTTTTTATTGGTAGGGAGCTGACGTTATAAGAGTTGTGTTTGACTATTTTGTTTAAAAAACAAATATAGGATTCGGGTTAAAATTGTTTGCCGAAAATTCAATTAAAATTGAACTGTAAAGACAGATACTGGATGATTTACCTATTTTGTATATTTAATATTAAATATAACCTAATTGAATATTAACCTTAACTTCATTAAGCAATAATTGAACAAAAACCGACAACAAACGACAATGATTCATTAGTGCCTACCTAAAACAATGCATTAATTATACGGTTCAGAGTCCAGCACGGTCAGATAACAATATCAGCAATGGAAGCCGGGGGTGCCGACTAGTTTCGCAATTAACAGGCCAGTAATGTACATGCAAATTGTTTGAGCCATTTTTGATATAGTCTTTATTCAGTTACTATTATTATCAAAATAAGTAATTTGTTTAGAATTGTTACCAATAAGTACCTATTGTGTAAAATACGTAAATTTCGAAGCAAATAAGTAATTATATTAATAATGATACAGTTATAACTACAGATACAGTTTTACAAATATGGTTAACGGGAGTGGTCATGAGAATTAATGTTGGTTATTTTTCTGATGAAACTTAATTGTGGACTCTAATGAAAATTTATAAAAAGCTTTGTTAACGACTTTTTAACGCGTTCTGTTAAGTGAGTCCCTATTGAAAATGGTTCCTGCAATTAAAAATAATCAGCGTTTTGTTACAAATTTAAGCCGATACAGATTATAATTAATAAATATTATATAGAAGTCAAATATGTGATCTGGAAGTTGGGGCTAATCTTCGGTGAGACTGTTCGAGTTTTAAAGATACTTTTGAAAAGTTTTAGTTTAGTTAAGTTTTAGTTTTTTAAAAAGTCAAGTTACCTTTGGAAAGTTTTATTATAACTGATTTTTCTAGTAAATATATACATTCAATAATTAAACACACTAAATGTATGTGAAGTCACCATAAACCTTAATAAGATTGAAATGACCTTTAGAAGATCGCGCTACTTTAACGGTTTGAAATAAAATAATACAATTTGCTCTAAACGTTTTTACTTAATTAAACCATTCAGTTTAATTGTTAATTAAAACTAATAACAAATAATTAGTAGTACAAATAGTTAATAAAAAATAATAACAAAAAAGTTAATTGCTAATATGATATTACAAACAGACATTTAAATTTTATCTAGTTGTATGAATCTTTTATGTATTGTCAATACATTGTGAGTTTATTTAGTGACGAATAAAAAAAAAAATACAGAATAATATAAGCAGTATAATAAATGTTTTAGTATTTGATAATATGACACTTAGATCTAAAATATACGTTTTTTGACTTTACTGTAGATGCTTGTCAAATAAATTTTGGTTCAATTTTATATCAATGTGTTATTTTCAAGTGTTTTATACAAAAATAGGTGTGTTTCAAAGATATAATAAAATTACTCACGTGTATCCTGCCAAGATGTCCATCAGAGAGCTCTTGCCAGCGCCCGACTGTCCCATGATGACAGTCAGTTCTCCCCCATTAAAGGATCCAGACACATCGTTCAGGATCTTTTTCCTACCTGCGAAAACAATCAAACTGTACTGAACATGTTATATTATCGTTGTAATAATTAATTGTAAATTTAATTGTATGGTATATGTCATATTGGTGGCCTGTAACTTACATAAAAGAATAAATAAATACTTCAAGGTTTAACAAATATATAATGCGTTCGTACTATTATCTCTCCATCTATTATAAAGCCACCTATGTCTAACAAATTGCTTGTAGCTGTATTTAAAAATGTATCTTTCAGGTGTTAATATAAGAAAGCTTATTATTCTCTGCAATGCAGACACACTGGCAGAGTGACTCTAATGGTACAGGACGGGAATGGGCAGCAGCATCCCCGTCATAGAGCTACGCTCTTCGATTGTTTTTTCAGTTTGCTCAGTGTAGCAATTATGGAAAAAAAATCCCCATTAAAAAAATAAAAATCGTCAGGACTGGCCACCGGTTATATTGGAGAAGTCTTGGAGCCAATGTCCAGTAGTGGACGTTAAACGGATGATAATGTTGATGTAGCTCTGTCTCGTTGTCACAGGTATTGTATATTTTCATTGAAATAAATCTTTGAACAGTACTTTAAGTTTTCATGTGATTTAATCTTCTTTTATTTTTTAAACTAGATCAAGTCGACAATCAAGCATATAGTAAGCACTGTAGCCTATAGACGCTCGTAATATCACAAGGATACTATACGTCGCCAATCTTGTTGATTTAAGATATTATGTCACATAACCTAGTAAGTTCACAACTATTCTAACTCTTCAAAGAGCAACACAGCAATGCAAACATTGCTATTTTGCGGTAGAAATAGGTGAGAGGTACCAATGCAGAAAATCTTTGTATTAGGTCTACCTCATGTATTGCAATTTGTTAATAGTTACATTAATCATGCAAAATTTATGTAACTATTTACGAAATATATATTTAGTTTAACCACTGCTGATTAAATCCAGAAGGTCAGACCTTGAACGAAACGTACGAGTCAAATTTTCCTTCCGCTTCGCTGCTCAAGCTAGCTGGACGTGACCGAGTTGATAACAGCATTATATTAATGCTTGCTTGTAATATATCAACTAAAGCATGATTTTAATTCACGTATAATATTCGTATATATATATATATATATATATATATATATATATTTATTCGTATATTTTACCATAATTACTATTCAGCGAACTTTCGCCCATGCTCTCGTTTGGTTATTTCAATAGAAAAGGTGAATGTATCCTATTATACACTTAATCAATGCTAACTTTATTGCCAAATCTCAAAACACAATTAAAACCACGTGGGTACTAATTGTGTTTCTGGTAACTCGAACAATCAAAAGCCGTTAAAAAGTGGTTTTGTTATGAGTTGAGTGAAATTTTCTATTACATACAATATATATATATATATTTATATATATGTATATATGTAATAGAAAGTACCATATTAAACGTAGAGATACAATTTGAATAGTCAGTAAATCTCCTTTAAAACATAGGAAACATTGAACAACTCCAGGATGTTGATATTTTACTCCTACATTTGTCTGGAGAGGTTTTTCGTAGGTGGCCCCGTAATGTAACTAATAAAAAGTGATGATTTTGTTATTGAATAATGACAGTCAAGAATTTCGAAAAAAAAATGCTGTTCCAATTATATTTACAATACAGATTATATTTAAATTGTATATAGATTATATTAAAGTTATGATAACTATTCGTCAGGCTTTTAGGAAATATATTTTACAAATATCTAGTATTTCGGTCGTGACTTCATTATTGATCTCACTATATATAGCTACATTTGATTTTATCTTATTTTTAGTGTGGTTTTTAGAGTTCTTAAGGTGTCATAAAATGTATAATAATAAATTGTCTTAGGAAAAATATAAAAAAATTGTATCTTCATATAAGCGGTAGGACAACCACGGCTGGACATACGTGTAAGGGATCTCCAATAGGAACTGTTGTGCATGTTTTAATTATTAAAGTTTTTATTTAAAATTGATTATATTGTATAGCCTTTGAAAAAAATAGTTTAGAGTAAATTCAATAAAGCTTAAAATCCACAACCAAGAAGTTAAACCTTATCTGTCCTTTTTCAATTCGTCTGTGACAGACACGTGAGTGATAAAGGGTCCATGGGGCCCGATTTTTCATTGGATTTCCTAAAAATATCCGTACCCCGAATAGAGAAACTAAAAGCAAACACAAAGGTCACCTAAACAGATCGGAATAAGAGTAAATTTATTTTTGATGGTTGACATTTTGTATTATGAAGTTTTGTAGTACCTACGTTTTTTATAATACGTAGCTTAATTTGTAAAAATCATCTTGTAAAAAATAGAAGAAATCTACATATAAGGATACTGCATTTTTTTCTTTAATGGCTATTTCACACTACAATATTTCTTTTCGTATCGTATCCACCAATTCCAACGGTTTTAAATAAATACATCCAAGTTGTCGCTTTGAGATTGCATCAAATATCTACCTATTTGCTTTCTATTCTGTAAATAATGGTCTGATATTATCTATTTTATCGCAATGACTGATTTATGCCACTAATTTATTAGCCAAGTACAGGTATATCAAAAATGTATTTATATAAAGAAATTTATACTGATAACGACTTAATTTATAAAGAATAGATTCACTGTGCTTACTTTATCAAGTCTCTGTTATTAGTTTTCCCCTATTTTTTATCACAAGTTATTGATTTATTATTATTTGGTGAAATTTTAAAATTATATAATATTTAGTGAGACCCCAATAACAGTCCGTTTATGTACCCTCCTTCGTTAGTACTTCAAACCTTTATTTTTTTTTAATTAGAGGTATTTCGAACGCTAATTCTTATAAGATCAGATGTCTACAAGTGAAATTGCCATTCAAACCAGTCGAAAGCGTTTTAGAACTCAATCGGAATTAAAAGAGTAACCAATTTTCCGCATTATTTTATTGATCTAAGTAAAACACTGTTTAAACAATTGTCAACATTCTGAATGAGCATAATACAATATGCCAATCATACATATGCGCCACATGTCAGACAAATAACTACACAGCTGAGTGACGTTGACCTCTCATTAAAGTAGAAGTGAGTAAACAATGCTAAACATTGTTTTAATGAATGTGAAGAAAATGTGTGAAGGGCACGGTCACCGATACGAAATATGGAAGCAAGAAATTGTTTAAACCTCACTCAAATAAATATAACTTGATTAGAATGACAGAGGTTACTGAAATGGCGTTGCACGTTATTTGGAGTTAATCTGTTATTTATATTGTTTATATGACAATGGTTTACAATACAAAACATATTACAAATAATCAACCTAAAATTAAGACATAACACAGTTATTTGTCAGGAGCAGCATTATTTAAAGCAATAATATAACTTTTTTTAAACTCAATAACTACTAGACCCTTTGTAAAACTCTTGGACCGATAGATCGTTGAGCATTGCTAAGACCCTCCACGCGGTTTCAATGGGGATTCGTAAGTTATAAGAACTGCGAACGCATCAGGGTCTGACGCGTCCCTCTCACTCGCTCTCATTGTGACGTGTGTTACGCAAATGTATTGCAAGTTATTGTATGTATATTTGTATATAAATACGTATGTATGTGTAAAGGTAAAAATAAAATTTTGTTAATTTGTATAAAATTCAGTGCGAGATTCTTTGTATAAATAGATGTTTTGAATTGTTACTATTATTTCATCCTTATTCCTACTATACGAATGAATATTCACATTAAAATTATTTTACCACTCAAAGTCGTTGTCACGTAAAACTTTCGCCCGTATACCGACTTTACAGGCAACCAATTTTTTTTACGTGAGTTTTTATTATTTTGGATTTATTATGAAACCATTTATCAGATGTCGAGTCTAAAAGGTCACAATTAAAAAAAAACGATCATTAGTATCAATAAATTAAGGTAGAAATGAACTTCCGATATCCCGAGGAAAATGATAAGATTCGAATATTCGATTGTGGTTGGAGTCGGGCGTTTTATTATCGAACGGTAATTTTAATTTATCTTCATTGCAATACATTGCAACATAACATCTTAATATAGTTTTTATATATTCTGAAGACATACAAATTATTCAAATTGTTAGTACTGTTGTAATAGCTTGTGTAATAGCAATTCGTCAGCAAAATATGTGGTTGATAAACCAATAAAATAAAGTAAAAATCACATAATTCAATATTTTGTGGGTACAATTTCACACTATAAAACATGTAAACTATACTCATGTATATGTATCATTATCATCATCATTATCATATCATAGTCATAATTGCCGCGATAGGCAGGAGTGGTAGCAATGACTGGGCACAACATCGCGACGAGGATGCTGCTGTCTATCCTCACCTCTAGTATTTTAGTTGCGCTTTTCCGGATGGATGTATCGCCATCTATCGGTTCTGGTTAGTCACCTCTTACTAAACCTAGTACAGAGGGAGGTAATATTTAACTCTATCGGTACTCCACGGCATGTAGGTATACCTCTAGAATGACTGCACAGAATTGGTATCTTTATTAATGTGTTTGAAATTGCAAAGACTGGTTTTGTACAGAATTACAGCAGTTTATAGGTCAGAGTCCTTCAAAAAGGATTAAAAATCTCACGGTAACGGCATGATGATGTCGAAAACAATACTATGTACGAGGTCGAGCCGCTGGTATTGTATATAACATAAAACAAATAATTGTAATAAGTTAAAATACTAAGACACACATATGACATTTGGCATATGCATCTGTCTGGCTTTGTGAAATTGTACCAGTGTCCATTTTAGTCTGAATTAATAGCTGAGATGTCGTAGAACGTTAAACTGTACTGCCTTGTAATTACTCTGGACGAGAAACCACACAGGTTGTTAACTCAAAGAACACATTGAGGTACGATAAATTAACATTTTTGGGTCTTAAAAGTACAAATCAATTTATCCAGGGTAATAAAATAATCACGTGTTTTGTAAGAAGGTTACTTATTGCTGCAATCGAAAATAATTTGTATTTAGCCTACTGGAAAAAAGGCAAATGTGAATTCTAGCTTACGCGTTTTCTTTATCAGATAATTGTTTGCAATTAATTTGAATTGATTTTAACGTAATAAAATAAATGTTTATACATAACTTTATTTAACTATTTATGTATACAGAGACTGATATGAAACAATTCGATTAATTTATGTCTTTTTATACATATGTACTCAATAAAGCCCTTTATGGCTTTATAACGCAGTTAATTTAACTTTTTTGTTTAGCTCACGTTTTGGCTACCTTGCCACAACCGTTTTAACGGAGAACGGTTAAATAAGTATAATAGTAGGGTCAAACAATCTTAGCACTATGTAGCTGTATCCAGGATAATAAAACCTTACAGAGGATTAATTCAAATTTTATTTTAGTTCATTATAGGTTACTAATTTCTTTCCACAGAGGATATTTTGTCATTTCAATAGTAAATGCATAGTTACAGTATATCTAGAAACTATAATTTCTAGATATACTGTTTAGCGTTTGTTTCGTAATTCCAGTAGCTTAAAGCTAATTTTCAAATGAATAATGAGAAAATAAAGTCATATTCCGATTAATTATTCAATAAATCTTAGTACCAATTCAGTAATATCTATTTATAATCTTCTTTAAAATTCTATAATAATACTCGACACCTTAATTTTAAAGCTTTGTAATTTTTTATAGTGTTGCAATTACTAATATAATATTCCGTATGGCGATAATATTCTTATATAATATAATAATATTCTTATATATATAATATTCTTTGAAACTATAAAATTTCACATAAATTTATTTAAATCGAAAACTTTCTTGTTTTGTAAGCTTAGCATTTATTTTGTGCTTTATTTCTACTAAATTTCAGTTTTCTTGAGTTAACCAAGTAATATGGCTGGTTCACTTTTTTGTACTTCCCCTACCTGTATATATTCAGTATTCATGTATATTCAGTACGGAAGAATTGTTTCTGCCCTTCGCTGGTGCTACAACACCAAAACAAGCAATACCTTTTATGCGGTGATGTCTATTTCCCTACGGTGCTCGTTTACATTTAAATAAGTATTATAAATATTATTATTGGTAATAAATAAACTCTATAAACTTTTTCATCGGTTTCACCTAAAGCTGCTTTGTTAGTAACTAGGTATCACCTCGGTAGGGACTTTGTAAAATTCTGAATTGGGCTCCATGGGAGATTAACCTGATTTCACCTTTTTTTCACTGATAGAATGCTGCAAGTGGTCTCCGGAAACACTAAATTACTTTACGCGAATACATACACAGGCAACATATAGTCTATTTATAAAATTAATCAGGACGATATGAAGTAACAAAAACAGTAACCAATTATCATATGCCTAATAAATGAGATTTACGAGTGAATATTTCATCTTATATTTAATCCATAACTAAGTTATCCATAGTCTTGGGTCAAGACTAGATAAAGTTGTATTATTAAATGAAATAAGGGATAAACTACAATGCAATCCTCTAATAAGCATTGTATTGATAATAGTTCAACTACTGATAAACTTGTCAGTTGTTAATGAGGTCTTTGTAACTTGGCAAGATAAAAAAATACGCACTAGATATGACAGCAAACGCACAAACTTTATATGTCAGTATTCTGATCAGGAAGTAGATATTGAACATAACTTTGATCGCACCATGAAGTGCTTAAGTGCTATCTTACCTTGATTTGTATATTGTTAATGATAAAGAAGAATTTAATTTACTTATCGTGGCATTGACAATTAGAAGGAAACAAGTTTCGTGTGTTGAAAATGCATACCTCCCGCAAAGATACCATGTCGCACTGTGTAGCTGATATCTTGGAAAGATATATTTAGAGAATCTTCAACCAAAGAGGTCAATGTGGTCTCCTGTGACTCCGAATTCTCGCTACTCATTTTTGTAACACTGTCACTTCACAAGATTAACACACAAAAGTAGAAGTTGGCACTCCCATTGCACGGCTCAATAACAAAGGATCGCGAACGATGTAAACAAAGGTAGCTGCGCCCGCTGCGTTTGATACGCCCAGGCGGCTTGAGCGCGCATTACTGACTGTTGAGTTATATGCTCGATGCTCGTGCGCAAGACTCTCGTACATGATTATCGGTCGTTCTCCCCCCTCTGTAAGTCACCGCAGTTGCCGTTATCGCAGACAGACAAACGCCTCTGTTGTGACCATCGTTACGTTATTTGGAACCAGTTCATGTTTTTGTATACGATTAAATGGAAATATTTAATTCTTTCTAAGTGTTCTAGTGTGAAATTTATATCCAACAGAAACTACTAAAGGAATATATCCCTGTGAAACCCATCTACAAATTTCCATTTGAGAAGTCCTTTGTATAGTTCAGCACTTTTCATTACAACATTTTTTATAATTGCCTTTTAAGTATTTGATTTTATAAATTCTGTTTATGTTGTGTACTATATTTAGTTACTCTAGTCTTTTTCATTAATTTTAATCCGAATCTATATCTAAATTGTCAGTGCCTGGATATCTTCACCATGCAAATTGTAATGAGAAGTGTTTGCCCTGACAAAATGATATTGACTAAGTTTTCGCAATAATACCTATAAATAAGAAAAAAATGCATTTATCAAATAATACGATTGCAATTATATATTGGATTATAAAGATGCAGGAACTATCTTACTGTTAATATTTCATTCAACATCATTTTAAAATAAGTTTAGTCCAAGTAGATTAATTTTATCTTGTATAGAACTTTTTTAGTGAAGTTAGATTTGCGGTCTGTGGTTGTCTAGTTTAAGAAAGCCTTGACGTATGACGACATATTAATATATGATACTGTTTGCGTATCATAGCAATTATATTCAGACCATTTTTGTTTTTGACTATTCAAAAGTTGCATAATAACAGTTTTTAATTAGTTTTTGTTAAACATTTACTATTACTTGACGTGTAATAAAAATAACAGGTAGCAACATGATATCTACACACACGTTCATGAATATATTGTGATAATAAAAAATCGATATGACAAGTAAAATAAATAATTAGCAACATTGTATCGACGAGATAAAGTAGGTACCTATTAACAAAAAATCCTTACCATATCATCGCGTCATTGATTATGTTAATAAGGATATCAGAAATAACTACTTGTATGATCACGAATGTCGTTATTACCTTTAGTAAATGATAATAAGCAATATTTTATGAAAAGCAAGCAAGCGAGCCCTAAACAAATTTATTAAATTTAATACTGCTGAGTATAATAAATGGAAACAAATAGGAACTATTTATTTACAGCGGAAAAGCTATATGATTACATTTGGCTGACAGTTCCATATTTTTTGGCCCCAAACTAATTTATTACCTACCCTTAATATGCAGGTAAACAACAAAATACTGAAGCCACAGTATATCTATCCGAGACAGTGTAGCTCAAGTGGTAGTGGGGATGGGCAGCAGCAGCATCCTCGTTGCGAAGATGCACTCTGCGATTACCAACAAGCTTGTCCAGCACGGCGATTATGTGCACAGCTCTTCTTGGGGAGGTCTGTATCCAGCAGTGATATTCCAATGGCTGTTATGATGATATTATAGTGGGCATACGAGTAAAAGTGTCACCTGATGCTAAATGATCAGCGTCGCTCACGAAGACCTAAAACACTTAAATAATCACTGGCACATTGTTGTTTTAAAGATAATAGACTCTGAAGAATCCTAAGATGAGGTCTCTAAGTCGTAGCAGTAATGTGTTCACATAAATACAAACATATAAATAAATGGTTATACAACCGTTAACAGTAGTTCTTATCAAGGTGAAACGAATTAACTATTACAGCAATTAATAGAATAAGAGATTTGTTAAGCAATGAGAAACACGTAGCAGAGAATACTTTGGAAATAAATGTCATAGAATTTGCAGTTCAGCATCCTGACAAATATTATTGGTGGTTCAGTTCCTTTATAGCTCTGTACCACTTCATATCGCGTATGGGTCGTAATGTAATGATCCATAGTTTCATGAAATTCCGATATTAGGTCGCTTAAGAATCATCTTTAATTGTCTCACCAGTGGCGCTGCAATTGATGTCTGAGTAGAGTATAAAATTCTGCGCAAAACATTCACATTTTTTTACTAATAGAAGAGGCGCAGAAAGCCGAGCCAGTCCAGGGAAATTAAAGTCTGTGTGGCGGTTCTAAAACTGACAAAGAGAGCAAACTGAAGAAAAAATTGTTACCTCTCTGCCTAGTTTTAAGGGAAGACTAGAAGAGAGGGAGGTGAGTTTTAAAAATGTTAATATTACTAACGCTAATGTTTGTGTGAATGTATGTATGTTATTCTTTTGCGCCCTAACTGTAAAAAATAATTAAACTTCAAAATACGATGAATAGTTCAGAGTAACATATTATTAGGTGATCTGCCTTTAGGTCTACATTAATGTACGCAGAAAAAGTCGTGAGAAGGTTCTAGTAATGTTGCAAAAATCTCAAAAATGTTCTAAAGTTACCGATCATGTTTGCAGGTGGAGTATAGTTTTTAGATGGAGTAAGTATTATCGATACTGTTTTTATTATGAGTTCCCGTTATCAATTATCTACGAATATAACGATAGGTTACGAGTAGAGTAGAAAAATCTCATCTTTTACCAAATGTTGTAATATGAAAAACAGCTCAGCTCAAATGAAGCACACTTGCCCAGTGTGGCAATTATAGGCAAAATTCCCACTTTTTTGGGTAGTCCAACGTTGACCAGCATAACTTATTTTAATTCAATAATTTATGTAAGTATAATTAGTAAAATATAAACATAAAAAGTAGTTTTAAACAAATTTTAATAAGACACTCTTATAAGTAACCTTACAATATCACCTTACTATATTGTACATGACAACCCTGTATCAGAGACAAGAAATGATAAAGCTAGATAGGCCAGCCTGGGTATTTCATCTTTTTCGTAATATATTCCTTTGTAAGTTTAAGTCGAGTTTGATTAGTTGATAAATTGAAGCAAAATCAAAATAGAATTTGTAACTGGCTGATGTCGGACATATTGAACAACAACAGGTATAGGGGAAGTTTGAATGGTTCGAAAGTCATCATACGGAATCAACTGTTTGGCGATGTATGCATTTTTTTAATTAATGTATTGCTTGAAGAAGTATATAGTTATAATAGGCAAATAAAGTACATACAATACAAAAAATACAGTAATTGCTTAAATTTTCTCTTATAACTTTTTTTATTGTTTAGTTTAGTATTTTATCGTTGGACTGGATTAAGTAATGTCCATACGGACGATGGTATATAAAAATATTCGTTCGTGAAGCAGATAGTCATAATTGAGCTTATTTCAGACTTTACAACTAAAGAAAATATTATAAATGACACGAGTTAGCTATCGCTTCTACGAATAATATAGTAAAAATATATAAATCAGTCGAAAGAACAAAAAGCAGGAATAAATAAAATTACGTATACTATTAAATATTTTATTTACCAACCAACATCTATTTACTTTTAATTCTTTTATCACTTCAACAATTGCTGTCCACCTTCAACTAGGTTATCTTATATTTAAAAGAGTTTTAGCCATGTCAACATTAATTCGGTTTTATACTATAGACATGTACACCTCTATTGTTTACTCTATATCTATGATCACTGATAAATATTACTATGTATGGAATTAAGGTTATTAGTTATAAATTATTAACTTATTTACGAATAATGTATTTAAATATTTCCGATTCATAAGGCTTCATTACGTAACCTTACAAAGAGTCCAGCCATTTGTCATAATTTTTAAAGGCAAGATATATCTTAGACGCCATCAGGCGTATTGGAAACAAACTTTGTACAGTTTAGTCAATAGTCAAAATTTTTAATGAAAATCTGGTTTTACCCATTCAAGTAAGGCAAGCGTGACAACGAATTAACCAAATCTATCTTAAAATATTATCACCACTTATAGATTGTATCTACTTATCAACTAAACTAAATGTCATAATACCTAATTTGGAAATACATTTACCTTGAGTTAACAACAATAACACCGCCGTTGCTTTCATTAAATAATTAGTTATAAAGCGAGACATTATTATTTTAATAAAATATTTTTAATTCATCACCGTGTATTTTACAGACAATTAAAGAATAATGTATACTCGAAAAGAGGAGGAGAGGATTTTTTCAATTTATATTTTTTACAAAATGACCATGAATTTTAAAACAAGGAGTTTCAAGTGTCTAGGCAGACTTTTTAATTTAATTATTGAATCTATTGGAATGTAACAAGAAAAATTAATTAGTAGTATAAGTACTATTGATTAACTTTAACTTTTGGGAGAGAAGAATTAAATTCGCGGTTTAAATTTTCTACAGAATGCATTTCCCTAATCTACATAGTTGACAACACCATAAGTGATATAATAATAATATCTTGAATAAGTAATATCAATCAACAACACAAATTAATATAGGTAGATCGATTAAGCTAGTTTGTAAGATTCAAAGAGTTTCTATTATTTTAAATTTTTTCGGTGTCTGTTAGCTTTATGCTAATGTTGGCTTTATGTTAAATATGTAAGCAATTGGCAGGTCAACTCGATGTATCACTTATCCTATAATATTTTTCTAAATATAATAATGATCTTGTAAGCCTATTATGTTGTATGTTACTTGAGGTAGATCTTTACATACATTAAAGTTGTATTTGTGAACAGTACAGGAATTAGCATTCTCAAATTACTCATAAATTGATCACAATAATTTTTGTTATTCATTAAAAAAATCTGTTGTTTTTAACTACAAAGTTTTTATCAATAAGTTGATTGAAGTCAGTAAGTAATTAAAATATGTATTAGGCACCATTTTCTTTTGCTATTATTTAAAGGTGCTTTTATGTAGCGTAACGTAGGGTAATGTTAAAATACTATATATATACGTGAAAATATAATTCCATACTGTTTTAAGCTTAACAACTTCTACCATTTTAATCTAGTAATTTTGATTAATTAATTAATTTTATGAACTATAATAACAGCATTAATTTACCAAAAAAATTATTGTAGAGATATGATACTATTCGGGCTTCATGAATAGGCCCTTTTGAAAAATATAAAAATTTTAGTCTTAAGATGATTTTTTCAATAGAAAACATAATAGCCTTTTTATTAGTCTAGTTAAATTAAAAAAGTTTATTTTACTTATACTCTAGCAATTTTTTTAAATTATTTTTAAATGTAAAAGTATTCGTTGTAATTGCATCCCGTTACAATGAGATTGTCAAGTAATATTAAATCTTGTAAATAGTTATTGGAACAGTTTAACAGAATACAGAACAAAAATTTAATAGAACAGTAAAAAATAACAGATTCTTTGTTTAGTGCCGCCTACCTGCTAAATATTTCTATGAACGTATTCTCATTTTTGTAGTACATAGACACGGGCCAAACTTGTATTAAATAACTAAGTTTTTTCGAATGTATCTTATTCTAATGTAAAATTTATTTATTTGTTTGAGTGAAAAATAAATAAACGATATAATATAAGTACTATAATAAAGAATTTAAAATGATATATCAGAATACAAATATTTGACGTTAAATTTTAACAAAACAAAATTGTTATTGTGTTATTTAGAAGTAATTGTTTACTAGTACCGAAATTATTATTTTTATTAATAGTGATAAATGATTAGCGATATATTGTAGGTATAATTATTTCATAACGTCAAATATTAATGTATTTTTTTCCATGTTTTAATTTAAAATAGGAACTTTTTACGACAAAAAAAGTATTCGATATGTTCACACGATATGTGTTGATTTAGCAATTTGGTCATAGCGGATTACTTCAATTCCAAATAAATGTTAGTACGATATGAGTCTATAACATAGCTTGTCAAATCTACCAATTTCATTATATATAAATCTTGGTCAAAAGCAATAATTATCATAAAATAGTGGAGGTTTGATATAATTGGTATTATGTTCGTCTTTTATTTTCCTTATCTTTTTTTTACACCTGATCACAACAAACGTGTACGGTTCTAATATATTGTAATATAATTAACTGACAATAAATAGTGTTTAATATATATAAATTAAGTCTCGGCTTTCACTAAGTATCTTGACTGGCGACAATCATTATCAGAGATAAGCCGGACATTACTCGTGCTCGCTGCTGACAATTAGGAAGGAACTGTTCATTCATAAATAAAACGTTACCGTGCTTATTCAAACAATGGTACGCTATTTAACGGCCACTCTATGAATTCCGCATATTTAAATTTATAGGTTTATTAGAATAATCAGAGAGTTTTGTTGGTTGTCTATTTACTGAATACTTTGAAAATAAAAAACGAGATTCAGTCGCGTACAGCGTGATCAGGTTTACGTTCTAAGAATAGATTAATCTAAAAAGCTAAACAGTCTATTCGAAGCTTAAAGCTATCTGTCCCGTTCATCTCTTGTTGAGCCTGTACCAGAGAGCAGCGCACGTGAGAAGATGCATCAGAACTGTGCTTGAGAGAACCAGCGCCATGTTGCCGCCGACGTCAATCTCCGCCATGTCCATCTCCACTAAGAATTTGCTCGGTATTCTGTAGTGACAGTATACTGTAAGAAATTGAAAAGTATATAAATTTATGTTTATAATATATCAATTTCACGGATATTTTAGTTCGTTAATTACGTTATTGATTGTCATTAAGAAACCACACATAAGGTAATATCATTAATTTATAATTAAATTTTTATAACACCTGCATCATACCGATACTTGTGTTACCTCAAGGATATCACTAGAGAATAGCCAATTTTGATAACCTGGGTGTATTATCATATTATCTAGTAATTCCTACCACTCTTCAAACCGCTTCGGCCCAAGGAAATGCGGTTGCTGTTCTTTCACGAAATTGGTAAGGAGTGATAGATCATCAAAAACTTTTAAATTTATAGTTCGCCTTATCGCCTTGGCATTCTAGTACGCTACAATTTGAAAAGTACATAATAAACGTTTCAAGAAGAGGTGGGTCTATTCATTGTATGTGTCTAAAGTATACAGAACACAAACAATATCCAGTGCAGGACAAGTGCAAAAAAGGCGATCAAACCTAAGAGTTCTTAAAATAATAATAAAACTTACACTTAGAGCAGTGAATCTTAGTTCTATTGAAGCCGTAAACGGAGTGAACGGCGACATGGAACCCGGCTCTGAAGTAAGAGATGTGGTGGAGCCACCGGAATGGATAAGGTGTGTCAGACAGCGCCAGACAGAAGCCGAACACGGAGAACAAACATGCCACCACTGGTCCCAGGAATACTGCAATCTGGAACAATCGGGTGTATTAATACGTCTGAGTCAAATATCAGTGGTAGGACGTACATTGTCAGACATAGGCTTTCAAGATATTTCTAATAGGCCCATATATATGCGACTACTCGGACTATTTATATATTAATTTATTAATATTCGTCAATTAAGCGGCCAACTACACGACTAACGCATATTTTAACTTTCTCATCTACAACAGGAAATGTAAAAACAAATGTTTTGTCAGACAATAAATAAAAATATACATTAATGTATTTCTTTATATTTGGATTTCTTATTCGTTTAGTATCGATTATTGTCTATGGTACAAGGTGCAATGCGAATGCGTTAAATACCTCTTTACATAATAAGAAATGTTTCAGTGTGGTCTTCATTCAACCAGTGTTCGTATATGCAGATCATAGGTAATTGCGGAGGAAGTAAAGATGTATGTACGTTTTCAATGTAACTGTGAAGACGTACATAGATTTACAAAAAAAATTTTTACTGAGTTTCAAAGGTTGTTCAGAATGGTGTAAAAGTTACTAGCAGTGCTCCGCAGTGTTCGGTTTCACTCGCGTAGATTCCCCCCTCTCCCCCTGTTCCCGTAAAATGTGGCAATAAAATACTCGCTGATAATATACTTTTCAATTGGTGAAGGTTTTTTAAACGTTCTCGTTCACATTCTCAGATTATTCAGCATAATTTCTAGCACGAAGCTTCTGGGACTTACTTGGTTAAATTATAATAATTGACTTATTGTTTTTCTCTTTAAATCAATTACATCAGCCTAGGCAGATGTATGCCAGTTACGTTAAGTATTATTTCAAATAATGATATAAATGTAGGGTTTTAGTAAGACAAGGCCAATAGTTAAATAATTTAAAAATGTTTATTTACTTTATAAAAGACTCACGGTCTTGTTGTGCCTATTAGTAAAAAATTGGACAAGTATGTGCTTGTGTGAACGTCAAATGTTCAAGGCAATTAACGCAAAGGCGCTTCGCAAACCTGAGAGATTTATAGCATATTAAAAAATGTATGTATTATAGATCTACACGTTTTTTAAATAATTTCGTCCATTAGTAAGAAATCTATAAACACCCATACAGTAGCTCCTGAATTTGGTACAACACATACTGTCCATGATCGTAAACTTTGCTCTTCTAATACTTTATCACTTTTCACCTTTCGTTACTCCTCACGCTTTATGTCCTAATTTTACACTGCGACAGCTATACGACCCTGAAATTCAACAGGTAAGTTTGCGTTTAAGAGAGCCTAACGAAATCCCTTTTATTCTGATGTCTCCATTTAATTTATCCCCGTCTTTTCTGATACTTATCAGGTAAAATCATAGTAATATATGTAAAGAATGTCACTACCTACGCCAGTGGCATTCCTTTTCTAGTGTGTACGAAATTATTATAATCTATGGAACTATTAGCTGTCAGTGTGACGTGAGAGACACCAAACGATAAATTTGAGAAGGTAAAAGTTAAATTATGTGATCTTTAGAAAAACGTTTAAAATATTGTAAAAATAAGTAGTTATAATATTATTTAAATTAGAAATAAAGGCTTTAAATGTTGTTTTTTGTTATTTCAGATAAGCTATTCTGTTTTATATATGTTAATTGTAGTAAAACTTGTGTATATGAATAAAATAATTTTGTTATTTCAGAAAACACAATTTCATCTTTATTTCGCTTAAGCATATACTATAATATATATAGTGTCGTGAGGCAACGGCAGAGTAGAATAGTAACACCTCTTACCAGTGATGTAGGAGGCGACTGAGATTCTTGACAGTATCTTTTTAACAAGATTGGCGACACGCTAGTGATATTCTTGTGATGAAACAAGCGTCTATTAGCTGCGGTTACGTTTACCATCAAGCGGACTTACATGGATGAAATTGGATATTGGATGAAATTAGGGACACAGATTATTGAAAGTTGAAGTAACAAAAATATACTTTTTATCTCATAATTATTTTCCTGATAGATCTAGCTTTTATTTTCTCCATGGTATCGGCACGAGTAATTGCATAGTTTAGATGTCAGGGAGCGGCATAAAATTCTTCGCATAATAATATGAGATATTCAGGGATTTAAAATAAAAATCTTGCGAACAAAACCGTGAACAAAGCTAGTTTGTTTCGTAATATGTTCTCATATTCATAAAAATTTAAAGAAATAACTAAAAAAAGAAATGAAAAATAACTATAAAAACATATATTAAAGATCACTGAATAAAATATAAAAGATTTATCTTGCGTGTATGAAAAAAAAACGCAAATCGTTGCCTGAAACAAAAACTTAAAATTTGTGTATCGATAAGTGCAGAACAAACTGGCAAATATGAAACCGATCCGCAATTAAATAAAATTCATTGGAAAGTGTAAGCCTTCATCTCATCTCACTTTATTAATGGATTCCTTTCGTTTGTCTTAAACAACTCTAATATTTTGAAACATTTACATTAATGTCTCATAATAGATATTCTACTTAATAGCTTCGTACCTTTATTACATTTGGCTTGTTAATCTTGTAAAGGGTTCCAATGATTTCAAGATTTACAAGGATTTTTAGTTTTTCTTGTAACTTTACTTTCATTTTTAAGTTTATTAAGTAATACTTATTATTATTATAAAAAAAGGTTATCTATTATTTAAATCGCCACGCGTGTTAGCACATAAGTGTAATTGATTATAATAATACATTCATATTTACAGATTGGTATTAGTAACATGCAATAAAGTTTACACGAGTCGAAGTATATTGGACTAATTAATACAGTTCTGAATTACTATGTAATTATAATTAAATGCATTTATACTCACAAACTTCGCGTTTAAAATATTAGTAATATGGGTAAGGATGAGGATACAAGAGCCGCGTTGTGAAATATTTATTTATTTAACTTTTTATGCATCTAAACTACCACTATTAAACTAGTCTATGCAACTTCATTAATGTCTTCGTCGGTATTATTATTGCTTCCCTATATCAATTGAGTTTCATTCAAAAGTTCATTTCTTTTTATTTTTAAGCCGCACTCTAATTATTATCTAGAATAGCTTAACTTTTTATATCATCACCAATCTGTCGGTAAGGTCGCCCCAAAATCTTCAAAACCGTTTCTAAACCTAGCTACAATAGGCAAAAATGTACACTAAGGTAATTTTATATATACTCGTACATACATATACATATGTACATATATATACGTATATATAAATATATATTTTATTAAGTTTTCATTTTCTATAAGAATGAATAAAGATCATATTACAGACCTTCATTTAAAAGATTTAGAGATTCCTTAGAAGTCCCTACTACTAGAAATTGTTTTACCTTGGTTGGTGTTGTTGAACCTATGAAGTAGCCCCAAGCCTGCGCGCAAAGCGACGTTGCCACTATGGTCGCCAGGAACAGAGTCGCTCGCGTTGGTTCCAGAGGATTGTCAGTCAACCAGTAGGAGAGCACCACATATGACACGCATGATATCATCTGAGGATATAGAAATCAACAGTGAAAATGCATATTGAACAAATTTTAACCAACAACATTTAAGTTAATTTCTTCATGTTGATGAATCTTACCTGGAAGGGCAATTCCACTGCCAAGATGGATACGATGTACGGTCCCAGCGAATACCATCGATTAAAATATTCGCCTTTAAGTATATCCATCTCAAGAGGAACTGGAATAAAAAGAAATGATAAATTAAATTTTTTACTGTATCTTAAAAGACCGCGATGGCCATGGAGCGCTCATTTCAATTTATTTAAAAGGATTCGAGAAGATGACGTTAGTTTTTTTGTACAATTAAGTTACCATAAGATTAGAGATTAAGAAATTACAGCCAATTGAGTCCATACTGCTCTGCCTAAACTATCGAAAGCGAAAATTATATAATAAACTACTGACTACTTTGACAAAAACGCATACAGTCCTCCTGATCGTAAGCGTCATCGAAGCCTATAGACGCTCGTATTATCACTAAAATATCATTGGCGTGTTGCCAACTTTACGATCTAAAGGTTTCATATCATATTACCCAATAATTTCACTCTCTCTATCATCCATAAAACTGGAACGCAGCAATATGAACACTAAGGTTTGGCGGTATAAATAGGTGAGAGAAAGGAATCAATGTATATGACATTTAAACATACAACATATTTATATGACATTTAAATAAATATGTTAGAATGATGCTCTTGAAAATGTACCGTTTCTTCAAGTTAAGCAAAATGTGAAACAAAAAATGTAAAAGTTAAAGAACCCTTCATTAGAAACCTCGAATAAACGAAAAATTAAGTTTTTAAAACAAGTTAATACTTTTTTTGCATAGTCCTTTGATTGCTGTTTATAAATTGCATTTCTGGTATATTAATTAGACACCAAAACAACACATTTTCTGTATATTCATTCGGGTAGGGCTTAAACTGTACTAATGATGTTCTTTGAGCGTACCGGATACGGTTATAATTCGCTAGTGAATACTTAGCTATTCAATTTCAAGCCAGTGATGTAACATTAAACACGAAGCTAAACGATAGTGATATTATGACTAATCGTAACGACCTATTAATTATAACAGTGTTTATCTCATTGGGGTGTATGACATGAATACGGTCTAGTCAGTAGTTATTTTTTCAGATGTAGTTAACATGAAAGCGTATTATAACTTGATAGATAGGATCTTGCCATTTTATATCTCTTATCAACGTAGTTGTAATTAGTTGCTATATCATTATCATCATAGCAGCCGTAGAACAACAATAGCTGGACAAAAGCCTTCTAAGAAAAGAAGATTTATTCCCACAATTTCTGCGCTGGGCTGGCGTGATACTATGAATGCTGCTGTCTATTCTCGCCCGGATGCATTTGGGCCATGCACTTTCTGATGGATTTACCGCCATCTGTCGGTTCTGGTACCTCAGTCGCCTCTTACGAAATCTGGGTCAGGGGAAGTTGCTATTCTACTTTGCCGGGACCACACGGCACATATATAAGAAGCTATTTACTGTTTTCTGATTATAATCAAATTTTATATTTCATAGAAATCACGAGAGTAAAATTCGGGATACTGGGGTTAGAGTGCTATAAAAAATTTACATAACTCATGTTGTGGTTGTCATATTACTGCTTGTGACACTAGCGGCCCGAAGTCTTGATTTATCCTGTTGATCCCGTTACGTTGCGACTTTTGATTTATTCTGTTTCAATTGCCTCTGACAATTTACGTTAAATGTTTGGCAGAAAGAAAAGTACTGTTTTATTTAAGAGTAGTCTAAATATAAAACAAAATCCACGCACCGTTCATATTTAAATAACTTCAAAATAAAATTTTAAAGATTCATTTTTTAATTAATTTCACTATCTTTCTTTGGATTAAATTTTCCGTATTCCTCAATGAGAATATGAAAAAAAGTATTAGCTGTTTGGAATTTTTTGCCACCAACACTTTTTTAATTCATTTTTGTTTATATAGATAGATTTCGGTGTAAAAAATAAAATCATATCTCAAAACAACTCAGCATATCAAACCTTGACGTTGACCAGAATCTGAGATAAATAGCCTAAACACTTTTGTTGCGGATATCAGACAACAGAGGAATAACAAAGATGATACTTATACATAACACCCCGATAGAATAGGAATACTCATCATATAATGACCCATGACCTTTGGCGCTTAAGATAGGATCTGCTACCGTCTGCGTAAAATTATTTTGGCCCTAGGAGGTAAATTTTTTCACACAATAAAATATTACAATATATGTATAAAAGACGTGTTGAATATACGTAACGTATATAATGTGATAATATATATATACACTCCGCTATTTCGGAAAGAGATAACATACGATACGATTTATTAACTAAAACAGGAAACTAAATAAAAAAAATGATGAAAATAACATTCAACTTGTAAAAAAAATTGCTTCGGCAGTACATATACTAAATACATGAGGTAGATTTATTTAGTTTGTGTACTTGACAAGGCAATAATAAAATATCAGCTAAATAGTTTGTACTTACAGACATTGGACCGCAAAAACGCTATGCGGTGTAAATGTTGGAGAACGTACTTTGCTCTACAGAACGTTTTAGCTTTGTTTGAGATGGCTCTAAAGCCGCCAATGTACCTCGTACAATGGATATTGCTTCGCAGCTCGGTAGTTCCGAATTTGTGAAATGCACATTCTACATACAGACGAGTCGGTACTACTTGCTCTACTTGAATGTTTTTTGATGCTTGATACAGTATTAGTATATAAATCTGCTCATATGCAGAAGAATTGGTCAACAATTCGCAGACAAAATGAACTAGTATTTTGATTACTAGCATAAATGAGTATCATCATTAAACTCTTAATTTGCTTGGGTCATTATCTACTGCAGCTGCGATTGTAGACAATTATCCAATATTTGCAACTCCCTTTGCGATTTAGGAACTCATTAATTAACATGTTGTCATCCGTAACTAAGCATATTTGTGGTAGCTTTTTTTCATGTTTCTATAACTACAGCGGGTAATATTTTCTAACATTTACGCGTTCATTCCTCATCATCGAACTACTTTTTTAACGGTTTTAAAACCGCCGTTTGTTTATCTTGTTGCATGTCTTGTTTGACGTTTCAGTTTTTGTACTTGTAGCAATCAAAATTGAGAAAGATTTTGTGACAGGATTTTAGAATAGTACATTTACTACCTCACTATTTTTATCTTTGCTGACGGTTTCTTCTAATCTGGCAGTGTTTTAATGTTGGCTTTTTTTCTTGATCAAGATTGTAGTAGTGTCATATATTATTCAATACTCACATGAAAGCGTGACAGACATCTTCCCCGTGTATACCACAAGCAGCATAGATCCGTACAGATAGACGTAATTCCCTAGTACTGAGCTCGCTTCACTGCCAACACCGAGGTACAAGTAGCCGAAGATCAGAGCGATCACCACGTGAGCTGCTACGCGGTACATGAACAGCGACTGTAATAAAAAAGGTTATGTTTATGGTCTTTTTGTTTTTAATTCGCACAAGTACACTATAAACCTCAATTCGTGTTGCTTTTTCACTAAATAAATAATTATCTATAAACTATTATAATTAGTCATCATCATCAAAGCCGCCAAAGAACGTCCTGATACTAACTGCTGGATATAGGCTTCTTGAAGAAAAGGAAAAGTTTGCTCATAATTTCCGGCAGGTGTAGTGGCAATCGCAGTTCATGGCTTTCCAACAGCAATGTTGCTGCCCATACCCCGCCCACTTGCATTTTACTTTTCGATTCTGGTACATTAGACGCTACTTACGACACTTAGTACACATAGAGGTATAATTTTGATCAGCCGGTACCCCACGATAATAATTATTATAGAGTACAAATCTTTGTTATTATTGGCTATTCTACAAAAAGGATTTTTATATAACCTTTAATATTTAAAACTATAATATTTATTAAAGACAAGGGTGTACTTAAGGTCATATCATTACCAAGGCCAGTTTCAATCTATGCGTGTAGGAGCACAGCCGATAGATGCTGAATTACTTGCAATTAAATTTAATTATTACATTAGAATTAATATAACATTACTCAGTTGTCTGCGTAAGTAGCGAGTTGATAATTTTATGATATCACCTTGAATAAGGAGGACATTCATGGCAAAGGACAGTCAAGTAATTCCAAGAAAATTTATTAGAATACACCTATTGTTTTCAAAATATTACTTTAGAATTTCATGAACAATACAAAAACATTTAAAGGACACATATACAACATACGACCTGATTCCGAGTTGAGTAGCTTAAATCACTTGTATCATGGATATCTTACAGCAAAGGAAACACAAATGTAATACTTAATTTTTATTTTTTTTATTAGACTAGGTCGGCAAACTAGTATACAATCTGCGTGGTAGTAAGTGTCACTGCAGCCTATATACGCTCATAATATCACAAAGACATCACTAACGCGTTGCCAACCTTGTAGCTTGAAGATATTATGTCACATTGGCCAGTAATTTCAGTACCTCTCGCATCCTTTAAAACGGAACACATCAGTACGACCTCTGCTATGTGGCGGTGACCGTGTTAGTTTGTTACACTTTCGTGATTAACCAGAGAGTCATTATAATTTGACAGTTGCGTTGATTGAACGCTAGGGAAGAACATAAGTCAATCCTGGGAATTAGTCATCATCACGACAATTTATATTACAGCTTATGAATGTCCGTGTGGTACCGGCAGAGTAGAATAGTACCTCCTTCTGTATCGTAATAGGTGACTAAGATACCAGAGCCAACAGATGGCGGTATACCCATCAGAAATCACGAACTTTTAAACTGTACTAATGTTCGGGAAACTAGTAATACGGTGTGAAAAGTAAACTTTAACATAACGTAATAATGCAATAGAAAATATATTTAAAAATAAATTATAATGCTAGATAAAATATACTGATAAAGAATAAAAAACACAATAGTTACAGTAATTAATATAAACGCACGGTATCTACTCATCATCTCAACTTAGACATAAAAAAGCAGTAAAATTAATTACGAAGTAATTAAACATTATAACTAATGGCAGTTAATCCGTTTAGTACTTACATAATTTCTTGTTGTCATCAAATAATTCCTATAAAGAAGGATCCAGGTTTGCAGCAGTAGACCCGACTGCCTGTAGAGAGTCTTGGAATGTTTACGTTGATGTTTCTGATCTCCCAAAAGATGTTTTGACTTCAATTCTACAGTTAGGTCTGAAAAATAAAACAATGTATGTTCTTTATTGCATAGTCAGTAAGCTGTTATTAATACGTCTAAGTTGCTTGTAATTATAATTAGATACCTTAGGTTAAAATGACTTAGGAAAACTAAATGCTGTTTTTTATCGTTTACACATTACTATGATAGTTATAAAGTATTTATTGCAAGCGGGTTATTTATAAACGAAATCAATTTTAAATAATTTATTTTATTGAGAATTTTCAATAATTATTATGTGCAGAGAATGTATAATCTCCATGTTTTTAGGTTTAGAGAAAAGATCAAATACTAACAATTATAAACACTTGAAATTACCAGTTTAATCATTTGAACTTTTTACGCACATTGCTTGATATTTTTGAACTGAACATATTTACTCTATGATGTCGCAGATTGATGTTTGTACATTACAGATATTGAAGAAGTACTATTTTTGGGTGTGTGGGATATATAAGCCAAAAGAGAACGAACGTGAATCACGTAAAACTACTGCATGATATAGAATGCAGTTTTTATCGATTTATTTTGTTAAAATGTAGGCCTGACTACCTACTTGTAATATCATAAATACGAAAGTATGTCTATCTGTTTGTTAAGCTTTTCAGCTTAAAGTGAATAAGAGACGCGATATAAATTGAAGTTTGTAAGATGTGATATAATTTAAATTTTATTAACATATTTAAATATCACAGCTTCAATATGAGAGTAGAAAAATAACAAAGTCACTAGGTAAGTCCTTCACTAGTTAAGTTCACGTCTTAAAACAAACATTTACTGATATGTTTCTTTTGTGTGCTCTTTTTTAATCAGAACCTGATTAAATACGGTGTATATGGAATTAAATATACTAAGTAAATTTTAATTTTGTTTCCGTAACAAAATAGCAAAATTTTCAAATAGCGTTCATTAGATTTAATAAGAATAATGAGTTTCACTTAGCCATCTGTTTTTGTATATACTTACCCAAGGGACTTGGTAATGCTGGTATAGTGGGTATATGCCCATCCCAGCTGTTATTCGCCAATGATTCTGGTTTGAACTGCTCCATTGTCTTCGCTGCTTGGATTAGATCAACGTCGTACTCTCCTGATGCCACTTCCATTACTACAACAATATTTGTAGATATTATATATTTTCGTAAACTCAGATTTATTTCCAAAAAAGGTAAGGAAATTTTGTATCTTAAAAAAGAAGTAGACAGAACTATTCTCCACTTTTCTCCTTATTCTTTAACTCTTCGTACACGAGCGCTAGTCCTGCTCTAAGAATTACTGTAATTTTGCTAGCGTATTTAAATCTAGATTACTTGTAGTAGAAACCACTACATTTACAGATTTTCCTATTTAATATTTTCTTAAATTTGTTCGTTTACTGCTCATAATAAAACTACTTTTTTAAAACGAATATATTTTGTTGCCGCAAGGAAACCGACTATGAACAAATAGATCTAAAGATGTAATAAAGGGACTTTAATTCTTTGTACTTTAAGATAGAAAAAATATTTGTTTTTTTTACACTATCTGATCAGGTATTGATTTTTAAGCCACGTCCAAATCTATTTGTGCTACTAAACCAAGATGTTGAAAAACTTGGTATATTCAGATTTTTTTTTGTATAGTGTTAATTTTCATGACAATTCTCTTTTTATCTCTTGGATAAGTTAAACAATCTATAAGAAAACGTATAAAACAACACGCACATATTAACGCACAATTGTCTACCGTAATTATGCCACTTATTATGAAATTGGTCTTGAAAGTTGTTTAAATTTAGTTTTTCTTGTTTACAAATATTTACCGTTATCTTGCGTATATCGTCTATGCCCTAAACTAGGTTCGTTTGGTGCATGTTATCCTTTCCAGAACATTGCGACGCTATCAGCCATTAGTGGACTTCCAATGATATGACTATGATATCACTTCCTGATATGATGCTAAAAATTTACATCCATTGAATTTTGTTCTACACACTGCACTGTTAGCGCTAACGAAACTGAGGAAGAAATATTTTGAATACTAGTTAAATATAAATGTAGAAATATTAGCCTAAAGATTAAATAAAAAGTAAATGCTAAAAACGTTATAATTTATGTAATGCACCGCCCTCGTGCCTCAATTCACACGACGCTGTGTATGGTTATTTATCTAGATCTCACACGACTGCGTAGTTAACGCTCCGATATTTATATTTTATTATTCAATATGATAGATATTTTCTCAATGTCTGTCATCAGTAATATTATCATTTAATACTTAAATAATCGAATATCGGAACTGATAATTGCCATGTAAATTTAATGGTCATATAAAAGATAAATCATAAAATTGGAGAATATGCAATTACATAGTATTCTATATAATTAATGATTAGGAGCCAGTATATGTTTGTTTTTTGACAAGTACCTACTAGCCATAGTACATCCACTGCTGGTCATAGGCCTTCCCAAATGAATTAAAATCTTATCTTTAGAGATAGTTTTGCTTGCGTAATGGCAATCACTAAGTATGCTACGAGATTGCTGCTGGTCATTCCCGCCCTACTATATTTAAGCTACGCCAGTTAGAAGGTATATACCGCAATCTATCGGTTCTGATATCTCTGCTGCTTCCTGATACCGAGAGTCAAGTATGAAATAGTTTCAAGATTCGATCACGTAAGAAATTAAGGATTTCCAACTTCGTAGTCCGATAATAAAACTGCACTTATAACGGCTTAAAGATCTCATGGCATCTTAAGACCGCTTGCCACAAGGTAACCTAAACGTCGAACAAAAAATATCAATTAACCGCGTTTTGAAGCCGTTAAAACTGTAATTTATAATGCGTAAATGTTAAAAAAATAGGTAATCTGATATAATTGTGAGCACCATAAATTTATAGTTACAAGTATACAATATTTTTTACAGCTAATAACATTGTGGTGATACATTTTTATAACAGTGGTTTTGTTTGCGCTATTCTAAATTTTAGTTTAGCCAAGTTGTAGAAGACCTTTTCCCGTACTTGGTTAGAACTCATGGAGTGGTTGCGTCACAAACAATCTTGTCTCGCATGTGTTTGTGACGCAATTGAGACTGATTAGTTGAGATAACAAACAAGTAAAAGAAACTTGACCAAAACAAAATTTCATATCAGAAATGTAGCCAAAAGGAAGCTGTATAAGCTCGTGAATTTCACGGCAAATTAAACGATGATGAAATAAGAGACATATTCCTATTGCAAAATAAAATTGACTTCACATAACTATGTGCTTTATTAATTATTCATCCGGGGTATCACGTTGTACATTGTATACAATTTATCTCAAAATACGCAGCAGACGATCTGATAAGAACGCAGGATTGCGTTTGATGCCAACAACATACAACTAGTTCTATTGTATGACACATATTTATCTATTGAGGAAATAAGGCTAATTTTATTATAGAAAAATAATTATGACGGGCCTGTTGGCGTAGATGCTAATGAATGTTGGCCTAGATCCTGGGTTGAATCCCCATCTAGGACATATATAAACATTTGTCATAAAAATATTTGTATGATTACTAAATATGTATTTATGTCTAATATTTCCGATGTCCGTGATACCAGGTGCCTTCAACGTCTTACCTCAAAGTCAATGTATTTTAGGTAAATTTATTAATTAATTGGAATTTGCATAAATAATGTGTATTTATTAAAATACACATTATTTATTTGACGGCAAAATTGGAAAACAGAGTCACAGAGAAAGCGTTTTGACGCTACAGACCAAGGCAAAATTTTACATCTTCGTGTTGCGGTGATGATTTTTTTAGCGAACGTGCATTATGTTTGCTTGCAAGTATCAATAAAGCCGACCATTACGCGGGCAAAGTAGCTGCATATATCTAGTTTAGTAGTTTATTATATTATGTTTAAAGAACGATACAAGAAAATATTACATAACTAATTTATAAATTCCATTTAATATGTTATATTGAGTCATGTTTGTATTGGCTACTGACTGAAATCATTAGATACAATGGACCTTATGTTATGTTGAACCCAAGACCCTCCGGGATCAATACAAAATGTAATTAAATCATGTAATGAGATCTTATTTCTGTTTACATATCTCTATTGCCTAGAAGTTAAGTCAGAGGTGACTCAAGTACCGAAACCGACAGATAGCGGTATATCCATCCGAAACCCGAAGATCCCTCTATTTTGGGGAGGCCGACAATGGATTTTGCATAGCTGATATGATGGATGTAGTTAAAAATAAAAAAGCTTAATAATTCAATCACATCACACCTCATACATTGTCCTGCCTTGGAAATAAGTCGCTTGAAGCACTCAGTTAAAAATATCAGATAATAGAGGAATCACAAATAGCTCACAATAAACTCACAAACTTTTGATCACAAGACAGGAATACTAACGGTTCCGCTGCTGGGCCTAATCATAGATCTAGATATTATTACAGTAGGTATACTTCAAGTACTGTAAGTCCTTGTCTGTCTAACAAGCCTACAGTTACGAAGATTGACGCATCGTTTACGGTGAATTATTGCTGACGTATTCATTGATTTAAAGTGCGTCATAACAAAACTACTCGTACCACTTAAGGTAAGGACATCCCTATACAACATTTCAGTGTGAACCTTAGGCACTATTTATTATTATTGAATGTTTTTTTAAGTTCTTCAGAGGAGTAAATGTCAAATAAATTGGTCATCCTCAGATTTCTTAAATGTCACCACTCCTTATATGCTCCATTGGTGCATAAAAAGCTCAGGTTATAAGCCACGAGATGGGTACAATGCTGAGTTGTAATGCTATCGGATTTAATAACTTAGCGTGCCTTCTGAAGCTCGGACTTCAAAATAATTCGTTTTGGGTCATCCATACCAAATTATTTAAGGTTAATTTTAATTGATCTGGTTTCATATCGTGTAATTCATATATTGCAAAAATACTAACAGAAATCCGCTGGATTATGGTAAGGTGGACACCTCAGGCCCGCATTTTCGAGCGCCGGCAATAGAACTCTTCTAGGACCTTTGTACAGAGTTCTGCCGGCAGATAAGCAGTACACAGAGTCTATCTTCTCGAAAAGGAGAGCTGATGGTTGATGAATGGTGGCTACGAGGGTCCTGCCTCCTCGCGCCAGATTGTTCAGTAGCGAGATGAGCGACGCCGAAGCTGACGAGTCCAAGCCACTGTAAAATAATTTAAATCTTTACAAGTCCTAAGTAAGTTTCACTAGAAATCTGTATATTTTACTGTTAAAAAACTCCTTTCCTTTATCGATTTCTAATTAAGTATGAGACTTGTCTTATATACCTTGACTTATTTTTATTCATTATTTGAATAATCGATTAGAACTATATTGTCTGTCATGGTGTTACTTTCGGAAGTTAACTACAAAGATTTGCTAGGCTTTCCCAAACACTCTGGACTAACAATATTATTAACTAATGACCTGACGTGTACTTTATATTTTATTAAATTGTAATTTCACAGTAAAAGTTACTATGAAATTACAGTTTAATAAAAAATGCTATGATATCTATGATTGAAAATAATATACAAAACTACACGCAATAGGGAAGGAACTAGTTTGATAGAATCCCTGTTTTGTTAGTCCTCATCCTCAACGAACAGCTTGATTAAACACGATTGAAACACATTTAGGGCAAAGCAGCCACAATCCGAATGCATTTCTCTGTATAATGTTAACCAATAATCCAGTGACATAGATGCTACAATGATAGTACCTACATTTTTGATGTATACCCAAGATGTAGTTGAAACAGTGTTATATATTTATTATCTCATAATATTTTTTTCTAACAATCTTAACTAGCAATCACAATTGATGTTGATTTACGAACGTTGGACTGACGTTCACTCATACATACATACATAGACTTGCATCCTTTTTCTACAGAAGTAATTAGACATAATTGACTTCCATTTGTTTAGATCTTGAAATAATTCTGTTGCATTTTCATTATTAATTATGCTCTTTTTACTTTGACTTGAATATAATTTATTGTCGTGTAAAAAAATCCGAGAAAATGTAGCAACAATCTTTATTCAACCCAACACTTGCTATCATGCCAGTTTGGAAACCAAATTGCATTATGTACCTCTCAAGAGATACATTGATAGCCCACTATATGATAAACAGCAGTACATACAGTTATACTAGTACACTATACTAATAAAAGAAATATAAATAAGTGAAGCAGAAGGAGCAATCGTTCCCAGTTTCAAATTAAGGAACTGTTGTATAAATTGGAAGATGCAGCAGTATCTAGAAAACGTAATTAATCTTTAATCTATGACGTAAGATATACAAAAGAAGAGAAACACGATCGCCTCGGATGTGCTCACTGGATCTTTTTACATCCAATATGACGAAGACGACAATCCTCAAAGAACATTGTATTTTTTGGGCCTTTAATTACAGCAGGATATCTACTTACGTGGTTGGCTCGTCCAGAAATAAGAGCGAGGGGTCTGAAAGTAGCTCCAGTGCTACAGCAAGTCGTCGCTTCTGACCTCCAGACAGATCCTTGCATAGAGTTTGAGCAGCCCCACTCAAGCCCAGTAGGGATAGAATCTCGTAAACCTAATGAACCAGAAGAATCCAAGTCAAATAGTGTTAACTCGTTGGAGTTTATCTAAGGAAGGTTTGGTCTTGACATTTAATATTTGCTCAGAGATAGATATGTATTTAAATTAATATTATAAAGAGGAAGAGATTTGATTTGAAAGAAAGATTTGATTGATTATTTATTTGTAATGTATACTTTATAAAAATACTGATATTACAAATTATTGTACTGTTATAATTTATATGTATATTATAAATGTGAGTGCCCCTGACCCTGTATGTCTATTTGTGTGTTACCTTTTCACGATTGAACGACTGAGATTTCAATAAAATTTGGCTTTTTGTTTGAACTATATGCTACGACATGGTGAATCCCAAATGAACGAGTCGCGGCGGAAAAGCTAGTACCTTTTATTAGCGACTAAGAACTACATTAGTTTGAAGCGATAATAAAGTTATTTAATATGAACATTTATTCTCATTATCAGATATATAATATCTTTAAATTACCATTAATTATTAGTTTTCCTTGAATAAACATTGCGGTAGCACGCAAGCGTACGTTTTAGTTTTGCTTAGTTATGGTAGGTACCATTGACTAGCATGTCCAGTTTTATAGGTCAAGTGTACACATACCTACATCATATAACAGGAGATCTAGAAACATAACTAAATAAATTAATTAGATTTTGCTAACAGACGATGAGAATGTTTTTATTATTGCAGTAACCAGAGGTTTGACACCACGTGACTGTCGAAACACAGAACCAACTCAAGCGCCGGCTCACGTGTATAAACAGTAATTGAGCAATCGCCAAACTGTGGAATTGTCCGCTTTCAACGCTTACTTTCTCTTTCCGCTCGTGTGCGGTGAAGTCGGCCAGTTTAAGAGCAGCAGCGAGACACATCGCTTCATAGACGGTAAGATGGGCTCGGAGGTCATCTTGCTGGCGGATGTAGCGGGCGCCGCCGCGGCCTGCCGATTTGGACGCGCACGCGCATATCCCGTTTACCGATATCTCGCCTTTTGCACCTCTAGTTCTGAAACGAATATAAACGTAGAGACAGGTCAACAAAAAATACTAAAGAGATTAAACCTAAAATATTTTTAGAAGTGACTAATCTGTGAATGCTGTTTCGCTGTGTAATATCATTAAGAAATTCACAGAAATCACTTTCATATCTTTGGAAAATAAAAGTAAAATTTTAATTTCCCACATCGTGCCATTATGATGTGTTAGTCATAGTTCATACTTTATTATAAATAAATATTAATTTTATAAATAGTATACAAACAGAGTAATATTTATTTTACGATTTTAGATAGTACCATTATAGATATTTGTGACTGTAATGACTTGAAAATTTTAATAATTTCTTCGGATCGAAGATATAAAATAATTTTATGTAATATAATTATATTTAATGCTTATAAAAAACAAAATCCGATCATTTTTAAAAGACTGCCATAATACTTGGTTGGAGTAACGAAATCTCTGATAGTTAAAAGTTAGATTTAAGATATCATGGGATATAGTCAATTTATTAACTCCTCAAAGATAAACATTATATTTAGTATACGTTATATAAGTATTACTATAAACGCAAACATAAATATAAGTATATTAAATCATCTATATCATTTAATCTCGTTCATTGTTAAGTAATAACTTTCACTTGTAGTAAAAGTGTTTAATGTAAGTTCCGTACATCTTGGTGGTTTAAACATAAAAATTAATCTAGCCACAATAGGTTTTGTTATTAATAGGAGTTTAATAAAGAGTTGTTAGAGAGCTTCCGAGTAATTTACTTAAATGATAAAATATCGTCTTAAATTATAACAGTCGCCGAGCTCTATTGATTCATTCACATTCCTCTATTAATGGCCTGATCACTGTATTGCTACTTCGTTATTTAATATCAATAATCGAATGTATTGCAACGAGGTAAGGTTCATTTCGATTTGACATTTAATAAGATTTTAAATGAAAGCTTGTTCTGAATGGTACTACCATAATATTTTACGTTTGTGTCCGTCTAGTCCCCGAGCTCCGCTCTAACGACTCACGTAATTAAATTGGTTAGATAATCCGTGAACTTTAAATTTTCAATGCATTTAAGCCATTATGATTGGGCCTGGACAAAAGCTTTGAATATCAATTTGCTAATAAGTCTTAACAACAAAACATATTAAGGAATCAAAAAAAGACTTCGGTGGTAAATTATATCGATTTCTGTTAGTGTTATTCAATTAGAGCTGTGAAGTTAAATAAGGGTAAAGGAAATTTGAGAGTACAATGTTTTTTTTTATTTTATTAATGTCATTATAGCATCATAGCTGTAGACAGCCCACGGCTAGACATAAGTCTTCCCAAAGGGGATTTTAGCCCATTTGCGACGAGGATGCTGCTGCTCATCCCCGCTCTGTTGCTTTTGAGCTATCTCGGATTGATATACCGTTATCTCTCGGTACCTTAGTCGCCTCTTACGATACCTAGTACACAAAGAGACTCTATTCAACTCTACCAGTACAAATAATTTAGTAACGTCTCAGACATTATATTGGTTAATCGATTAAAAATTAATGAGTTTTAGCCTCTGATACGACATAATAATAATTCATTTTCGTGTATCCATTTGCATTTCAGAATTCTGTTTAATGGATGATCCTGATCCTTTAGCATCGTTACCTAGACTTTTAGTTGCTTTAAATATTAAGCATTTACAAATAAATTAATCCAAAAACGTCGTTAAATATCTGACGTGGCTTTGTGGCCGCGGGGACTTTTCGTGTTGAATAATTCGTGCAATTCACATTTCGTTATTCACCGTCACTTTATACATATAATATAAAACACTGTTACTTGATGTTTATACTACATTCAACTTTATTAACGAATCAACAAGTTACAATATATTTTCTTATCTATTAATATTAGAAACACGAAAGTTTGTAAGTTTTGAATGTATGTATGTATCGATGTATGTCTGTTATTCTTTTGCGCCTGAAAAGCTGAACAGCTTTTAATCTTCAGAAATTTAGAGATTATTGATAGTTTGGCATAACAGATAGATTACTTTTTATCCCGACTTCGTATTCGTTCCCATGTGATAGACCGGGATCTGTTTTTCTGTATTGAATAAGCCCTACTTATTGTTTTAGCTGTCAGGGTCGATAAAGAGAATGAAAGAGAATGTCGATAAAGAGTTTACGGACAAAGTCGTGATCAGTAAGCTAGTTGTTGCATAAAGCTCTGAGGTACCGCTAGAGTAGAAAAGTACCTTCCCCAGTACCAGGTTTCGTAATAGGCGACTGAGGTACCGGAACCGACAGATAGCGGTATATCCACTCGAAATAGCTTAAATGCTACAAAATGGGGATGAGCAGCAGCGTTCCCATCGCAAAACACACACACTAGGATTGCCACCAGGCCGGGGAAAAATCCTAATTTTTAGTGGAGGTCTGTGTCCAGTGGACTTGAAGTTTGTATGAATGATATGGTTGTATGTTTTAATCTAAATTATGAGTGTTTTAAATAGGAACTAAAATCCGTGCGAGTTCTCAAATTTTCGGTATTATCACATTCAACATTCTCTGCCACGACCACGACCTTGGCAGGATGTGGTATACCTAATCATTGTTAATCATAATCCATTCCAAATGATCTAATATTTATATTCTCTGTGATACAGGAAAGACGATGATAAAGCACCCAGGTAATAAACCCTTATGGTGATATAAACTTTGATCGGGATTAATAGTTTTTGTCATCATTTTGTACTCCAGTTGCTAGAGGTCGTTATGAACACCAGAATAACCGCTACCTGAATAAGTCAATACAAAACTTAATCTTTATAAGATTATTCAAGTAACTAACAGTCTAACACATCCAACTTGATCTAAAAGTACTGTTAATTTTAAATTTACTACATATATGTACACACATATAGGAATAGACTTATAAGACCAGCGATTTTTATATATTTTGGGCTGTACCCCAAAATTAGGAAGTCATTTTGAGAAAATGCTACTATTTATACATTTTTCCTGGGTGGGGATAAAACCTATGGCTCACAAGATAGGGTCACTACCATCTGCGCCACAGGGCCTATTACCCGTCAACTTATAATTGTGTTTTCATAATAATATCCTAGCACACTATTATATCGAACGGAAAGTTTTAATATTCGTCCTTGTCAAATGTTTGTTCAGAACATCTAATACAGTATGTTTTGATATGACGGGCCCAATGGCGCGGATGGTAGTATGGTAGGTATCTTGTGCGCTAGGGTTCGATCCCTACCTAGAATAAATATATAACGATATTTGTGTTTGTTCTGTGCCTGGGTGTTAAATATATGTACTTTAGCACTATATTTGTGATCTTTCTGTTGTCTGACGTCCGTAATAACTACAAGGGCGTTAAGCGACTTATCATGGAGTCATGCTAATGTATAAAATATTGTGGGAATTTATTACTATAAAACCTTATTTAATTATTTAATAAAAGATTAATTAATTAATAAAAGTAGCTTAAGTTACTCTTCTTTACTCACTTTTTTTTTTTTCGCGGTTAGACAGATTGAAGAGCGTTTAATTATTTAGTATAAACTGTACGACATAAGATTAACTTTGCATATCAAATTAGCAATGTCTTATTGAATTTTTTAGGGAAGCCAATTGATTACTTTGATATTTGTTGCTTGAAGTAGACATTCCTACAACTGAGAGCAGTTATTTAACAAGCGTTCGTAGTTATTGGACATGTCCTATGAGCCTATACAACTTTCTACATTGCGCAATCTTGGTATTTCGAGGAAAGCAATAATGATTATGTACAATCATGATACAACTTCTAGAAAAGTAAAATGTTCCAAACTGTGTTATTAATCCATTAAGATATCTTTACATTAAATCTGAATCAATATTTACCTCTATCTTAAGTTTGAGTGATTCCAAGAACTTTCCACTCCTCGTCTTCGTTTGTATAGAAATCTAACTTTGAGAACTATATTATCACTTTTTCAGTTTAGAGAGGTTATTAAAAGTTTTAATTATACAATTGGCAGGCAAAAATGATATGGTAGTGTATATCATCATTATTATTAACATCATTGCAGCTAAAGAACGTCCACTATTGGACATAGTTCTGATCCAGAAAGAGATAACTTTTGCTCATTATTCCGCGTTGGGCTTGGGTAGTAGTAGATGTAAATCTTGGCGGTGGGTGTGTTACATTTGAGGGACTCTGTTCGGACTGGATACCGCCATTTTTTCGGTGCCGGTACCTCAATCGCCTCGTACAACCTGGTATAGGGGGAAGGTACTATTCTACTCTGCCAGTACTTTATGTCCCAGGATATGGTTGTGGTATTAATAATATAAACAAGGACATCCTAAGATGACGTTTAAATGTATTTTCTATTGAATGGAGTTGGTTTGTAAAATTTTATATCCAAGTCACAAAGGATTCCTGGGTTATAAAAAAAATCTATTTAATTTTCTTGAAAGCGGCCACCGAAATGTATAGAATTATATTGTAAAAGATGAATTAATTATACAGCGTGCTAATGTATCCTTTCTTATGCAAATAAAGAATGAATTAATATTTATACATCAATATTCATTTGTGCTTGTAAGCACAAATAAATATTAATTAAAATATATGCCATGGGATCAATTCATTTCAAAGAACTAATTTATCTTTAAGAAAAACTTTGTTTATATATTTTCTAAAATCTGAATGCCTCTAGTGTTGTAAATTTTACGTCAGTTCTGGTACACATTTTGTGATTGTTTCTATTCTAATGTGTACCAGACATTTTGTGATTGTATCTATAAATGATGTCCTTCCAAATTCGTTAAGTTTGAAGGACTACTTACAAATAGCCGGCTAAAATGTTGAGTAGTGTGGTTTTCCCTGCCCCCGAAGGGCCCATGATGGCTGTCAGCTCCCCAGGATTGAAGTTGCCACTTACGCCTTTCAGAATATCTTTTCTTTCTGCAACAATAAGTAAACGTTTATCACACAGGTAGATTTTCTAACATTCGCCATGTCACGAGAAGGGATCCGACTATTCGATTTAATCGAGTTATAATAAGAAGCTCTATCACTACAAGGTATAAAATAAAGTCACTTTCCGCTGTTCCTAATTATGCTTTGATCTTTAAATCTACGGGACGGATTTAGATGCATTTTTTAATAAGTGATTCAAGAGGAAGGTTTATATGTATAATACATGCGTAATATTGTAGAGAAAAGTGTTTCTCTACAATATTACGGATTATCAGTGGATAATTATAGTTCTCTTTGAATCCGACGAGATAGATAAAAATAATATTCTACAGTACTATACACCATCAAAATCATCTCCAAAAATGTACACGATGGTGTATATCTATCTATCTTTTAGAGATAACTCACAATAGGCATTTTTTATTCTCATTGCACCCGTGCGGGTTGCATGTACGAATAATAAATTACGTAAATTTGATATCATTAATCTAAATATTAATTTATTCAAAACAGCTGTTATTTTAAAATTGTTAAATATACCAGTTCTATAATAGATGAAAACATTGTGCACTGTAGTTTTAAAATATGGACCAATCACTATATTAACAAGTTGATAGCTAAGTGCATTAATGCCGTCACTTGGTATTGGATATTCTTAAGAAGAGCACATATACGTACCCTTTGACCTACCACCCACATCCTTGGATGAAAACCATAAAATGCCAAAGCCCCTGCTTATCGTGATCTAACATATTTATAAATTTATATTATCTCCACTATCTCCAATCTCCCGGTTTTGTGTAGGTTTTAAAGTAAATAATACCTATTTTACTATAATAATAATATATTTATTCAGAATCAACATTACAATTTTCCTCTTAATCCAAAAAAACACACGTTACAGATAAAAATGTTCTGAAAAAATTATAAAAACTGAAAAGAGGTATACGTTGATAGCTGCGGTAGTATTAACTGTGATACAGCTTTCAGCGTCCTGCACCCGAGGTACATAACAAAATTGAAGCGCATACAAAATAAAAGGAAAAAAAAAAACTTAAAAATTATAGAACAATAATTAAACAGTTTACTAGAATCAAGCAAACATTTAAATTAAAATAAGACATTTAATAATATGGCTCAAATGCATAGAGTGGGGATGGGCAGCAGCATCCCCATTGCGGATGCTGCGTTCTGGGATTACGAACATAATTGCCCAGCGTAGCAATTACGGGTAATTCCCCTTTCTAGGGAAGGGCTATGTCTAATAGTGTACTTCCACTGGCTGATTTGATAATAAATAAAATAATAGTAAGATAAAATAGCTAGAATTAACAACATTAAACTTTTTGTAACTTTCCATCAGAAATTAGTAATTACTTGTGTGATCGGTTGTAGGTATGAGCAATTCCGATGCGTTTTAAATGTAAACAAGATGAACAACATTTTGGCCAAACCTCTACAAAAAACGTACATGGTCGACTAATATTGCATCGGCTTTGGCCCATGCGGTTCGTGGAATAAAACTCAATCACAAAAAAATGGAAACTAACTGCCTAATCTCTTTGACGTGTGAGCGTGCGTGACGATATTACTAAACCTGTTTTTTATATCTCCATATGTGTAACATACCCATTATATATCCCCATACTTGTGACGTAATAAATCAGCGCAATGTGCCGTGCTTTGACTGGGTTAACTCGACTCTCAGCCGTAATAATATCAAATGACGTCAAACGTCTAGTGGTACGGGTTTTGCATGACAATTAAAGTATAGACAAGTGAATTAATTTATGGCCGAGCGCCGGAGAGCATTAGATAAGCTGCCTATGCATACAAAGGCAGCGTACGTGCCTGCCTGCTGAAATTGAAGGCATAACTTAACCTGTTAAAATTGAGTCGATCGCATCCATTTGCTCGCGTTCTTTTTTTAGACAACCAATTTATGTTCCGTTCAAGTCTTTGATCCATGGAATTGTCGGTTTGTTATTTTAGTTTATTTTTACTGCGATAAAGGACTATTTGTAAAATAATAGCCCTCATCAATTAATTATTACTGGCAAATACTAAATAGCCATAAGGTATCGGCGTAGTTGAATAGTACCTCCCTCTATACCAGGCCTCGTAAGAGGAAGGAATAAGGAAGGCGACTAAGGAACCGCAACTGACAGAAGGCAACTGGATATGCATCCATCCGAAACAGTGTGGTTTAAATGCAACAGGACTGGAATGGGCAGCAGTATTCCTGGCGCAAAGCTACGATCCCGTCTGCCCCTTCCTCAGGGAGGCCTGTTTCTAGCAATTAACGTTCATTGCTGATTATGATGATCATTTAACTTTCATATGCATTCTTTATTAAAAACTGTTTATATTTGAAATCACACATAGTCACTGCAATATTATTTGTTAGTAATTTTTTAGACTTATCTGTATTAGTAATTCACTTTACATACCAACCGTTCAATCGTACATCGAAATTAATTAAATATGCGTTACTTTAAAATGTGCTACAAAAATCTATTGTATTCAAATTTAAATGTATACTAGTTTAGTTTGTTCTGTATAAAATAATAGTAATTATTATTATCTACATATATGTTTATTTAAGCATTAGAATTGATCAGGATTATAGAGGTATTCATACCATTATTATAAATATGAAAGTATTTCGTACTTCGCGGTATAGAGCGATACATACATATATATATATATATATATATATATATATATATATATATATAAATATGTATTTGTGCGTTGTCTGGATGTTAAATATGTATTTAAGTATAATGATTGTCATTCCTCTGTTGTCTGATGTCCGTAACACAAATGCTTTAAACGACTTATCTCGAAGTTGGAACACGTGGTTGCTGTGTGAATTATTATTATTAATATGTGCTAGCCCAATGGTCTAAACCTTCTCTAAATTAGATATATCCCCGTCAGTACATTCCATATAGGAGAAACACAATTCACCGTTTTTCGTATAAGTGATAAAGAAGCAGGAAAAAGAATTAATTATAGCTTGACTCAATTAGTGTACGATTCAACACCTTCGTATTAAATAACATACCATCTGGTGATAGAGTGAATTTATCGTATAATTTGTCCGCTCGTGCAGACCCTTATAATAATTGCAAATCACTAGCAGCAGTTACACCTCCATTTAATTTATGCTTTTGCATGATCATTGCTCCTTCTCGCCCATCGTCTAGTTTAGCGTGTAATTTTACAAAATGAAGGTTATTTGGAAAACCGACTAGTAGCTTTTGTAAAATAGGTATTAGTCAAGTTGCCATGCTCTAACATATGTTGTTGCCTCTCAGAATGTCGTCAAACACATACATAAAAGGCATATGAACGGCATATCTCGTTATAAAAGGTTGAATAAATTCTGGCACTTTTGGCATGGGGTCCCAGCAAAATAGAATAGTACCTTCTATAACTACGTGTTGTAAGAGGCGACTGATGTACTGGAACCGACAGATGGCTTAAATAGCTCAAATGCACAGGGCGAGGATAGGCAGCAGCATTCCCGTCGCAAAAGATACGATCTGCGATTGCCAATACGCTTGCCGAGCAATTATGGGTGAATTCCCCCTTTATTAGGTAGGCCTATATCCAGCAGTGGATTTACAATGGCTGGTATGATGATGATGAATTATATATAGCACTGACTATCACAAGCCCGTAATATCACAAGGATGTCATTAACACGATTCCAACATGTCACTTGAAGATATTATATCTCGTTACCCAGTAATTTCACTGCCTCTCTCACCATTCAAACCAGAACACAGCAATGCAAACACTGCTATTAGGCGGTAGAAATAGGTGAGAGTGAGGCAGCAATGCAGACAATCCTTGTATGAGGTTTACAACATGTTAAGTTTTGTAACGTCAAATATTGCAATTAAACTGTAGTCTGTAACTGTAACTGTAGTCGCTCAGGCACCCAAATTACATTAAGTGCGCGTTATTGTTTATTCTAAAACATATAAATGCATCACTGTAAAGATGGCTGAATTTAATGTGTTAAGAGTCAGATTGACCCTTAGATGCGCTTCACCACTGCGCTAGTAAGAATAAAATCCAATTTACAGCATATTTTTATCAATGGCATTGATTGTTCGATTGGATTTGTTCTATTTTTGTATGTATCTATTTTTATCAAAGACGCTTGCCAAGAGGAATAGGTTTACACACACTTCCTTAGTAGATGATACTATGCCGATGCACTTCCGTAAACAGAATAATGTCTTGCATAAGTAAATATATTTCATGGCGTAAAACATGTGACAAAACGTTTTATATCTTATAAATATTAAGGATTCAATTTCCGATTTGTGACTGATCACATTTTCTGAATGTGTTCACTTATTCTTGTATAATAAAATTAACAATAAAAATTGATTTAAAACACTACCTTCATATTTTATTTAGAGGTTTCGGACACTCGCGGCTTCCGAATTTTATTCCATTAAAATGTTAGTTATTAAATATACATTTTTATGTATATAAAAGCAAATACTATATACCTGCTATTAAAAATGTTCTATGAAAAAATATTTCTAACTTATTATATGCTTTTTTTCACATTACTTGCTTATACTATTCATTATTAAAGATAGTACGGAATAAGTAAAATATTTTTTCAGAATGAAATTTAGAAATCAGTTAGGTAGTTTATGGCTTACGGGTTCGACAATCTTCGTAGTTATTTTCGTAAACTACACGTAACACTGGCTGGCAAGTGTTCAAAATTTATTTCTTGGCAGATATTTTATATCAGCAGTTACTGAAGTTTACCCTATTTAATTTTCCTTTTACGAGTTCTGTTATCTTCGTACTTTAAAAATATGAGTTATTTTATGGGTTACATATTTATTTATAGGTACAGAAATTTTACTTTCCACATCCGTTAAATATCAGGCAAGACTCTCAAAAATAATTTTAACCAACACAATACAGCTTAGATCTCAGTCAGGAGTGGAATAGAGATCTGAGAGATATAATTTTATAGACTTTATTATTCCATGAGTACGATCCTGATAAACTTGTGAAAATAACATAAAAAGTCTCGTTTTAATATTTTAATTGCATCCAAAGATTATTCATTCATTATTATCAATCCACCGAATATATATCCACCGAAAATAGTGTAGATTAAATGCGATGCAAAAGATAGCTGCGTTCCCTTCGCGAATCTACGCTTATTGATTATTAACGCGTCAATAATGGACGCAATTCCCTATTTCTTGTTCTATGGCTGCTATAATGATGATGATGGTGATAATTAACTGCTCAATGATACGTTCTTTAGACTACAATTGGAACCCCATGTATTGTGTTTATATGATCATTTGAGTTGATTTACAGATTATTTGATGTCACAGGAAAACATCGGACTCGCAACTTTTCCCGGAAAACAATGTAAGGTCAAGTATGCCGATCGAGCACAAATTAAGCAACCTTGCCTAGATTTTGTATTGTGTTATTAGCCACAAATTGTCTAGGAGTTTCATTAAGATGCGATGTGCAAGATAATTAAATGCGTGGACGAGTAAACCAATTCCTTAACTACGGATATATTACTGTTGGTAAGTTGTATAGGTTTGTAGTGAATACAGAAATTTCTAAGGTAAAATAATAAATATAAATATCACTGTAGCATGTGAGATGAATTCAAAAGTGCGATCCTGCCAGTAAGTGGAAGCCATCAGCAGAGAAAAGCTTTTAGCCAACTAACGAAGTTACAACACTACATGTTTTATAATGCAATATGAAATTTAGAGATGTTAAGTACCTGCTTTAAACCTTTGTGTTAGTTCACTTCATATAATTTAACTCGTTTCACCCAGTTTTTGATAAAGTGCTTGATATATATATATATTTTATTTTCATATAAAATGATTGATTTATCTTATCACATCCCTTTTTTTATAATAATGAGTACTAACTAAAACATAAATACCTTACAGACTAGATAATAACATAATTGTATATTAGAAGAATATCCATAAAGCATTTTATGTTTACTTAATATAAGTAGAAATAATCTAAAAGCCAACAGTATTCCATAGAATAATAAGGATATATTTGGTACTCTTCGTCTACTTGAGTTCTATGGTATGGTTTTATACTCGAAGTCTTTAACCCCACAAGCAATGACTTTGTACATATCTTTGGTCATAAATTCAATTGTCGTACGGGAGGTTATGCAGGCACATTGTCTTTTTACAAGAAGAACAAAAAGAAAATAAAAACAGTTAATTCGTTTACAATTTGTTTATTTAAAAGGCTATTTTTAATGATGTTTAAGCTGTTTTAAACAAATATTATTGATATTTAGTTCTCTTTTACTTGTAACTATTACCAAAAGTCAGAAATAAATATATACAAAAATTTTGTCTATATGTCTGTTACGCAAATTTAATTTCTGACAGTCGATATAAAGTAACCCAACACATTGACCCTAGAAAATCTAGAGTATGGAATAGATGAAATGGATTTTCTTCGCTTGGATAGTTCCTGTGCCCTGCTTACCTCATATGTATGTATTTAGGTGGACTCTAGTTGCCAGTAAAGTGTAGAGTGCGTTTCACTATTGCGGTACGTGTATTATAGTCGCAAAACCCTTCGCAGTTCCGCTAGTACGTTTCCACACTGTATCCAGTATATAGTTAATTATTTGAAAGTCTAGTAAATTAGCAGTCTATTACAATTGACGGGCCCAGTGGCGAAAATAGTAGTGATACTCTCCTGCGCGCTTTGGGTTCGATCCTCACCCAGGACAAACATTTATACGATGAATATTTGTTTTTGTTCGGTGTCTGGGAGAAAAATATATATTTCAGTATAACATTTGTGATTCCTCTGTATATCCGTAACACAAGCGCTTTAAGCGACTTATCGCGGAGACAGGTCAATGAATAAGATGTTGTGTAAAATTGTGTGAAATTAATGCAACGTTTTGTTGTTTAAACAAACACCTGAATTTATATATACAAAATTCAAATAGGTGTTTGTCTCGGAAGAATTTCTAAACAGATTTTAATAAATTTTTGCTTGCTGAGAACAGTTACATTCAACATGAGAGATAATTTCTCTTAGGTTGTCTTTGTTTCAAGAAAATTTATATGGCAATTTATAGTATATCATGTTTATGATTAATATGTACATATAGTTAAGACAAAACAATGTCTGTCGGGTCTGGTACTTGGTTATAATAACTAAATATATAACCAACCAATATTTGTATGACTTAGTTAAAATTTTTGTAGACGTCAAGTGTCATTGTCATCGTAAAAAAAGCAAAAGCCCAGATGCATCACAAACCATCAAGTTTATGATCCGAATTATTGTAGTAATAAATAACAAACATAAAAATGACGTGGTCACAATTAATTTTGTTTGGTACTTGCTTTTCAATAATATGTTGTACTACATCGATTTAAAGGTCACCTTAGAACCTGTTGATGGTCACGTACGTATAAATCTTTATGTTTCGCTTTATTTAAATGAAACATTCTATAAACAGTGAGTTAGATTTGTTAACTATGATACCGTTGATAGAAATTTGACATTAATTAAAGCTCCCATGACCTATTTTTTGAAGGTCAAGCTATTAATAAATATAGCTAGCCTTAATTTTGATGCAACAAGGCTATTAAAGTACCATTTTAAAAGTACCATTTGTACTAAACGCTTCTATTATTATAAGAGGCACATAAGAGGCGCCTGAGGTACCGAAACCGAAAGATTCGAATAGAAGGTAGATGAACATTTTGTTTTTGGACGAACCTAATGTTGTTTACCTCTGACGTCATTTCTAGGGCCAGCAGTCGCGTAGCTACGCTCTGTGAATGTCACCTCTGTGAATGTCGCCACGCCTGCTAGGGTGGTAATAATTAGTAAAGGAGGCCCTACGGCTGATGCGCTAATAAAATAATAAGTTATTGCGTGTGTTGCCCGGCTTCAATAGCACACCTATTTGATACCGTTGGGGGTACGCTACTACTGGTAGTAGTAGTAGAATTGTACCTCCCCTCAGGTGAGGGGGTGGAGCGGCGATAAAGGTACCAAAATCGACAGATGGCGGTATACCAATCCGAAAAAGCGCAGCTCAAATGAAACGGAGCGGGGTTGGGCCACAACATTCCTGTCGTGAAGCTACCAGGAGTGGCAATATGTTTGCCCTCTTTTTCGGGCAGCCTATGCCCAGCAGTGGACATTGTACGGCGGTTATGATGTTGATTTAAATTTGTACACATACTATAGTTGTCAAGTAACATTCTGAGACATTGATTACATAAACCGACTAACCATATGGGTTGGCAGATCCTTAGTTTCTCCTTTTTTAATGTTACAGCTTGTTACTTGGTTTACACCCATACATTAAGTATAATGACCAACTGATTATCGTTTCATTGTATCCAACTTGTAACTTTAAGCGCTGTATATCTGTATATGTATATGCTGTCTGTAATTATATTTTGACATTGTAATCGAACACAGCTGATTACACACGACCTGTCACATTGAAATTTGTGCAATCATAAATATGCATGTTTATTGTATGTAATGAGGTGTTAAAAAGTATATTGCGCGTGCTTAATTATTTACAAGATAGTACGTTTACAACCGTGTAAAAGATTATTAAATTGTTGCGATGATTAAAATCATGACGCTAATTTACTTTTTTAATTATAATGTAATAAATATGGAATAGTGTCCATAACTCTGTCCACATGTATTCTGTATTAGTGTATCCTTATTAAATTCGGCTTTAAATTTTTTTGTTTGGATTGGTATTTTTTTGTTTTATTACAGCAATTAGAATATGGTCGAAAATAGTGGTAAAAAAATTGCTTAACTTATAATATCGTTGTTATATCAGATATGTCAGAGCCTGTAAAAATGGTGGATTATTTACGTGAAGCATACAGTCGTGATAGTAAGCGTCACGGCAACCTATAGACGCTCGAAATATCACAAGGATATCACTAACGTGTTGCCAACCTAGTGACTAAGAAGAAGATATTATGCCACCAAGATATTTGTTCTCTAGCTGGAGCAATATTGTTTCGTCTATGTTCTGCAGAAATTTGGAATGATATTCTTCAGAATCAAACTTTTCACATTCAATATAGGTGACTGTATGTTTAAACTGTATAGCATTCTATATTATAGTATTAAGCCGCTACAAATACTGTTTTAGAAAGATTTATAAAGTGATTATATTATGTGTTTTACTCTCTTAGTGTACTTTTTTCAATAAATATATGAGTAGCCAAACAGAACTCACGAATTGTAACTCATTTACGTAAAACAAGACGGTGATAAATTTCCCTTACTGTTTGGTTTGGTTGACAAGAGCACCATCAGGCCACACATTATATTTGGTAATACATTCTGACATAATGGCTAGATAAATACAGTTGTAGTAGTCCCTGCGTTTCTTCATGCGAACATCAACTCGCCACTATGTGGTCACAAGTTTCGAAATTCTTGGTAATACACACAAATTGCAGTGAACAAAAACAGGCCTAATGTTTTATGAATTATAAGGCTGTTTTCAAATTATCCTCACTCTATATTTCGCTTAGTTTAATAAAAAATCTAAATCGATTCCTTTTTTTCCATATTATTTCGAATATTGTAAGAATATTAGGATTTAACATGTTTGATTGAATAGTTTTTGAATTGATAATTAAATTTGATAAAATTGCTGGGTCTTTTAACTAAAAATAACAATTTATCATTGGTCTCAGACGAGATCCGAATCCATACACTTTTCTTTTCAGGAAAACATCAGTTATGTAAACACACGACGATGTTTACCTTAGAAATTACGACAGTTTTTTTTTCTAGTGTTATGTTTTTGTTAAATGAGTTAGTTAGATACGTTTTATTGAAGTTATTGCAACACAATTGTTTGTAAAACTACATAATAATATATTGTGATCCCAGCTATTAACTCATTAGTGTACTCACAAGTACTTATAAGTATAAGTAATAATACACTTTTCAGAATTCATAATTGTTCAGGGTCGAATCGATCGTTCAGGATGTTGCGTATCAGAGTCTAATTAATTTTCCGGATTTAATTTAAAAACATTTACCTGTTTTATAGAGGTTTTATTGAGTTTAATTAGGACTGCTTAATATTATTTATATCCTGTCTTAACTTCATACCAATGTTTACCATTGAAAATATGTTGCGTCTATAAATTGAGACATAAACTATTCTCTAAAGTTGAATCAAACAAATACTAAAATTCCGTACAAACACCAAGACAAATAATTTTATATTTATGTAATGATAAAACAGCTATACAAGAACATTTAAATCCTACCAATTGATTTTCATACGAATTTCACCAATAAGTTATTGATAAATGGTTTGTCGTATGTTAATATTTTGCATACCCTAGGCTACTGGGCTAATACAATCATTATTGAGTACGTCAGAAATATACTAGCAGGGAGCTCTGAGCGTCTAACTGGAATCCACCGCGTCAAAGCAATAGAGTTGTACATTACTATTCATATTTAGTTATTATTCAATAATACGTTGCTGAATGGTTTGTATATATACATAGGTGCGCATTGCAAATAAATATTACGCTAGAATATTTATGTGTTTGATTTTATCTGCTGGAGTTAAACGCTAAAGTTACTGCAACTAAAAAGTTTATTATATGTTGGAAATAATTTATCAATAATTAATATAATCCCTATTAATATTATAAATGCGAAAGTAACTGTCTATTGTCTGTTTATTACGCCTTCCCGCTTAAATCTCTCAACCGATTTTTGATGATATTCGGCATAGACAATCTTTAGACCTTAAGAAAAGACATAGGCTATTTTTAATTCGAAATAAGGGTTGTAAGGGGTCAAAAAGGGGGGTGAAAAGTTGTATGGAAGTATCGCTATTTTTAGAGCTAGAAACTTGAAACTTATTTTTCAGGCCATTGATTCGATATGAATAAACATGAAGTTCAAAGTTTATATAAGTTGAAGTAAATAGGTATGGTACCCAAAAAAAACTATTCCACGCGGACGAAGTCGCAAGCACTGCTAGTAAAATATAAAAGTGAGTGTGTTTTTGTTAGATATACGTGTATGACTCAACATGAATTAGGGAAGTTAGAAGATAGCAATGCCTTCCGTTTTATCTGGTTGTGCTGACCATGAAAAGTGTGTTACACAAAAACATTAGTCAACGACAGTTTCTTTTTATAACGAGGTACTATTTTACTTTGCCCTGTAGTACCGACAAAATAGTACCTCAGGTGTCGTAAAAGGCAACTGGGATTCCGGAACCAACAAATAGCGGTATATCCTGGGGGGATGTCCAACAATGAATTTCCGATCGCTGATATGATGATAATGATTTGTGTAAATTAACTATGAGCTATTAACAAACAAAAGATCATAACCAAATATTAAAAACGCGAATGCATATGCAGAACAGAGTAATCTTTCTCTATCAAATGTTGTGATGTGCGACTGTGGTATAGGAACCGACAGATGGCAGTAACAGAAACAAGCCAATCCGAAACAGAGTAACTCAACAAAACTTATTCTCTTTAATCACGCCTGAATGCATGAGAAAACATCTTCCAAAACGTATAATATTTCAGGATAGCTTGCGTCTAATAGCAGACGACTTACAGCTGGCACGCTGATGATGAATCTCACTTTTTGATATGCTGCAAAAGTGACATTATTATGATATATTTACTGGGCAACTTGGTAATAATATACCGTAACAAGACTCAGTCACGCAAATTATTGACAACATCTATCTGTTAACATTAGACTATAGCAGGAAGAACGTTTGAATTTTTTTTGTGTGATTCACATTCATATTTTAGTCACGCGAGTTAGCTATAAAAACAAGACGTTTGCTGACGACAAGTTGAACAATTATTTACAGATCAATTTATTCTAGTCAACAGTAATCTCATGATATCGGGTAATTATTTAAAAAATAATTAAACTCTAATTATTTGATCATTTTATTTTCTATTCTTTTCTTATTTAGTCTTTTTCTATAAAATAGCAACACAGAAATATTATGAAAATAATATTAATACATATAAAAGTGTAAGTCTCGATCACGTACCGGTTGTGTAGGATCGCGAGTACAACCGGTACTATTGGAAATCACTTGCGAGAGTTCAGCAATGAACCTCCTACAGCTGATATGATGACATACATACATTTCAGTTATTCAGCTTTATTTCTTTGTACAGATTCTTGAGAATTAGTGTATAATAGTATATCATACCCAAAACCTGGCAACAATATACTTTTAACATTTATTTTCAATACATAAATGAAAGTATATTCGCCATTTTAATATTTTTTTATGCACATTAATGTGTTTTTAACTGAGTAGCATAAAATCTGTAAAGTCCTACAACTAGGACTAGAAGGAATTCTACATATATGTTATTAATATATAATGATATTCCGTGTTCCGTTCTCAACGAATTCAAAATATTGAGATAGTAAAAAAAGTTTATTACGAATTGGAAAACTATAAAAATATCTAAAAAGCCATCTTTTTATCAACAGAGATTGTGACTGAATCACTAGACTAATCGTTTGACATTTGTTATTTATTAATTATTATTAAGAATAAAATATTATAAAAACATTATTGAATTTGGTCTAAATAAATTTACAACATTCAATTAATAAGTTGAAATGAATAATGGCAGGAATCGATTAAAGTTGCGTTAAAAATTAAAAGAGGACGTTGACCAGTACTTTTTATATCAATAAATATTGGGAACCCATGGAATTTCTATAGACTTTTAATATGATAGAAGCTTTTGCATTTTATAGTACAAAATGTAAAAGATTCTATCAGCGTTAAACTTATTACAAATGTTCTAGAATTCAGTGTAAGAACTTCTAGTGCCTTAGAGCGTTATGTAGTAGAACTTTACATCCAAGTTCAAAAACAAAAACAATCAAATTTAAAACATATAAATCAAGTTTCTAACCCAATAGTTTATGTGTTGATATGTCAACCAGTCAGTTAGTTATACAGTCAGCTTCGCCTTTTATATATAAAGATTGTGATAAAATTACATGCAACTAGGTGACATGTGGTGGCCCTGTAAGGGCATTGTTATGAAAGAGAATTTACTAGAAGCTATCTTAGCTACACTCCTTTAGAATATAGCTTGAATAGATAGTAATATGTCTTGCACGAGTTTTTTATATTGGCAATATGTCATTTAGCATCATAATTGGTTTTTAATATTGTGTGCATTATAACAGTTTTTTAAATAAGTATATACTGTATTATAAAATCGACCTAAAATAAAGGTATTTACTATAAACTAAATTTAGTTTTGTATTTGTAACAGTTGACCGACAGTTGAGTTGATAATATGATTTAAATTATATTACCTACGCCTGTTAGTTCATCATGAAAAGAATAAAAGGGACGGGTTTTGCTAGTTTTAGTGCTATCTCAAATAGCACTAAAACTACAGAGGTAATGTTGATGAACACAAATGACTTAGGAATCCGTTATACAGCAAATTTTATTATATTCTGTAGTCAAAAGTTATGCGGGTGTAGTTCATAAACTACGTTATTTTAAAATTCCGTCGGTTGGCATTTCGAAACTTTGCTATAAAAAGTTTAACAGCGATGTTTTGAAATGCTGTCCGCGTTTAAGCTCGTTAATTATTGTTCACCTATTTATAAACACTGCAATTGTAGTAAAAATGTCTTATTCTCAAATATATATATTCTGTCATTGTTATTTTGTTTTATTCTGTCTACTCTTATTTATCGACTCTTTCTTAACCTAGGATACACGTGTTAATGAAATCAGCAGTATACTGGAACGCTTCGTGCTCTCTATCCATTAAAACATTTTCTTTTTACCTATTTTCAAAACTTTTTGATCCGTACGCACCAACTTATTTAAAGGACAGATTACAATTCCTGTCTTCCTCACACGAAAGTAATCTCCGTTCTTTTAATACTCTCTCGCTCTTAACTCCTTATCATCACTCTAGTTTTTAATCATCATCACATTAACTCTTTTACAGTGACAGCTATACGACTCTGGAATGAGCTTCCGTTGAATATTAAGCAATTTCCAAACAAATTTATTCTGAAACGCTGCCGCCGAACTTTATTTACTGATGCTGCTTCTTTAATTTTATAACCCTATTTCTGATGTACGTTATTTAATATATATTTTTTATATTATATGTATTTATTTCGTTTATTTATATAAATATGTATGTCACGTTTATTTATTTTGTATATATATATTGTCTACACCACTATATATATATATTTTTTCTGTTTCGTGTAATGGTTGACTGGGAGATAATGCCATCTGGCATTAAGTCCGCCATTTGTACATTTTGTGCAATAAAGTTAAATAAATAAAAAAAATACGATGTGGATAGGTATTAATGAATGGTTATAAAAACCTACATCACCATTATTTTTCCTGTATGGTCTCTTGGTTTACTTGTTGTCTAAGAACAACGCTTTAATCTAATTATTCCGACTTAATTTCACCTATTTAAATTATTAAGAAGCACAAATGATTGATTAATAAATGAATGATGATAATATTGATTACTAAAATTTATTTGATCTTTTGATATAAGAATTTCAAAATGACCTTTATGTACCAAAATAATATTAGGAACGGTATATTGTTTGGTAAATAAGTTCTTAATGGTTTTAGCGATGAAATTATTACTATCGAGTTATCAGTTTAAATTATGTGATCTTCCTAGATAACAGGTTGTTAGAAAATTTGTAGACAACTTTGGACTCAGTATTTGATGGTTTTGAAAGCATATTTATTGTAGCAGTAATGAAAAATCCATATTGAAAAATTTTACAATAAAATCTAGACTTTTTAGATAATTTGGTTTTTTTTAGATATCTCTGAAGTAGATTCGTTTTGAAACTTCAAAACATTAAATAAAAATTGGCCACCAAAATGATTTGGCAATAATTCTTATTTTATGAATAACGTAAATATTAAAGTTAAAAGTACAATTTAAGATTTATATCGCTCGGTCGCGGACGCATCGGCAACATTTTGTTTTACTATTTTTGTTCAGGTGTTTTTTTATGGGCAAAATGGCTACCAACTCAATTTAAACGAGCCTCAATATATTTTAACGAAAAATCAAATTTCACATTTTTTAATAACGAGTCGCGTTATGCTCCATTTTTAAGCCATGATTGTATTTTTTTTATTATATATAACATTATACGTTTAAATATCTCGCTATAATGAAATGTAAATAAATTGATCACTCACTCTTCAGCAGTAATTTAGACAAAGTACTCAACACAAATACTTTATTAATCACATTTCTGTTTACTTGTGCGCATAAAATATCAAGGATTTGCAATATGTATGTATGTCATCAACCAGATGCACACATAATAAAAGGTCGATCACCTTTTTAAATTCTTATTGTGCAAACAATTTTGTAAACATGTTGCAAATGCTAAACAATTATATTAAAGAAATAAACAATATCAATTCCATGGTATGTTTCGCGAAAATAATGTTTGTAGTTCCAAAATGGTGAATCATCAAATTAGCGTGTATACGGAAAATGAGAGCCACTTACAGTTATCTTTGTCACATCGGAAAAAAAGCAAACAGCGTGTCCATTGCGTTTTATCAAAATGATGTATGCCTTTGTCTTAAGGCAAACTGCAATGTAAACGGAACACTGTCGACATGCAGTTGCTAACTCCCAAAGAGAAATTCAAGAAAACATTTCGGAGAAGTGTATTTTAATGAAACTTAATTGAATTATCTTCGCGTAGGTCGTTTTATTAAGAAATATAATTTTAAACAGATTAGTAACTATTAGACTGGTATGGCATTTTTGCTTATTAATTATGCGTTAAAATTTATGTCCCGAAGTTTTTACTTGTCGTAATGAGTGCCGTGTATCCTTGACATTTTGATAAACTGCTAGCGGTTATTGACATATAATTAAGCCTGGAAGCCTTTGGACTGACGTATTAGTCAATTTATAGATAATAGACTAAAATGTCAGGCCAAAAGGCTTCCGAATCTGTTAAAAAGCATAAAAGCATAGTCGACTTTGAAATTGTAGGAAAATTTCTAAAAGTATAATTTGAATTTGAACAATTATTAATTTTATTTCGGACTAATATAATTTTATATTTTTTTTAAATGTTTTGTTTTTTCTGTTTGTATAAATGTTATAAAAAAATTACGCTGCCCCTATTAGTAGCTAGACCAGGGTGCAGTCTGGCACTATATAATACTAATAATATATTTTTCCATGTACACACAACATATTATATATATAGAAAGAAAAAACAATTACAACTTATAATACAATTAGCAGTGCCCGCGACTTCGACCGCGTATAATAGTGACTTTCAGGATTTTTTTTAAAACGGAACCTGAATTATTTGAAAATAAAATAAAACCTATAGCCTTTATCGATAAATGGACTAGCCAACACTGAAATATCTTTTCAAATCGGGTCATTAGTTCCTGAGATTAGTGCGTTCAAACAAACAAACTTTTCAGCATTATAATATTTATATAGTATCGATTGGCGCCCTTTTGGCTCACAGCGATCTCTTCCAGATAAGTTTCTTATGAATATAAATGATTAAAATATGATTTTACATTTAATAAAGAAAATGAGCGCATTGATACTAGTCACAATTTTTGAAAACAGTTATTTCACGGAGACGAGAAAAAACGAAGGTACCACAAACAAACAATCCCAACATTATTTTTTTAGTACCGGAATTGAATCTGCGACTATCATGTTTCAACCATCGCTCTGAATATGTCTTATTACCAAGTCCAAGTTGGAAGTCCACTGCTGGACATAGGTCTTCCCAAGAAAGTGGGAAATTTTGCCCATATTTGCCACACAGGAAAAGCGCGTTGACAATCGTAGAGCGCAGCTTTCGTGACGGTGATGCTGTCGCCCAGCCCCGCCCTACGCATTTGAGCTACACTGTTTCGGATGGATATACCGCCATCGGTTGTCACCATCAGTCGCCATGTCGGTTCCGGTACCTTAGTTGCCTCTTACGGCACCTGGTAAAGGGGAAGTACTATTCAACTAAGTCGGTACATAACAGCTAAGTTCTATTTTATTATTTACTAAGGGTAATAAGATTTCTCAATTAAAAAAAATATTTCTTCGCGCAAGAATAAACAGAATCGTAAGATATTTATCCTTACTTGACGGGCCTGTTGACGCAGATAGCAGTTTTTTATGCGCCAAGGGTGATAGGCTCGATCCTTAATTAGGATAATCATTTATATGATGATATTAGTATCTGTATTTGAGTGTTAAAGTTGTAAACTTTAACACTCAGACTCACTTTAAACTTAAACTTATTTAAATATTATATTTGTGATTCTTCTGTTGTCTGATGTCTGTAACACAAGTGCTTTAAGCGACTTATACCTCTGAGTCTGTTCAATGTATTAAATGTTCTGAGAGAATATCGTTACAATTATTATTATAGTCCGGGGGATTAACTAGTTGAAGTGGTAATGGACCTATGGACACGTAATTATCCAGAATCAAGACCACGAATCGGTAAGCGTAGGATAATGGCGAACAGACGATGACTGAGAAGACTAGAAGCACCGGATCGTGCTTGAGGCTATTCGCATTCAACCAGCGCTATTGAAAATCACTTGGCGAGGCCTGCGGCTGATATTACGATAAGGCAAGACCTTTAAATATAAATTAATATCAATCATCGAAATGTATGAACGCGTAACTCTAGAAAGTTTACGTCAAGTAGTAAAAATATGATGTCAACGCAACGTCCCATACATCTTAATTCTAAGATAAGTCGTTATAAGACTTGTGTCACAGACAGCAGAGGAATCACAAATATAACTACTTACTATAATAATATATACATACTATAAAAAAAAGTCGCTGTGTGTGCGTCCATAAATTACGTGATGTTTTTTTTTTAAATTTTCTGTTCCTCCCTCTCTCCCTGGTGAGAAATCGTGAGATTTTATTCAAGCCCCTTTCCCGAACCCCTAATCTCACGTGCGATTTTTCAATATGTGGGTTTCTTACGTAAACTCTTTGGGTTGTAATTGTAAAATGAACAAAAAAATTGCTTCGTGCTTTTCTTTACGACCAATTAAAACTAGTAATCAATATTGCTGAGAATTATAAGTGTAATAAAAATGTAATCATAGAAACCAGTTAAATCGTGACTACTGTGATTAAAAAAATTATATCTATCCCATTCAGTTAATAAAGAATCATGCGCTGTCTCAAGAAAGGTTATTGGAATTTTCAGTAAAATCATCTGGTCCTTCAACTTCGTTCCGATCTAGCTAATCTAAGCCGTTGGTGCGTGCGCATAGTAACTCATTAGCTCGTCTTGGATTATCCGAGAGGGTCGCACTTTGAACATACGCGCTTTCTTTATGTTTGCTTCCTAATAACTGGTGAAATGTGGGCTGCTCGCCTATGCTCCATAACTGCAATAAATTGCGTGATATTTGTCGTGACCCCCCTCTCTCCAACGTAAGATTAGCTGAGATTTGATTCGACCCCCAAACTCCCTTAAACATCTCACGTAATTATTGGACGCCCCTTTTCTTGCTGTCTGTCTGTCCCTATGTTTACCTAGAGCTTTAAAACTACGCAACGGATTTAGATGCGGTTTTAATAGATATAATGATATATAAAAATAAACACATTTTCTTGCGCTTGCATTGCTAACGTTACCTTGCTTTATTGCAAACGTCTTGTAAACCCGACGAGGTACATCAAAATAATGAACTTCAGTATGGGGCGGGTCTCTATATATACATATATATATATATAATATCATATAAATATTTATTCTGGGTGGGGATCGAACCTACAACCTGTGGCAGAAGGTAGTCATATCATCTTATGTATGACTACTTTCTGCGCCATCGAGCCAGTCTTTTTTTGTTGTTATTTATACCTAATAATAACATGTTTGAACGCCGCTAACAGGATTGGGAGATTTGTATAGAGACCTTTGCATTACGTAAGGTGTATTCAGGTAGGAAGAATAACAGTAGTAAAGTTATAACGAAAGAACTGGCCCAAGTCTCACTTGGTGTAATAGTGAAGAAAAGGATGCTTGATAATAATAATGTTCAAAATAATAATTTTATTTTAGTTTATTCGTTACAAATACTTAAAAAACCTTGGCTCATTATATCCATTAGTGCTTATAGTTTGATGTTATAAATATAATATGTGTTACTCTTTAAAGTTATAGGTTTCTAATGGTAAAATAATTATTTAAGTTGGTCCAGTAGATTTTAAGTTAAATCGTACCAAACAAACAATAAAATATTTCCACTTGATATTATAGTATAGATAAGCAAGTGACTTTCGTTTTAGGACATCATCCCCGCCTCCTGCCCCTCCAGATATCAATTTATATACAGATATAGTATTAGGTAGTTTCTCTCTAAATATATTTACTTTTTGATAACTACCACCCATTACATCACGGCAACACATTACAATAATAGTTGATATAACACAAATTCCAAACAATAACAAGATCGCTATATTGACGCATAGGTTTTATCATACATTTATATTATATTTAAAAACACTGTCCTTGTAAGGGATTGGCTAAATTTTTAAAGTAGGGTTTTGGGGTCACTTGATTGTTAGATTTACAAGTAGTGATTTAATTGTAATGACGCATTTTATGATTTGATGACGCAGCCTATATGTACTGATTATGCATAGTCAGAGGATTATGCAAATTCATTAAACCTAATAATTTATTAAAGATGGCAACCGATCCGTTTGAACTAACTCGTTATTTTTTGAAGTATCATGTACATTATATATTAAAAACTTCTATTTATATATAATAAAAATTAGCAATACCAAGATCTTTTGAAAATGCTAATAAACATAACGAAACGATTTTTTAATAATGATACATATAACACATTTATATACCTAATGTCATATAAATAAATAGTTAGGGTTATAAGAAATTGTATTTGACTAGTTAGTATTTTACTTTTCACTCAGATATGATATTTAATTTAAAAAAACTACTGTTGGGTGTGAAATAAAGTTAATTCAATTGAGAGCAACTCAAACAAAAAATGATTTGAATGGGGTCGAAGTCATGGATACTAACTAGTTTGAATAAAAATTTTATTAGTGAAACCGTATTAAAATTTTATCAAATTATTTTTTAAATAAAACAACTTTAGTGCTTTTGATTTCTTTACATAAAGTACTCTATAAATAGTACTCCGTATATATTAAATAATTTATAACATCAAAACAAGAAAACACTTTGTATGGTTAGTGAGATGGACTATATTTTTTAAAATGCACTAATACCGGTCCCAGGCGGACTGTTATGAGTACTGTTAAAACGCATTTTAGATTTCTAGCGTTCGTTGCATAGTCGAATTTTTGTTCAAAATATACCATAGCGAATGGTGCCAAATGCGTGAAAGTGTGTGATAAACAAATTTTTGACATTCGTTACAGGCGTATCACGTTAGGTCGCATGTGTAAATATTATTTTTATACAGAAATTATCTAGTGTTATTATTAGCCACCACTTGTACTATTTCAAAATATGTTATTATTTTATGGTATGGTATTACTTGCCTCGGAAATATATTTACAAATAGTTTAATAGTTATAATTACTAACAACTATCGTAAAAAAGTAAAGAGATTTAAGCGCCTAACTTTGCAGTCAGGTTAATGTATAAGAGTTTATATGAATTAATTCATTTTCGAAGCGCGAACAGCAAGATCGACATACATTTACGGGCTTTATTAAAATAACAATATATCACCAATTCATATATTCTGGTTTGGTGTTAGGTATAGGTTGTTTAATAGTAGTGAAATATATGGTTTTAGTTGTGTCGTTAAAAATTATATGCACGTCAGATCATAGTCGTTTTACATTTATGTCAATAAAATAGGTGGGATCTTATGAAATGTATGAATGATAGTTTAAAATGATGAACTAACTGTATATTTACAGATATGTAAATTCAAATAACTTTTGTATCTTTCGAGCGCTCTAAAATTAAGTTAAATGATTTTAAGCATTTAAGTTTCTTTGGCCAATTTTTATGACAGATATATCCTACCTATTTGATACTTTGTTTACTATAGTTAGTGCCACATTCATTGAATTTTTTTCCTATTGACCCTCTATTATGATGATTACATCACGCCAGTGTCCTATCGGGGTAGGCCGGATATGGATCTCCACTTGCTACGATTTTGGCATACCCTTTTCGCTTCCATTACTCGAATTAGTCCTTTCAGACACGCTCATTTCTTCTTGGTACTACTGACCTGGCCCTTCTTTATTACCTCTTCTATCTTCTATGTTTGCCTAGGTCGTCCTAAACCAACTTTCGGTTTACATATTTGCGCAGTCATTCGACTTTTATCCATTCTTTCTAATTTCCAAAGCATTTCATCATCATCGTGATGCATTAAGAAAAAAAAGTGCATAAAAATTTCAGACACAAAAATTTTAAACGTTATTACAGAAAAATAAGGTTTTTGTAAAAGTTTTCTGTAAATAATAAGCAAGGGTGTAACTAGTGATATATAAAAAATAAAATACGTACCAAATCGTAGTTTATTCACGGAGAAAGTGTTCATAGAACAGGTGATGTTCTTGAATTCCAGATTAACTGTACTCCGTGGGATTAGTGGCATCACATTATTGTTCCCGGTTTCATCGAACCCGCCAGGAGTCATCATGGAAAGGCTTCTGTCAACCGTACCACACAATAGTTCGTTCCTAGAACACTTTGACTGCTCCCAGTCTCGTCAAACTATATACTGGCGTCTTATCACCCCGGGGTGATGACGGAAACCTTCTAGGTTACGCACTTATCGAGTTCCACCGCGAAATGATCCATTCGATGCGTCCCTGCAAAATATGATAATTTTTTATCAACACTTGTAAATACAATTAGGGGTGGTTATAAATTCTTATTTACTTATTTTTCTTTTTTTAAAGGTCAATCTAATTTTCGCGTTTTATAAATGTAATTTGAACATATATTACATAATATTTTTATTACAGTGATTAAGTGTTTATTCGTTTGATATATGATCATTTGTGTGTTTGGTACTTGTACTTAATTATCTTTTGTGTTTAATAATTAGAAAATGAAGGAACCTTCATAATTAACGTTGTTTTAATTGTTTTTTTGGTAACAGTGAACACACACACAATATTATATAAAAACAGGTAAAAAACATAACAATGTTTTTAACATGTTTTTATATAATATTGTGTTGTATATATACGATAACAGCCGTTGTTTCAATCGAAACCGGAATATACAAAGGAAAATGATAATTAAAATTATTATCATCGAAAAAAAAATAGAGGAAATCTATAGTTGAATATGTTCTTAAAATAGTATGTACTGGTAATTGTTATCGCTACCGACTCGTTTCCGTCAACATTATTAGTTTTATAACTATCATTACGATTACGTCTAGGTCAATGTGACAACCTTTAGCGGTATCAGGCTCCAAATATTTGTGGCGGGAGAGACATACGATAATTTGATATATACAATTTTAAATCCTTAATAATTATGATGCATTGTAATTTAAAAATATTAAAAACAGATATAATACCTTACCACAATTTGTATTTTAAGGTAAGACAATAAAAAAATTGGTATTAACAATTTTTTTAATTGTTTACGACAAAATTGTATATATATTAAAAATTATGTTTTAAATTTTAAATCCACACAATATTTATTAAATTGATCTGACTCGAAGTTAAGTGGCTTATAGCATAGCATGTATTACGACAGACAGAACAAACACAAATATTCATCAAATAAGTGGGTCATCACCAGTGGGAATCGAAACCTTGGTGTACAAGATAGAATTACTAATCTGCGTTATCGGAGCAGTCAATATTTGAGAAGAATAAAATTAAAATTAGTTAAAACATACAGGATAAAAATTCAGAAGACTGTACTTCTTACTAAATTTTCTGTTAATCTTGAATCAGCGTAATTCTTATAAATACGTGTAATTAATACAAGAAAATTGAATTAACATATATATAAGATATGGATTAATTATGATTATCATAACAGCTGCCTAAAGTTTACTGTCTGATATAGGCCTCCTCAAGAAAGGGAAAATTTGCCCATAATTACCGCGCTTAGCAATCGCGGTGCCAATCGCAGAGCGTAGCTTTGCGATAGGAATGCCATTCCCGTCCTGTTGCGTTTGAGTTTCGGTGCCTCAGTCGTCTCTACAACACCTAGTACAGTGAGAGGTACCATTCTTCTCTGCCAGTAGCACACGGCATATGGAATATTCTATATGCTATTTGTGTTTAATCGCTATTTTTCCATGGTTTACAGCGTAAGACGCCATTGAATTGATCGTTTCATTGATTTTTAGTAAAAACAGGGATAAACCTTGTGACGACGGCCATTCGTGGATGACCTTAAAAATCGTGACTTATCTCTAAATAGAGTAAAACAAAGTCACAACCAATGTCTGTACGTGGTTTTATTTGCATTTATTTTGGTAACAAGTTGAATGATGATGTGTTATAGTATATCTTAACTAATATTATAAAGAGGAAAAAATAGTTTTTTTTATTGTTTTCATAAAATGATAATAAATATTGGAGTCGAATTTCTTTATTACAAGTTATTATTAAAATGCTCGGTGTCAGATAATTTTCGAATTAAATATTTATTTGTTGCTGTTGTTTTGGAGCTACATTTTTTATTTTCTGATATTGCAATTAATTGCGCAGCTAAACTGATATGTTTGAAAGACGTGACACACTTTTTAAACGGAGATTAGTTAAAATAGCACATTTGTCTTTTTTAATGAAGAAAAAAATTTAGATTCCGCGGAAGAGATGTACTTTTGTTTCTCATAAAGTTATAGTCACTTACTTAGATTGTAAAAAAAATATATAAAACAAATTTACCTAGATACTATGTATTGCTGAGTATTTTTTTAAGGTACCTACAACGAATTGACCGGTGCAGATGGTTGTTATACTATCTTATGTGCCAGGGATCGTGAGTTCGATCTCCACCCAAGATAAATATTTATAGAGCATATATATATAGCATAGAGCTATAAGCAACTTACCTTGGAGTCAGGTCAACGTATAAGATTTTTTTGATTTGTGGAATATATATATATATAAAATTTCTTTATCGTTGGCCTGTGATTTTTAATAAGGCTCTTAATTATAATGTTTACATATTACAATTTTCAGGCAAAGAAAGTAACCGGCCAAAAGATAGCTGGAAGCTTATGTTTAATCATTTAAATGTAAAGCTATCATAAAAAGTTGGCTGGTATTTAAAAAATAAGGTTATATTACTGAACTGTTTGGTATCCACATACTCTATGCAAACAACACATGTCCAAAAGTAGTGTAAATGCAAAATGTAATTCACACGATTTATTAAATCTAGGTTATTTAGCCCAAGCATATAATTTTGTAACCGCTTTAGTTGATTTGAAATAATGCTTTTGTATACGCTAACGGAGATTTTTTTTTATTGCTGAATTCTGTTATATTGTACTTTGATTGGATAGCTATTTGCAACGCAAGAATTAAAATTAAATTGCTTAAATAATTTAGGACAAAATGTATTTGCGTAATCTACAAGGAAAAGCTGACTGACTGACTGACTAATCAACGCAGGGCCTAACTATAAGGGTTAGAAACTTTACATTTTGCACAAGGATTTCTTTTAAAACATAGGAGAGGATAAAAATTCACCTCCTAAAAGGGTAAAGGGGGTTTAAAAAAACAGTAAAGGTACTACAGAAATTTGCTGTTCTTAAAGTTTTCCGAATAAAATTCAGTGAAAAGATTCTTCATGCAGTCATTAATATGTTGTTTTTGTTTTTTCAAAAATAGTTACTAAGGAGCGATGTTTATATTAATATATAAAGATCAACAACCCACTATAATGGAGAGAAGTATGGATATTCGATTTTCAAAATGGTAGAACGGATTGAACAGCATTCTTTTTATAAAACAGAGATAGGTAACACTGATACTGGTGCAAGGTAGTTTTTTCTTGTATAGATTACATATCACATATTGACATTGTTACGCCAATACATTAATATAACTTTAAACATTAGACTGTCTATAAACAGTTTAATTAGTACGATTTATTTAGGACGCACGGTATGTTTCCAGAGGGAAGATACAACACATCCCAAGACTGCAACAATTCAAGTGTAATTTTGTGTAGATCTTTCGAAGTTGACGTAAATGATCGTCTATTATTAAAGTTCATACTTATGATTCGCATACGTCGAAAATAAAAATATTTCTGAACACATTCTCTATTCATGTTTTACTAAAGAAGTTTGATCTTTCGTTCAAATTTGTAAGTAAATGGCGAAGTTTGTTGACATTATTTCTGACATATTTTTCATGAAGTTGTTGCTTATTACTTTTTGTAATTTCATCTACTTCCCGCTCCCTGGGAATTTCTGAATAAAAGCTACTTGCCGTAATTACTAGCTCCCTTGCCGCGTAAACCGGGAGGTTATATCATTTCCCGCGGGAATTTTCTAGAGTTTAAAAGTAACCTATGCCCTTTTATAGGATTTAAACTACGCCCTTGCCCTTGATCTTGATAGAATTTGTATCAAGATCCTTTCAGCCGATAAGTTTTGCAAAGTCGACAAACAAACAGATGGACGTATATAACGTCACTGGCTGATAGTGCAGTGTCGTATTTATATTTTTTATTTTAACTGACATTAAAAATTTATTTTACATTTACAATTTATTTACATTGTTATATTATTTTAGACGGTAAAAAAAAACCTATCGTATAGAATTAGATGGTTTCTTTCAGTCCTCATTTTAATATATTGGAAGCGACATTCTATGAACGGTAATGAGTTCTGTAATGAGAGCTCTTCTAAGGGAAATGTTAAGAGCATTCCTTACTGTAACTCGAACTATAATAATCGTTGCGTACAATGTGTTTCACAAGACAATTAGAGCTTCGCCATTATGTGATGTCGTCAGCTATCCACGTACATTAATGCGTAACAACATTGAACATGATCATGTTTTCCTCATGCGACAAGAAGCTTCACTTAACTAGTTTAAAAGGTTATAAATCTTACAAGAGAAAATTGGGCTAGCCAATTCGACTTTAACGTTTACTCTTTATTTAGCTGTATTAATATAACTAATCATGCAACTCAAACTCTTTCTATATAGGTTCTGTGTATTTCTTCTCCATACAAAGGTTGTATGGAAAAGACTGATCTAAGCGATAAGGCCACAATACACCACAGTACACAGTAAAAGTAATTGTACTATTTCATTATTTTAGTTGTTTTTTGTGTATGTACCATAAATAATATATTATCATTAATAATACTTTTTTGATGTAAGAATACTTGATAATGATAAAAAAAGAGTCTATTAAATATATTCCCTAGCTATTGCTGCCCGGAATGAAAGTTCTGCGTAGTGGTATCATTCAATGACTGTGTATTAAATAAATAAAACATAGTCAATAAACAGTGTACAATTATGAATGTATTCTGTAATAAATATTTAAAACATTTACTGTAGTCTTTGTCCTCCCTGTCCTTTTGTCCAGTACTGTATGTGCTACTGCTGAAAAACATTTAAAATCAAAGTCATTTACTTGACAACTCGCATTAAGCCATCTGTTATAGTCTAACCGTCAAATATTTACCGAATATATAAATAAATTAATAATATTTTAATAGATCACCTTAATGATCTAAAACAACAAAAATACGTTGTTTTATGTATTATATTGGAATATTAAACAACAAGGTTCCACTCGCAACTCCGACCGGGTGAACTTCTGTTTTTAGCGGTTTTCACAGGATATATAAATTATTATATATCCTATTTCGCGTATATCCCTACCTAGGGTTTAAAGTGGATACCTCATTCTATGAAAACTGATCAAAGTAACGTAACAGGGGTTACAGAGTTACTTTTACATTTACAATTTTAAATTTAGCATGGATATATTAAGACCACATATGATGAGAACGATATTCAAAAGTTACGATAACTTGTTAGAACTTATTAGATAGGCTTAGTATAAAAGTTAGATGTCTTTTACGATCCCGTAGGATTATTAGAGTCATCAGTATTATAAATAAGTATAATTAATTTATTAATCAATTAAGTAATTCATATTTCTAAATTTAAAGATTGTTCAATTTATGATTTTTGACGATTCGAAAGTGCTTGTAACAGGTTTGCATCAATAAAGAATATTTTGATTTGATAAGAGATAAAGCTAATAGAATTAACGTTATTATATTAATTATATGTATATATTCTACTTGGCCAAACAAACTATGAAGAGGGGTAATACTCGAAGTCTCACTGCGCTAACAAATCAGAAATGAGGGGATCCGAAAAAGCACCAAAGTTACCGACATAGCCCGGCGGATTAGCAAGTTAAAGTGGAAGTGGGCAGGGCACTTGGCACATGAACGATGGACCATAGATTCGTAAGATTCTGGAATGGAGACTGTACCATCAAACACAACTAAGGCCGTTCACATAGGTGAATAGATGATCTGACTAATACCATAAAATCGCGCTGGACGCAGGTAGCATACAACCGGTCCTATTGGAAATCACTTGAGCCCTAACTGACCAGCAGTAGAAGTCCTGCGAGTGATCTGATGACATATAGGTACTTCAATAAAATACAACTCAAATATTATTGGTAAAAACTAAATAATGTATTAAGTTTGGATGAAAATTGTTTTTTATAAATATAGTATTATTTAAAAATAATTCATTTTTTTTCATTAAGGGTTATCAAAATATTCAATACATCATTTTAAGCATTATGTCCGAAATAAAATGTTTTTAAACAATTGACCACGTTACAATCGCGCACTGGACGTTGAGAATTATTAGGTAAACAAATGATTAATCAACTGATATTGCCGATGTAGCATACTGTCGCAATATTCGTGGCTCGATTATTTTTTTCGCTAGTGTGCAATAACACCGTCGCAAATCACTTAAACGAGTTCAAATAAGAACTCTAAACAAAAGAAATTTAAGAATATCCTAGCTGTGCTCACGTTTTCCTGAGGTTTGCGTTAATCTGAGGAACCAAGTAGCCAAGTTACTCCTTATAACATTAGCTATCCACAAACAAAAGGTAAAGTCAGTAAAATCGGTGAACCCATTTCTGAGATTAGTCCAAACATAGACAGGCAGACAAAAATAATAAATTGAAAATGAAGCAGAAAAAAACAATAAATATTGTTTTTTTTATGTAGGTATCTATCGTAAATTGTTTCATATGCATGTACTAAAAAGCTGTTAATTTTTTAATTACAAATATACAATAAATTTTAAATGTGTTGTATCGCAGGTTCATCTATTTTAATAGCAACATTCTCATATTTTAAAGCTATGTCTTGAGATAATAAATAATAATAAGAATCGAAATAGTATTTGTACACATTTTCTAAGACATTGCGTAAACGCAAAATTGACACAGACAACGTTCATGTGAAGATTCTTTTTCACTTCAAAAGTAGCTTTTGTGGATATAGGTATTTTTCATACAAAATGCGCTGGAAATAGATACAATTAAATAAAATATGCACACTACTGTTTAAACAACATATGTTTACTCAAATGAAGTGAATATTGTTTGTTTACAGTCTTTAGTCAGAATATGGCAAACGAGTTAAAAAATAAAGTGCATATAATGTAAGTAATACGTTAGATAATATTTTAATTATTGATATTAATTATTTCCATGATGACACATTATTTAAAAAAAACAATAGAAATGAATTAATCTATATTTAAAGAAGGAGTCTTGATGACGGTAGTTCCAAAGATCAATGAAATACGACACTGCATTGTAATAAGTTCAGTAAACATGCGAGGCACGTGGGTGCTGATCACTGCATGCTATTTAATTGAATCCAATTTATACGATCTTGGTTTTATAGACCAATTGACATCAATTACATACAGAAAATTAATATGTTTACGATAAACTTAGGGGTCAGCGTTGGGAGACAGCGACAAGTTGTTACAAAAAAAATTTCGACATATTTATACACATAAATATTTTTTTTTTTATGTAACACCAAATTAACAAATTCGCAGAATTCATTATTTAAAAAAGAGCATCAATTTAAATTTTATTAATATTTTATATTTTTCTGTCTGTATATTTGTTTGTTCCTAAGCTCTGAAACAGCTATATTTAATTTGAAAGGATTTTCACTAGCTGATATCTGATGTTATTAACGCCAAGTTAGGCTACTTCCACGAGGAACTTAAACTTAAGTATTAACCATTTAGGTACGTTGCTATTGATAGCTAGGGCCCCATATGTCGGTTCCGGTACCTGAGTAACCTCACACGATATTACGTATAGAGGAAGGCATTAATCTACACCGCTAGTACCTTACGACATATTTATTATTGTTTTTATATGAATTATTATAATAGAAAATGAAAATGTTATTGAAACCATATGCTATTATCGTATGTAACTGAAATGTCTGTTCGTTGTATTATTCAAAGGCCTACCGGTAATATAATTGGCAGTTACAACAAAGGATACACAGTTGCCTAACCATCTAGCGATGGCGTTAATTGATTTGTAAATATTGCCTGCTGGATAATTTTATAGAAAGTTTTTCCGTTGACTTGCCGGAAATTTCATCAATATGTTCATGGGCGCTGATGTTTACATGCCCTGAACTGTCGATGCGTGGTTTATACATACATCAGTATTATTTTAAAGTTAAGAGAGTTACGAAAAATTTGTATCAAATTGATGAAAAAAGAGTATGAGATGGTTAAATAAAATTCAGTAGTGAGGTACCAACAGACAGGAATAGTACCTACCCTTGTACCAGGATCTGGGGAAGGTGACTGAGGTATTGGAACCAACAGACGGCGGTATATTCACCCGGAAGAGGTGAGCTCAAATGCCCAGCGCAGTAATTATGGTCTAAATTCCGCTTTGGGGTGTCCCATGACGAGTAGTGGATATTCTTAGGATGATAATGATGTACATAATCGGCTAAGGGAAATCGATCTCTAAAAATTTATTTCCGTCGAGATAAAATCCTTTTTCTTTGCGGTATTGCCGTTTTCTTTACTTTTGCATGTGCACGTTTTTTATGATTTTATTTCAATGGATACAAGATACAGATACTACTTGTTGTCACCAACATTTTAACCGACTATATACTCTATGTCACTATGTATATATCAACAGTGAAAAATTAATACCTCGATGCATTTACATAGTAACAGTTGTACAGGTTTTGATCCTATTGTCAGTACGAAAAGTGTGGCTATAATTTTGGTTGCATTGAACCTTATAATTTATCTTAAATAATATAATAGATAATCGGGTAATAAAGTGACTGCAGAACATCTACTGCTGGATATAAGTCAGAAAGTAAAGGTGAATTATACATGTCATGTCGGCAGAGTAGAATAGTATCTCCCTCTGTACCAGGTGTTGTAAGAGACGACTTAGGTAGCAGAACCGACAGGTATTAGTAGTGGTATATCCATCCGGGACAGTGTGGCTCAAACGCATCCCCGTCACGAGAGCTGCACTCTGCGATTGCCAACACGCTTGCCCAGCTCGGAAATTATGGACAAAGTTCCTCCTTTCTTTGAGAGGGCTATTTTCAGCAGTGGACTTTTAATTGTAATGATGATACATGCCATTGCCGTGCTGGGTAGATGTAATGGCAAGCGTAGAGCGTAACTTCGCCACAAGATTACAGCAGAAGAAGCATCTTCTGATATACTATCTGGCGGTTCTGGTAACTCAGTCGCGGCTTACGACACCTGTTCCAGAAAGAAGTATTTATTTAATCAGACAATACTTCACGGCACTATTAATACAGATGTATGGTAACCATTTAGGAAAGAAGGAAGTATGTTAATAGGTTTGAAAAAAGTGTTCGTAGTTGATTAGTTTTGTATGACATGAATTTTGCAATTCCATTTTAACCACCTTTAGCACCTTTAGTTTCTTTGTATTTAAATAGATAATGCGATTGTTAGAACAAAAACAAAGTATTTACATGTCTTACTTTTCCTTTTTTAATGGTGCCAATACTTTCTACATTTTGCACGTACAAAAAAAAAATTAAATAATTGCGATTGTGAAACGTATCCTGAAAAAAGTTTTGCGCATATTTTATAATATACTGACTAATTTCAAATAATCAATAATTGAGCAATGTTGTATAAATACAAATTCGAGTTTGATTTGAACACTGTCTTAGAATTCATTAGTAATCTTGATTTACATATACAAAGCTGATAAAATTATACTTTTCTATGATTAACCTTCCGGAGCTGTCAATTTATAATGAAAAATGGAGAGGAGCACTGCTCGGAGTCTCTCTGTGCGATCGAATCAGAAATATGGAGATTCTTTACAGAACCAAAGTTACCGACATTGCCCGGTGGATTAGTTAGTTGAAGTGGCAGTGGGCAGGTCATTTGGTACGCAGAACCGATCGTCGATGGAGTCGTAAGTCTCTGGAAAGGAGACCACGTACCGGCAAGCGTAGCGTTGGCCGTCCGCCCGCACGATGGATAGGCGATCTGACTAAAACCGCAAGATCGCGTTGGATACAGGCCGCATACAACTGGTGCTATTCAAAATTACTTGGGAAGGCCTATGTCCAGCAGTGGACGTCTTATGGCTGATTTGATGATGAATAAAAACTTGGAAAGAAAGGTTTATTGTTGGTATAATTTAAGTAGCACAATATTTTGGTCATATAATTTGTTTGCGATGGTTATATGCAATCCTCTAAATTAAATAAATATAAAAAGTTACACGCTAGTTAGGAATTTGCTGTTCTTAGACATATATATTTTACTAGCTAACTCTCCTTACTTATTCCCAGTAATCTTGTTTACTGTCAAGTTAGACGAACCTGTATTTAGTAAGAAAAAAATATGAAGATCGGTTCAATATCGGTTCAATTGAAGGTCATCCCGAACAAATACCGTACACGTAATTTTTTTATACAAATATATATATGTACATTTAAAGTAACGCATTAACACAGCTGTGGCTCCATTTGTTTGCTATTTTTTTTTATTAGTGAACTACTTTATAAATTAGCGCTATGCATCACACCATCAACTGATACTAAGTATGCTTACAGAAGAACGTAATACTGTAACGTAAATAGAAGAGTAAGAAATATGTTATTTATTAAATAAATAGTGCGTACGAGTACATTAAGCTTATTAACTTCAATATTTGTCTATCAGATTAAATTGGTGAAATATTCTTTTGTTTTTAGTAAATAAAAATTTTTGGTACGTGCTAGGTTGTATGGTCGTACAGCCGTGTGGTACCGGCTAAGTAAAATAGTACCTCTCTGTATCAGGTGTCGTGAGAAGCAACTAAGGTACTAGACCCGATAGATGGCGGTATATCCATCCGAATCAGGGTCGCTCAAATGCACAGGGCGGGGAATGGACAGCTAGCATCGCTATCGCGAAAGTTGCGCCCTGCGATTGTTTACACGCTTGTCTAGCGCGGCAATCATGGGCCTTCTCTTTTAACAGTAGATTTCCAATGGCTGATATGGTGGGTGGGTTGTAGATAGAGCCCCACCCAGAACAAATATATTTATATATACATATTTGAATATTAAATTATTAATAATATATTTATTTGAAATCAACATTACAATTTTCCTCTTATCTCCAAAATTACTCGTTGTAGATAAAAATGTTCAATTAATATGCAATTCCTCTAAAGTTTGATACCCATAACATAAATACCATAAGTACGTTTGAATTTATATTAAATTCAATGATTCCGGCAGAGTAGGATAGGTAGTACAAAGGCAGGTGTATTATTGTAAGAGGCGGTGTTAAGGTACGAAATACGATTTGTTTGGGAGACTTATTTCCAACAGTAAACCTCCTACAGGTAATGTAATCTTGTGTTATAATTACACGTTCACTACTCGTAATAAATATAGCGCTATTAGCAACCGTTCTTAAGATGATCTTAAGAATGGTGGCCGCAAGGTAACTGAAACCTCAAACACAAAATGTAAATGTATATTATAAGAGTAAGTTTTATTATACTTTAATTGACGGGCCCGATGGCGCAGATGGTAGTGATCCTGTCTTGTGCACCAGGGGTCGTGGGTTCCATTCCCACCCAGAGCAAATATTTATATGATGATATTTGTGTTTGCTCTGTGTATGGGTGTAAAATATATGTATTTAAGTAGTATATTTGTGATTCCTCTGTTGTGTGGCGTCCGTAACACAATTGCTTTAAGCGACTTACCATGGAGTCAGGTCAATTTATGAGATGTTGTGGGAATTATTATTATTATTATTATTATATGATAATATCGTTTATCAAAAAATATAATATTATCACATATAGCGCATATAACCAAACAGATATATTCTTCAGTTTAATGTCTTTATAAATATTTCATGTCACAATATTTGTCCGGGATGAACTTTTAAACCACTGAACCGGCTTTTGTACAGTTTTCTACAAATGGAGAGTTAGGATAGTATATATCTCATATTTTTGTATTATTATATAGTAACATATATAGTTAAGACAGGTCAATGTCTGTCAAGTTACCTTAGAATAGAATGGAAATTTTCAGCTTGTTATATACTTAGAAAATAAATGAATGAAAAGAAATAATTTGATGAAATTTAAAAGGTATTTTCTTAACATAATATGAAAAAAACAATACAGTTTATCATACATTACACCGTTTCCTAGAATAATCCGGAACCGTCGTAGGCCTAAGCGAAAGCGAAAGTTAAAACAAATAACAGGTAGGTATACAAAAAATATGACATCACGTACGTAAGCGTACATGTTTACGACTATAGAACTATTAACTTGGCTTATTTCTGAGCCTCAACAGCTATTTAGATTGCGGCTAACACAATGCTCACATTTGCCTAGAATTCAGGCAGTGTTATAGATTGTACGTCACATTACTAACGATATAACGTGGCAAGGGAAATTAACATAGCTGTTGTGTGTAAGGGCAAGGCCTTGAAACGATCGATATATTTATCGTATTAGAATCGATGGAATTGTTGAATGTTACGGGAATTTAATTATAAATATAATTGGGATATCTAAATATAAATCTAGATTGAATAACTTAGATCAGTCGGTTGGGAATATATTAAGGTTCTATTTCCGAGTTAACAATAATTTGAAATTACTAATTTAATGAAAATATAAATATATTTATATGTACAGTGGCATATGGAAACTCGCCAGTAGAAAACTAAAAAATGAGTCAGGCAGACAGTTTTTATCGCATATATGGAACTGGCAATAATTATATATTTGCAAAATGTTATTGATATTTCGCACAATTTACATATCACAGGTATAATTAACTCAAATATGCGACATCAAAAAATCCGCATTTTGAACAATCCGAGAGTTATTGCTATTTGCAATCATAAAATTTATAGAATTCCTATAAAGAGATTTTTGACTATATGTACTGTAGTAGTTATTTTACGAATAGATGTGTAAATCAGGAAACGTAAACTAACCACTATCGTTAGTAAAGTTCTAACAGCGGGTAACCCAAATTCAGTAGACTACTGGTGAAGAGATAAGCAACCGTATACAACCTTGATAATAATCATCACATGGGATGACTCTGAAAGATACATTCATACATACAATTCTTGACGTTTATTTATTTAAATTTCTGCATATCAAAAATACAATGACACACATGGTAACAAAAACACATGTCGGCCTTAATGCCTAGTGGCATTATTTACTAGTCAACCACCTGACGAATAAGAAAATAGATAATATATAATACAGATACTATATTCTGATGGGTCCATTTAATTTACCCCCTATATATATTATTGATATATCTGAAAGAGACTAGTGAGAAAAAAGGGGGTAAATTAATTGGAGACGTCAGAATAAAAGAAAGTTTTCATAATTTAATACGTTGTTCGAATGTTACTTTACAGTATGCAATGCATTTCATGTTTGATTCTTATTTAGCATGAAAATAATGTAGTCAAAGCAACAAAACATATTTAAAAGTAGAACTTCATTGATGTTATATTCATTCTGAAAGGTCAGAACAGTTGTTTATTTCTATTTAACTATTTTCAAGAATGTATACATATGTATATATAGCGTTTGACTGGTGTAAATATAATATATACAATCTAAACCGGCAAACTTCGTACGACATTAGTAATATAGAATAAATGCTGCAATCGAGTTACATTTAGTAGAAACACAATATTATAATATGAAACAAACTCCCGAAATGAAGACACCTTCATATTAAATATTATATTTTCAATTTAACGTTTTACTATTTTAATTTAGCGATAACATTATTATCTCTTCCAAGACAATGGTAGGTATTATTTTTTTAATAACTCACATTTTTTCTGTGTCTGAGTTTTCTAGCTAGGCAATAAAACGTGTTACCGCTGAGAAACTAGGTTAAATTTTCCTGTATAACAAATAAAATTTGTTGATGTACAGACAGCAACGGAGCTTACCGGATGCAATTGTATTCACACACAATCTAAGAACCTATACATACATTTTATCTAAATCAGCCGTTTACGAAGGAATAGATGACTAACACACGTATTGAAGAATTACGCATATATGAATAAATATACTCAAACTTCACCTTTTGCAGTATAAACTAGTTTGCATAATCAGAATTACGAATGAACTAGTTTGCTGCGCCTGAAGTGAAAATGATCTAGCATCGGACATTATAACAGGGACATCCGAATACTGTAATATTTGTACGATATAATCTGATTGGAGTTGCACAAGTTTTAGTTTTCTATTCTATTAAAAAACAAATTTTCTAATATAATAAAACGCAATAATAAATCTATCTGCCTGTTTACTTTTATTTAAATAGATTGCAGCAAGTGGATTTCATGAACCCCATGAAAGGCTTTTTTTTATTGAATATAATAAAAAGTAACGCGGGCAAAATGGCGGGAAATTGGGTGTTTGCTAGAATTTTATTCATAATAATTTACTGAATAATGTCAACAAGACTGTTATACTAATAATCATGACATATTAATGTAGGATTTTACCTTAACGTCTAATTTTTAAACGAGCCAGTTGTTTCCGTTATTCGGTGAGCGCATCTGTAACACTTCTTAGAGCCAAATGTCGTCAAAAAATTTTAAGAACATTCTCCTTTTTTAAATAAAATCAGTAAAAACTTTATTACTTGTTTCGTCGTCGTCATAGCACTATAAACATAACTGTTACATCTTTAGTTCAACTGTTATTTTTCCAAGTGTACTACTTGAGTTTTAGGCTATTTTAATTACATTTGAGTAAATAAGTTCCGGCAAAGTGCACTCAAGTACAGTTAGTTATTCATAAATTGGTTGTCGTAGAAAGTTTGAATTTTGAGGGTACACGTGTTGTACTTACGAAATGTTAACACGTGAATCACTTTTTGGTTGGAGGTAAACACATTTTTTTATAATCATTTTAAGTTATAAATTTAAAAAGAATTAAATCATATAATTTTATAGTAAATACGATAAATATCGGTCATTTATAATTATTAAAATTTGATTAAAAAAAATGATAACTACATACGTTACAAATAAACTCTCAATACCGTCTGACAAATTGATTATTATACTGAAAATATTACAAAAACTTACTATTTTGTATCACTGTTTCTATATTTTCATGTCAACATTAAAACTAATTTAAAGACGCTTAAAAACGCGCGCGTTCTGTCTAGAGAAAGTGAACGGGCGGCGGCGTACGTCCGTGCGACACGCTATTCTGAATGCAACTAATGACGGCATGGCGATGTATTGTGCGATCCATTTATGTTATCGGGAACACTACGGTTTAGAAATCTATCATGGTGCAAGTTGCACCTTGGAAATATAACCAAAATTTTTTTCAAGAAAGTTCTGGAAATAGGGAAGCTCCAGGTCATATTTCTTGATCAAAGAACGGAGCCGGGTTTAAATAAAACCCGGAATAAAAAGTTTGTTTCTAGTCCTGTTAAAAAAAAATTAACAATAAGCGATCGTATTTTTCTTTTTTTTTCTATATTCTATTCTATTATCGTTTGCTTATTTCAACACGTGTTTATAGTTTTCTATAAACTTGTTTTATTCTGGTATTTTATTTAAGATAATTTGAATAAATATCAGAAATGTCCCAATCTTGTCACAGACTTAGGTCCACGTCTGTGGTACCTACAGAAGAATTTGAAAAAATGTCTTAATCCATTTTCAGTTCAATGTCCGACTAATAGAGTTTACAATCATGTGAGAAAGTTTGACATATTTGAAATGGTTAATCTGTAGACATGCACAGTACATGTGGCGTTCTATGAATCTTAACCGGCCGCACGCTGTTATTCATTCGACAAGATAAAAAAGGGTCCGATCCCTTTTAAGGTTTTGTAGAAAAAAACTTACCTATCTTTTTGTGATGTTTTTCTGTTGACATATAATGAAAATTATTATCTTAAATTCGATGAGCTCTATAATGTTTTTCTTGTTAGAATTCATTCGAGTTTCTTTATATTATTTTTTCATTTTCGAAAATTATATTGCATATTTTTAGCATTTATGCGTTTAGCATTCATAATAAAGTTATTTTTTTACGTCTTATAGAGCGTTTTTATTAACTTACACTTTTCCTACCACTTTACTTTTTAATTTTAAAGTTCACTATATGTATTAACTAATCGATGCTACAATGTCAAAGTTAAATTTTGGTTTAATTAAATTATTAACCGCTAAATAATCAAATTTAAATCCACCAGCGGTGGAAGTCGATAACATAATTCAACCGATTTAAAGCGAGACTTGCAATCGCAGAAACTCAACGATCGAAAATGTTTCCGGTGCAGGTGCATTTTTTTTATTTTTGCATATGATGATATTTAATTTTGATTGTTTATTAGGATAGATACAAATGTTTTTGATATTATATGTATAAGTGGCTTAGTCTAACCTTATTCTTTTCTATCTATTCATTTTAACTAAATGACGTTTAGTTTTTTACATTAAATCTCATATCTTACACACAGAAAATTGAATAAAACATGATTGACAGCAAAACTATCAAGAAATGAGGTTTATTACTGCAATTATTATCAAATTTCATATATTAACCTCACTTCAAGATAAGTCACTCAAAGCACAGATGAATAACACATACAATTTTCTTGTTTGTTTAATTATAGAAAATAATTACGAAAAAAAACATGTACCAGACATGGCGTTTCTTCATTCAGGCGTGACAATTTTAAATTTTTTTTAACAATTGATTTCAGCATTTATCTTTAAGTTACTTAATTTTATATGTACTATTATTAAGAATATAATTTTACTATGGTAGATTAAATATTAATAAATATATACCTACGTACATTCTGTCAAAACAAGACTAAACCAAGCGTAGCAGAAAACAAAGACAATCGTATATAAACAACTAAATAATGTATTATAACATAAATATAATTATGAGGCATTTAGTATTGCTAATAACGTAAAATCCGATGTTGGTTAAGTACGTCATAATTTATTTTAGTCGTGTATGTTATTTTCAACGAACTATATAGTAGCGGCCCGACCCAGCTTCGCACATGTGAACACGGTCCAGCCCAGAAGCGAACCAGAGTCTTCTCTAACAAAATAACCTAACCTAACCTAACAAAATTATAAGATTGAAAAACAAATAATCTGCCAAATTAAGTTAATCTAAACACAGTTGAAACACGCCATAAACGTATCATCGTAGGCAATATGAAATATTGTTACACTTTATATTAATAATATTTGTAACTAGATAGAACAATAACCATGAAAATTAGAACAGGTTTTAAAGGCAAATAATAAAGTAAAAAAAAGTAAAATTTTATATTTATAATTTTTTTGTTGTTTATATGCTGTTTATAGACGAAGTTCACAATTTTCGGTAATATGTATTTACTATTTAATTCATAATTTGTATCATGCCATAGGCGCAGATGGTAGTGGTCCTATCTTGTGTCACAAGGGTCGTGGGTTCGAATCTCACCCAGAGCAAATATTTATATGATGATATTTGTGTTTATTTTGTGTCTCGGTATTAAATATATGTATTTAAGTAGTATATCTGTTACCTATTTATTTTGTTAATTCTATAAAAAGAAGGTTATATAACTACTATGGTTCAAAGGATACAAATGATAGCACTATAGGTTATGCGCAAGTTGGCTACTACTTAGTTGGTGGCGGTGTAGCTCAAGGCGGACTTCCAATAGCTGTTATGATGAGGGTTAAAGTCAATACTCATTCAAATTTCATCCAGCAGGTGACAACAAAAATAGTTTATTTTATGTTTAGTCTTTTGTGTTCTACTGAATCTACGTACATGTATGTAGGAAAAGGTATGCAATATATTTAAAGCCAACAAAATGGTTAACAGTGTCTTTATCTTACAAATTATCATTATATATTTAAATTCAATAAAACGTGATTGACAGCAAAACTGTCAACAAAATGAGGTTTATTACTGAAATTATTATCAAATTTCACATGATTACTTAATCGATATTTTTCATACGTCTCATATATTAACCTCATTTCAAGATAAGTCACTTAAAGCACAGATGAATAATACATACAATTTTCTTGTTTGTTTAATTAAAGAAAATATTTACGAAAAAAAAACATGTACCAGATATGGCGTTTATTCATTAAGGCGTGACAATTTGAAATTTTTTTAACAATGAATTTCAGCATTTATCTTTAAATTATTTAATTTTATATATACTATTATTAAAAATTTAGTATTACTATGGCAGATTAAATATTTATTAATATATAACTACGTATATTTTGTCAAAACAAGGCTAAACCAAGTGTAGCAGAAAACAAAGACAATCGTATATAAATAACTAAATTATAATTGAAAAACAATTATTAGGCAGTTAGTATCGGCAGTAAGGGAAAATACAATGCTGGCTAAGTACGCGTCATAATTTATTTTAGTTGAGTATGTTGTTTTTAACGAACTATATTATAGTAGCGGCTCGACCCAGCTTTAAACATGTCTACAATTGTTTTTAACATATATGGATGGAATAAAAAACTGATCATACTATTGAAAATCTTGTACCCATGGTTCAGCCCTAAAGTGAACCAGTCTTCTCTAAGATACTAACCTAACAAAATCATAAGATTGAAAAACAAACAATCAGCCAAATTAAGTTAATCTAAACACAGTTGAAACACGCCACAAACGTATCATCGTTGGCAATATGAAATATTGTTACACTTTTAATATTTTTATTTTTAGGTTTGTAGTGCCTTTACACATATTAGGAAGACTTTAATTTCTCAATGTCATAATAGGAGTGTTTACTTTTACACGGTTAATTTTGTTCATGAGAAGGAAAACCAGACGGATTAAGAGAATTTAAACTCATTTGCATAATGCACCGTATCTTCTATGTTGATACGGTGTAAAATTCAGAAATACTCCCGTGTCGACTTCTTCGCCGTATAGCTGGCACACACCACATCCCGGCAACGAAGCGAGTGGCATATTTTATTTAGATTGTATTTTTTTTAAACTCGTAATAGCTTTTGAATGTAATAGCCGATTTTCATAACTCAAAAAGTTATCTACAGGTACTGAAACAGTCTTAAATTGAAAATAATTTTGGATAAGGATTAATATAAAAAAGTAATGGCTTAATATAAAAAAGGAAAGGCTTTTAGTATTTTTTTATGTTTCTAGTGATATAATTACAATAGCTGTACATATGGTACCGCCAGGTTTTTCAACATATTAATATATTATTTATATTTGCCGTGAGGTACCTGCAGATTAGTATAGTACCTCTCTTAGTACCGGTTGTCATAAGAGGCGACTGAGGTACCGGGACCAATAGACGGCGGTACAACCATCCAAAACAGTGTAGCTCAGATACTATAGAGTGGGGATGGGCAGCAGTATCTCCGTGGTGAAAGATGCACTCTGCGATTGCCAACACGCTTGCCCAGTGCGGCAATTATAGGCGAAACTCCCCATATATTAGGGGGCTGATATGATGAATTTATTATTTAATACTGCACAACATAATTTTGTTCTATCATCAAGTCATTTTATGACTTTTTTTATTAAATCTTAAATTACATTAGTAGGTGCCCCCATTTTTTTCTTTACCTTTAGAAATAATGCAGCATTTTAATTATTAAATAATTATCAAAATCCATCCAGTAGTTTTTGAGTTTATTCGTGCTAAACATACAGAAATCTCTCGATTCCTCTTTATAACATTAGTGTAGGTAAAGAGACACGGTATCTCAACTGAAACCAGGATATTAACGCGCTTGTTTATTTAAATCTTACTAGACGACACATATGACTTCAGTCGCCAGAGTGAAGTTCCAGAACACCTGGGAACTGGGTAAGGCCGTCAGTACCTTTATTGCAACAGTTCATTGAATTTAAAGTGACTTTAGGCATTAAGAGACGGATGTTATGTCATCATCATCATTTCCAAGTGACTTTGAATAGAACCGGTTGAATGCGGTTGAATCCAGGGCTATTCTAGAAAGAACCTTAAGATAATTGCTAGAAAGTTAGATAATCTGTCTACTGTGTGGGTGGACGTTGTACGCTGCTTTTGTAAGTGCGTTGCCTCCATTCGAAAACTTACAGCTTCACCGAATATCTAATAATAATTCCTACGAATATAGACCTCATACAAAGGTCGTCTGCATTGGTACTTGACTCATCTATTTCTATCGTCAAATATGTGTTTTGGTTTAAAGTGTGGGAGAGCGTGTGTAAGATTACTGGGTTTAAATCACTACTAAAAATATTAATAAAATTAATTATAAAAATTATTACATAAGTCAAGTCACAAGGTTGACAATGCGCTAGTAATATCCTTGTGATATTACTTTTAGATAAATAGTTAGTTTGCCTGTAAGATAAGTATGTATTTCGTAAATTAAAGCATGCAGTTTTTATGATATAAACAACCGTTGTTTTTTTGTAATATCAATCTGTGTGATGCTTTATATAGGCGAATTTGACATTTTATTTTCTAAAATAATCTTATAACTTTTTATAAAGAAACGTAAGGATCATTTGAGGGATTTAAATAACGTGAAATATTGCTTTTATTTTTTCACTTCAGCCATTTTTTTGTAATTATCCATCAATAAACGTAACAGAAATGCCTTTATTGAAAATTACTTAAATAAAGGCGGATAACATAAACCAAGTATTAAATTATTGCTATACTAATAGAGTATAAGTTTTTAGACTTGTTTTGGACGAACCAAATGCTGGATGGACTACTCAGACTTCAATTCACCAGAGGGGATATAGCTTCTTTTAATATTATGATTTTTAATTAGCGATTTCAAGCTTCTTTACATTCCACTTAAATTTGGTAATAGACGCACATCTGTTAGTATCTGCAGACCTTCAAGTTTCTTCCGTGACTATCATCAAGAAAAACGTTTAGAAACTGATAAAAAGTAAAAAGTCTTGTAGAGAAAGGAAAGGGTATGAGCATTCCGACGAAAGGAAGTGCGTCTACTGATGTATCACACTGGCACACGAGGAACTCCAAAACGATACAGCGCCCTCGGTGCAAATGTGTCGTCGGCACGGTCACGATCGGTAACAACGCAACTTATCTATTACCCAAGGAGATACGTTAAAAGAGCTCAGCACGCCAAGCAAGACATCAAAATGCAGTGCATTAAAAGCATTGCTAAAATTAACGTTATTAAGTTATGTTTACAAAAAAAAGATATAGGGCAGAAATTGGATAGCAATATTTTAAAAGATTTGATTTGGGGTAACGGGATAACATGAGGTTTTTCTAAGCAGATGGAATATCCAAAAAAACATGATAGGGAAACAATAGTTATGAATATGAGAAATTATAGGAAAGATTTTATCAGGGATGGGAAGACAATGGGACAATACCTTCCGACTTCCAAACAGTCTGTGTTTTAGAGTCCTACATAATTTCAACATCGCATTACTTAATTTTTTTTTATAGTTTCAAAGACTATTGTGGCTGTGGCTAAAGTTGTACATGCGAAATTGTGTCAGAAAAGAGTTTTGTATCCAAACTTTATAGGAAACAAATATTAAATCATGGTAGGAGAAGGCAACTGCTGAGGATATTGTGTCCATAAGTCAGCAATTGTACTGCCTCTCTCCCTACCTCACTTAAACTCTTTAAACCGGTAAAATCCAATCAAAGCACTCGTTATTGTTCTTATTAATTCAAATAATTGCAATAACTAATACACTGTTATAATGCAGTAGACTGTAATTTTAATATAATATGTTTTATCTGTTAATATAAGCAATCTTCAGCTAGCAGCAATATTGCCTTGTAATATTAATTATAAGTAGTACTACTACCCTAGCATGTGTAACTAATTTGTTTAACAGAATACATAGTGCGTTTAGGAGATAAACTAAAAGTAGAGTTCGACATATAGCTGTATCACAATCTCAATGTGCTGCCATCTATTGAGCGCTTTGGTACTATGTTGTTAGTAAAAAGCAATGTCATACAATGGAAACAAACATGTACGGTGAAACTAAAAATCTCAGAACATAATCTATTTATTTGTTGAAGTTGGTCAATAAAAATCGTACTAAAAATACTACGATTTTAACTCGAGGAAATCGCAGACTGAAAAGTTACTCTAATTGTAATTGACGCTCGTTGATTTGTGCTACTTTTGAGTATAAAAATATCGCAGTTTATAGCTTATTTTTTATGAAGCTTAAAGCTAATATAATAAGTTTATACGTTTGGAACATATAACATTGAAATTATATTTTGAATAAATTTGGGGTCTAAATTAGATCAGAAATGATTTTATTTGGTTTTTACGTGTTTCTTTCGGAATTTTATAATACAATCAAATCCAAAAATATATATAAAACAAAATTTACTGTAAAAATGGAAATGATTTAATTATTGGCAAGACAGATAGCCTGTAGACCATTTTGACCAAATTCAAAAATAAGCTTAGGATTGATTTTTTATAATCCCTAGCCACAAACGCCGGTAGAATTTTTTTTGAAAACCACTAGATGTTAATGGGGCCTTTATTACCACCAGTTGCTTTCTGGTAGATCATAATAATAATAATAAACTCCCAGAACATCTCATATATTGACGTGACTCCGTGGTAAGTCGCTTAAGGTGTGTTACGGAGAACAGGGGAATCATAAATATACTACTTAAATACATATATTTAACACTCAGACATCAAGATATGATAATATTTATGTTTATTCTGTATAGAACAAACATAAATATTATTATATAAATATTTTCTCTAGGTGGGAATCGAACTTTGACGTACAAGAGAGGATCAAAAAATGAAATGAACCTGTTATACCAGTCTGTTGCTGTCAGACTATTTAAGATAGGTGTCTCCTATTATCTTGGGTCGTGGTTTTACAAGCTTTTATTTAACTTTGAATTATATCTATAATGAGCCGTGAGAAACAGGTGTCGCAAGAGGCGAATAAGGTACCAGTACCGACAGATAGCGGTATATCCATCCGAGACAGTGCAGCTCAAGTGTATAAAGCGGAAACGGGCTGCAGTGCCCTTGTCGCTCTGCGATTGTCAATAGGCTTGCCCAGCGCCGCAATTATAAGAAATAATCTTCCTTTTTTGGTCTACGACCAGCAGTGGACTTCCAATGGCTGGTATGATGATGAAGATATCTTAAATGAAAAGCTGAGAAAAGATTTTTATTACGTTGGGCCTTAATGGTTCCCAAAATTTTGTAATATTGTTGTGTTACTGTCGCCTTTATTATAATAAGCTTTAAACTTTTCTATATACTTATTACGTATTTTTTTACATTACTATATTATATAGATAGATAATGAAAAAGGCTTAACGTGAAAATTTTCTGTGTAGATAAGAAACTAATTTAGACAATTATTATATTTAAAAATTGTAATGTTCGTAAATTTGTATCTGCAATAAAAATAAAAACATTGACTATTTTGTGAATAATGTTATTTTGGTAAGAAATCAAAGATGTTATTAATGTTTAAAGTTACCCTAGATTTCTAATTTACATAAGTTAATAGAAAAAATACACCCAATCGTACATACGTGTTATTTAGATATAAGTAACACGTATATACGATATAAATCATATTATATAGTTTGCAAAAATTTGATAATAGAAACTTCTCAATTCCTAATTCAGAATTTGTTGCGTTCCTTCTGACACGCTAACTTTCAAAAGTAATTTACGAGGGTAATTTATGACGCGATCCAGTTCGTTATGGCTTTGTATTTGTAAGGATTGTGAAACTTTTGTCTTAGAAAGCATACCAATTCAGATAAATCTATTGCCCCTCCCACTATGTTCCGCTTTGATTTGTTAGTAGTGCATAGATTATGGGACTTCATAAGGAATTTGGTCCTTACCAATTACTACAATATTACATAAAAAGAAATAAGTTCTTACTTATTTATGTAATCAGGTAGTCATGGCAGAAACGATAGAGGATCTGAGCACAATGCTAGAAAACCTTAACCGAATTTCTAAACACAGAGAAGACCAAAGAAATATGTAACGCTCATTTTGTACCTATAAGAATTCGTTTACTTTAACTTGTTGATTCGCCCGTATGCCTAGGACGCTAGGCGGAACTGCGGAACATCTTCTCTTTTCCCATAACTCAGTGTCTCAAGTCAAAAGATTGATGATTGATGATTTAATAAAAAAAGTATTGCTTATACATTAGACTAATAAATTAGTTATAAATTTATAAAGGTTGGTCTAAAGCAAAACGATAAGTGTTGATTGCGCGCCAAGCGCCTGTCAAGCTCTATCAGCAAAACTTTTTATCATCGTGTTGTGTTTGATAAACTGAAAGGATGTACAGTTCTGCTTTATATAAAATGACTTGGTGGTTTTGGAGTCTAGCATCGCAATGGGCTCTTGAGACACCAGAACAGTCCCAAGCTTGACATCAACAGAACGCTAATTATATGGAATCTAAACGAGCTGTTGAGACCATAAAAGCCTCAAAATCGTAGATCTTTTCTCACAACCTGTAGAGTTTATTGTATACCAATAAGTGGGCTCATCAAAAATACTTAGTTTGAATTTACATACGTTACAAACGCCTCCATGAATAAACCGCAGAACTAATAATTATGAATTTTTGTATGTATCTATGAAGATATGTGAGATTTTGAAGAATAAAATAGACTACTCTCAGTACTAATCGTGCATTCACGAAGTTCGCGGGCATCAGCAAGTGTCTCATATTACTAATTGTTAGACAAGCATTTAGGTACTTTGCGTGATGGCTATTCATTCATTGTTCGTATGATCACAAAGCTCATCAGAAGAATCGATTGCACGTCAGTAACTTTACGACTTAAATTTATTATGTTTTATTACCCAGCAATTCTCTTACTTTTTACACACACTACTGTTTAGCGGTAGAAATCAGTGAAGTAAGGTTTTTTTTTATATTATGAAGTCCGCAACAAGCATACTGTCTGCTTGATGATAAACGTGACCGCAGCCTATAAACACTTGCGTAATCAAAAAGATATCACTAGCGAGTCGCCAACCAGGTGAATTGAAGATGTAATGTCACATTCACCCTGTAATTTCACTGCCTTTCTAATCCTTCAAACCAAAACACAGCAATGCGACCACTGCTATTTGGCGGTAGATATTTAGGTGAGTGTGAGGTACCAATGTAGACGTCCTTTATAAGACGACTATCTCTTGGAAAAAATACCAATGTAGACCTCTTTTGTATGACCGATATCTCGCATCATCATCATCACTAAAGCCATTGGAAGTCTAGACCTGGATATAAACCTCCCAAAAAAAAGCGGAATTTAGTCCATAATTGCCGCGATGGGCAATCGTACGGGGATGCTGCAGGCTATCCCTATTCCCTGTGTATTTGAGCTTAAGTGTAGCGGATGAATATACCGCCATCTGTCGGTTCTCATATCTAAGTCGCCTGTTACAACACCTGGTGCAGAGCGACGTACTATTCTAGTATATCTCTAGTATATTACAATTACTTACCTACTACTACGTTATTTAGTTCGTTTATACCCATAGGTAACTTTTGGCACATAGTTACACTCATATCTGTGGCAAACATCAGCGCTGCTATGTTTCGGTCTGAAGGTTGAGAGGTAGTGAAGTTATTCTACGTAACGATATTGGCCAGCGTTTTCAGGCTACTATACTTCCCTTCAGTCATACAGGACGTTTGCTTGATTTTGAACTTTGTAGTATAAAATGACCCAATAAAACTACTATACAACGTTGTATATATTAAACTTTATTTATTTCTATTTTTTTCATGATTAAAACATTTCTTCGAACAAAATATATTTAATTACGAAGCCTCCAATAAGAGTGAGAACTTACAATTTTAACGAAATAAATCTTTATTCCTTAAAGTTAAGCAATGGCACTTAAATTTATTCATAAGTCGAATTCTATTATTTATCTTTATCCGGTTTCAAGTCAATCTCGAAATCGTCAAAAACCATAGTTTGAAAATATTCTCGACCCGAAATGATTTTTCAAAAACTATAACACGAAAATATTCCTGAAATGATTTTTCATTGACGCACGATAGTTTCATAATCCTGATAAAAAAGAATAATGGAAATTTAAAATTGTAACAGCCAATTTTTACTTTTAATTGATCAAGTTTTTAAAAGTAATAATATCAGGCCAGGCTTTTTAATCAACTGTAATATTATTGAAATATAAGCAGACGATGCTTTATTGCTTATTTTTTCATAGTACTCAAAAAGAGGGTAATAAATAGTTCTAAAAACTTCTGTTTCTAATCATTTTCCTTATTATAAATGTAGTTAATTATGTATTATAATAATAGCATCAAGCGTAATTTCACTGAAGGTTATAGAAGTGACCTTTTTAATTTGGACGGTAAAATTAAGTGTTATATCCGACGTAGTCAGCAATATCCGTCATTAATGTTAATTTGCTGTACAATTTAACGCTTTTTATGGAAACAACATAGTTCCCGATGGGCACAGTCTATTACTGGGTGCCGCCTGGACACTACCGTGAATTCAGTTCGATTGATATAATGAGAATTTAGTTTATTTCAAAATGAAGTGGGCTTTCTATGTGATCGTTCTTGTTTATATGTTCTACAGAGCAGGTACAGTATTACTTATTTTACTCGGTGTTTTTTATGTACGGAATGAAAAATACGTCTCTAAATTTGCGTCCATTGTGCAAGCGATTAATAAAAACTGATGATAAGGTTGGGGGCAGTTTGGTATTGTAAATAAAATATTCATTAACTACCATATACATGTAAAATCAAATACTTCCAATTGATCAAAGAGTTGTCTCTTAAAATAGTATAAAATTATACACATAAATAAATATAAATTAAATGATAAAAGGAAATTCAATGAAATTTTAATTTAGCTTTGCATTTCGAAAAACTCTTGTTGTCTCATTTGTGAAAAAGCACTAGGTGATGTCAATGTTTTACAGAAGTAACGTAAGGTACTTTAGTTTTATAAGTGTGTTTTAGCTTGCATAGAACGCAATCATAAGCTATATGATTTTTGATAACTATAAATAACAACTAAAAATCAGGTTATTTCACTGTTTTTATGTACTGAATTTTCGATTCCGTGTTTGTTATTAATATACATTTTCTAGATTTCTGTGTTTGTTTAATAATACGATAATTTTTTTCGTGTATTGCGTTTTTTAGTACCTATTTCATATTAATTGAAATATTGAGTAGATTTATATCACATGTTACAAAGGAGTTAATTGAGTTAGTCTCATTGACAGCATCGTTAGTGTATGTAGTGTGTCGCTATACGCAGAAAGCTATGAGTTCAATCTAAAGTCACACTATTTTTAAGAATTTGGTTATGTTGAATTCTGATTATCCTACCGTACTTAATTTTAAGCCCAATTCTACATATTATGGTGGATTACATAGTGCATGTGGTAATTCCTAATTGTAAAAGAAATATGTAAAATTGGGCTCAATATAAAGTAAGGTAAGGTAGTAATCAGAAAACGCATTTAAGATAACCAAGTAAAAATTATGATAACAAAATTGAAAGTTGTGTGTAAGCCACCTGGGACAACTTTAAATAGTAATATATTTTGTCTATTAGACAATGGGAAAATTACTCTATGCTAATCTGAAAATTACGGTGTTGCCAGAGCATCGTCAATTTTAAACCTTTAATAACTTTTTTTTATATTTAAGGATTAATAACCACACTATATATTTTTTTCAGTATACGGTATTAAATTGAAGGAAATAAATAGTATCTCTATAGAGCCAGTGGAATATGAGGAAGAGTCATATATGCCACCGAATAGTCATAAGACTATATCTTGCAAGTATTCGAACAAGAACCAAAAAGTAAGTGCATAGTGTATTTAATGACTATGAGGTTCCGGTACTGTAAAAGTTGACATGTATTGAACTCCGCTTTCGAGAACTCGTTATATTTGTGTAGGATAAAACAGATCAACAGATTTATTTTCTTTTAAATTCTGTTTAAAGCTGGTTAGTACTATATGAATATTTTTTTTGTTCGTTACGTAATATCATGAATAATGTTATATTAATTATTGTACATTAATTGACGTACAAAGTCACATGAATCTACTATACGATCATACATCCATCTCATCATGACATAAACCTTAAGGAATCATCATCATCATACCAGCCATTAAAATTCCACTGCACACAGACATAGACCTCCCCAAGAAAGGGGGAATTTTGCCCATAATTGCCGTGCTGGGCAAGCCTGTTGACAATCGCAGTGCGCAGCTTTCGCGACGGGGATGTTGTTGCCCATTCCTGCCCTGTGCATTTGAGCTGCATTGTCTGCATTTGAGATTAATATAGCGCCATCTATCGGTTCTGTCGCCTTAATCGCCTTTTACGTCACCTGGTATTGTCACTGATATCACCTGGTGGAGGTACTACTCTTACGGTACCTCTCAGCTTTACCTTGAGGGATACTTGTCTATAATTGCCGCGTTGGGCAGGCGCGGTTGCAATCGCAAGGCGTATCCTTGCGTTGGGAGTTTTGCTGCGCTTCTCTACCTTGTGGTATTGGAGCTGCGCTGTTCAGGGTGCATATACTGCGATCTATTGGTCCCGATGCTTCAGTCGCCTCTTAAGACACTTGGTACAGAGGGAAATACTGTTCTACAGTACCTCCAGTATCTCACATAACCTACATCTATTTTCAACATGATTTTGTATTGCTGTAATTTGGGTTAGATATACAGTGGCGCCTCGCTTATCAAATATCGTCAAGTCTAAAAATATCGCACTAATGAATATTAACTCGTGGTTTGAAAAGAGGAAGACCGAGTAGGCCGGCCGCACTAGCGCGATTAGTTATTGTTCGAGGGGCAGGAACTGCACGTCGAACGCAGTGTATTGCTCAACGAAAAGAATGTTGGCTCTCACTGGCGAGAGGGCGACTGGCACTTACGAGAGTAATGCTATCGGGAGGGTCCAAAGAGGTACATCTGCTAAGCCTTTGGTTGTTTGTTCTGATATGACAACGTAATAATATGTAATTCGTATCTACTCGCTTCTTATATAATAGTTCAAGGGAATATAACTTTTTGCCTGAGATAGAGTATTAAGACGGGTTGCAAAAGACGGGGTGGGGGGAGTGTTTTATGCGTAATATCTATTGTTATATTTTAGGTTGAATGGTACGATCCCAGTGATAATCTGGTAAAATTCGCACCCAATGAAAGGATATCGATTCAGAAACACACAATGTCACTTAAGAGCGGTGAACGACTGTATTCCTTGCTACTTACCTTTTCCGATACTCAAGTGGAGGATACTGGAGCTTATACATGCAAATCTGGGGACATATCTGATAGTGTTGACTTCTGTGTCATTGGTGAGTATTGTCTCCTCATTAAGGGAGGTATGGTTTTTTCACGATTTATTTTTATCGTGTCCGAACGGGTTAATTATCGTTTTCAGTACCAGTTCTTTTTTGTCAAAATATATCTTTATTTGATACATTGTTAGTTTATGTTATCAAAAAGCCGACCTAACAGTTAAATCAGGCTCATAATCCCAAATGTAAATAGACATGGTAGCGGTATTTTATTGATCAATTATGCAATGCTATATATATTTGTATTAACAAATGTAGTTTCTTACAAATATACTTTTTCGACAAACACATTTCTAATATGGCATTCAAGATTATTTTTTATATAAAATTAATAAATAAACCTACTAAGAGATGAAAGATTTTACCCTTTTTAAGTCATTAAATACAAGTTTAATTATAAGTAGTGAATACGTAATTGATAGAAAATACTAACTAAATGTGCTATCCGGATGTTTTATATTGTCATTATTGATAAAGGACCAGCAGATTTTGTTGATACTCCAACGGAAGTAACAGTAGAAGCAGGCAGGCATTTCACATTATCCTGCCAGGCGAGGGGGCAGCCTGAGCCGCGGATCGTATGGATACGTAATGGAGAAGTCATGAAAGGTAAAAAATAAACTATACAAGCTTTCACCTAGCGTTTTAAACCTAAAATCGTACCTTGAAGTTCATATTTGTAGATTTTTTAAGGTTTGAATTCCATTGTTTATGAATTGGTCATCATTACAGCCATTGTGTGTTCACAGCTGGATGTAGGTCACCCGAATAAAGTGGGAATTTTGTCCATAATTGCCGCGCTGGGTAAGCGTGTTGGCATTCACAGACAGCAGTTTTTCCGATGGGGCTGCTCTCTTGCTCTCATCTTCACTCTTTACCTTTGCGATACACTTGGTTATAGTACCTTAGTCGCCTCTTACGACATCTGGTACCGGGGGAGAGAGGGAGTTTCTGTCGGTCCTCACGGCACTATTGATCAGAAATGAATAGATATGTAAATACTTTACATGCATTGGTATCATCCTAATATTAAAACTTTCTTTGTTTTTCAAACACATTCAAAACCAACACATATACCTAATATAATAATAATAAATTCACCTTACCTCTCTTACATTTACCTGATTCCGTGATCAGACTTGAGCCAACTGAGGAATCACAAATATATTACTTAAATATATATGTAACACCTAGACACAGAACAGACACAAATATCACCAGATAAATGTTAAGGTGGGCATTGAACCCTCGACTTTTAGCGCAAAAGATAGAATCAACACCATCTGCACCATCCGGACCGTAAAAAAAATCAATCGTTGTTATATATACAAATGTCCTCAACCTTTTGTGAGTGTCGCACTTCTGTTTTGTAAGCATAAAATAGATTGCCTCCGCAGTAAGAAAATATTATTTATCTGTAGCTTATTACATTATTTAATCTTCTAGATTATATTGTAATCTCCTTTCCAGAATCTGATGGATTGACAAAAGAGGGCAAATACGAAGTGATGACCAGGTACAATATACAGGGTTTCGAAGGCTTGTTGAATATTTACTCGGTGACTCCAGAAGATGCCGGCATATATTCTTGCGTGACTATTCAAGAGCACACCAGCATAGATGACTGCTCTTTGAATAAGGCTTTAAATATCTCCGTCGCTGTGAACTGTAAGTTTTCATTATAAGAATAAGGGTCTTTAATCATCAGTATATCAGCCGCAGAACGTTCACTGTTGAATATAATAAATAATAAAAATATATATTTTTTACACTTACAAAAGGTTGCATAACGATCAAATTAACCTATTTGTAAGAATTCGGCATATATATAGAATATGCCTGTAGCTACAGGTCATCAGTGTAATTAGGTCTCCCCAAGAGATTTCCTTTTCGGGTAGATATACCGACATCTATCGGTTGCAGTATCCTATTCACTTCTTACGATACCAGATATACAGGGCGGTACTACTCTACTCTGGTTCTCGTTATCATAATTATACTATAGGCGGCAAAGTTTATGAAGTTATTTATCGTGTTTAACGCGTACATTTAAATTACGACGCCATGCCTTAAACGCGTATTTAAATACGTAACAAGACTCGTTGGCATCAAGTGTATGTGATGTCTTAAACGAGAAATCTTTATACGAACGTGAAACTCTTTTGTGATCAAACTCTATATTCTTTTGTTTTCCGAGAACATATGTTAATTACGCCTACTTGTACGAATTGTATTTTGCTTATTTTCGTACTGAGCTTATTCTCGTTACTGCTGCTCGATACTTACGAGCTAAGAGAACGCTGGACTAATTTAATTTGCCTCCGTTAATTAATTGTAGAAGGATGGAACGAAAGTTTTATTGGTTCACATTTAAAAAGCAAAGCTTCGGGAATTTTTTGCTTAAGTTGATGCCTAACATTTAACAGTGAATGAAAATCTTCGTTTATTAAAGTTAACTGAGTTATGGTCAGTTCACACTTCAACTCATTGAACGGTTCCATACTTCAACGCATTGAACGGTTCATTGTGTCTTCCAAATTTGCTCCATAACGGTGATCACAATTTAAAATTGTCAGGGTCATAAGTTTGTTGGAAGAAATTGTCAGTACTTTGATTCACTGAATAGAATAAAATGTTCAAGTAAATAACCTACTTGCTCACCAATAAGTGTTTTTTTATTTAGTTCAATAGCTTATCTCGTTAAGCTAAGCCATAGTCAATAAAAAAATCCTGTAGAGGTTTCTCCGAAATAGCATCTAGTTATTGGTTTTCTATTCCAGATAAACCTACTTTTGCGGAAGAAGCAGAAACTGTTTATGGCAAATATAACGAAAGGTCTGTACGCGGGAATTCGAACTACAATGGCTCCATAAATATATTTCTTAATTGAATATCAAATTGTAGGCAATCTTTCTGAAACCTTATATATTCTGCTCTGACTAATGCTTTAACGACCTATATTTGCTTTTAATAGAATGCCAAATGCTTACATATTTTGTTTACAGTATTGAGCTTGTGTGTTCAGCGGGTGGCTATCCTGTACCCGAGTATAGATGGTTCCACTCATTAGCGGAAAACTCATTGTACGAATTCGGAAAGCAAAGAATTAAATTATCGGATGATAAAACTGAAGCTAGAATTACGTTAGTGGGGAACTCATTAACATTCGGTCAAACATATATATGTGCAGCTTCAAATGATCGAGGAGAAGCACGTAAAGAATTCACTTTAATGAAAATCGAAAAACCTCTTAAGCCTAGCGAGGTTAGTACAGTCAATATTATTCACTTTATAAAAAGAAATACGGTTTTAATATTGTGTTTTATATTTATATTAACGTTTCAAATAAAAAACAACAAAATAAACCTCAATTATGATAATTTTGCAAAAGTATCATGATATGTGTGTCTGTCTGTAAATAATATGATTCATCTGAACTTGGAGGTGACAAAAAACTATTTTCAAATTTATAGTAAGCTTTTAATAGACTTTACTCTCTTAAGACCCTAGAATATTTCTTTGTACTAGGAAAACGCCTGATGATACACGTTAACCAATAGTTTGATCGTGATTTTCTATTTAGTATTATCTTATAGGCGTCATTTTGGCCTTGTTATTTCAGTACTTACAGTGACAATCCGTCAATTGATTCTCTTATTTATTTTTAAACTTACTCAACTTTTTATTTAATACATAATTGGTATGATTTACTTTTATGTTTATATAGGTACCTAAATTAACACATATTGATACCTAATGCTTTTTGCTTTATAGCTTGTATAATAAATAAAAAATATTCTTTTCTGTTTTACAGATTACCGTCTTAAATGCAACTGATACTATAATTGACCTAAATATTACGTGGTCAGAGCCAGTAATATTTCCCATAGAGAGTAAGTAATAGTAAACCTTAATTTGTCTAATTTAAATTCCGAACGGTGTACCTGCAAAAATATACCTTTCTTTTATAAAAATATTTTTAGATTTCATCGTGAATATAATGCCCGAAGACGGCAGGAAACGTTTGACAAAAGAATCAGACTGGAAAAAAGCTTCCACAATCACGTTAGAAAGCGACGGGAAAATTGAGGATGAAGGTAACAGATACAACTCGTTGTTTAAATTGGCATTGATATAAAAGTATAGTATGTAAAGTAAAGATACTCTGGAGCATAGTATAGTATAAACTACTTTCTTCTGACTATAAAAAATACAATATAAAAAGTGAATTGCTGAAATCTATCCATTCGTTCATGGATCCAAGAAGGTATGTCTTGACCTACATCTACGAACGTTGATTTCGGACAGTTGTATGTCAGGTTCTTGTAAACATTCAGAGCGTTGTGAAAACTTAAAAATTGTAAGCGCAATGCAGGTCCTGTGACGTGATTGGTCGAAATTTGTTGTCGGATCGCTTCGTCATAAATATTTTGTAGAAGTGTTGTAACAAATAATGAGGCTCTAGTCACGATTTCATAACGTACTACGTAATCTAATATAAGGTGACCTACAGCCGCGATTATATATGCGTTACATTTTCAGAAATAAAATCATACCATTGTCTGATGAAGCTCAAAAAATTATAACCTATCTATTTTTCTGACAAAAATACTGCTGTATCTTTAAAATCCTTTAGTAGGCAGTTTAGGCTTGAAAGAGTAAGAAACGTCTATACATCTTTCTTTTGTGGTCTTGGTCATTTTATTAACATATGGTTTGGATCATCTATTTTAGAATAGACGTTCTTTTGTCTCTGGTATGAATTGTTTTCCATATAGTGACGCTAAAATCCTATTAAGTAATAAAGCTTTTTTTTTTTTGCTTCGGGGATATCTCTTCAAAGAGATCCCAGAAATTATATCGTAAACTGAAAATTTAATAAAACGTGTTTGAATGCCGCTAAAATAGTTCTATTATACCCAGTAAAAATATAAATGTGTAAAACACCATAATATTCTCTGATAACAATTTAATAGGTTAATAAAACTTTTGACCTATTATTAAAGAGACTGTTAACATTAGAGTAATGGCGATGAAATTGGACTATATACTTTTAACTCTAAAATAATAGTATAAAATATCAAATATGTTAAGAAAATAAAACGAAGCACAAATAATTATGGGATAGTGCAGGAATCTCACCAGCATTTACCACATAGGGCGCGTTAAATTTATTCATGTTTTTCTTCAGGAACTATTCTACAACTGACAGATTTGGAACCTGAATTAGAGTACTGGGTAAGGATTCGCGCTGCAAATGAACTTGGGACCTCACCATGGTCAAGTCATTTCCTGGTATCTACCCAAGCGGCTGAAGACGAACGCGGCACAAGTACTGAAGCCAATCTGGAATCTGGGGACGAAGATAAGAATGATGATGAAGAAGAACCGACTAACGATACTATGTTCTACGGAATATTCTTCGCTGGCGGCATTCTAGTATTATCTTTTGCGTGTATGGTTATCATGAGATTGGTATGAGTGGTATAAACTATAATCGCTATTTTATTTTTGGCCAAGTTTCGACTGTTCGAAATTATTTATTTATTCATGAAGAGTATGAGTGTAACTTTGGTGACAGTGTGTAGTGACATTGCAAAACGTTTATTAGCATGTATCAAATTTGGTAATATCTGTGTACTTTCAAAATTTTGCGAGTATACATTTTTGTTGTCATCTTATTCCTGATCTTTTGTTTTATTATATTAGTTGATGTTTTGAATTGGTCTTGTATATTAGTTTTCATAGTAAATGTGAGAAAAATAAAATTTATTTAATTTAACCACCGCATCTAATAAAATATTAATGGTAATTATTAATTTATTGTGAAGTAACCTAAAGATATTGGGTACTTGTTAGTAAAACCGCTTACGCAAGTTCACGTAACAATTGTCTACAAATAATTTCGTTTAATTATTTTACTAAACCAAGTCGTCAAAAAGTACACAATCCACATGATAGGAAGCGTTACTGCAGCCTATAGATACACGTAATCGTAAATTGCCAATCTTGTGACATAAAGATATTTTGTCACATTATCCAGTAATTTTACTGCCTCTCTTACTCTTAAAACCGAAATATCAATGAGAACACTACTATTTGGTGATAGAAATAGGTGAGAGTGAACTACCAATGCAGGTAACAACTTCTAAAAGTTTAAAAGTTTAAGGTCTAGTCATTTTAATAAACAACTTTGTTAATGACATAAAATTTTCAATAATCAACTAATTATGTGTTGAGTTGTTTAATTTTAATTTATATTGCACTAAACAAATTATAATATTTTAAACATCACGCATACTGCATTGAAGGTTACAAAAATTACCTTTTTAATTTCACCATCGTTGGTAAGTGTTGTTTCCGTGCTAGCGACGTTGTCAGCAATATCTGTCATTAAAATTAATTTGCGTCCCAATTAAATACGTGTTGTGGATACAACATAGTTTCTGATAGACACAGTTCATTGCTGGGAGCCACCGGGACACATCCGGGAATTAAATTTGTGTCAAACAAACCTTAAAATTGAAGTGCGCCTTTCTATGTGATAATTTTTGTTTATATGTTTACCAGAACAGGTACATGCAAATACTATTAACGATACTAGTAAAGAATTAAAGTATAATTTTTATTTGCAAATGCATGAGAACCATTTTTATTAATATTCATTATTAACAGGTTTGGCTCTGTTAGCAATTACTTTTTACTATATCCTTTGCTTTTGGTATGAATTAACTCTACCATTCGTATTTTATATATAATATATACTTTACTGCTTACTTAATTGTGGGTTTAGTGAAAAGGTAAATAAGACAAATTAATATTACAAAATTTCAAAGTCAAAGTAGACCTACTTCATCTGACGGATTGCGTGATTTAATTTGGCATCTAAAAGAAGTTAAATATAAACTTTTATTTGACTAATAAAGAGCTAGACTTAAAACATAGTACATAGCTCTTTGTCAATCAGTGATCAATTATTTGAATCTCTCAGATGTCAGTCCCTTATGTTTAAATGTTGTGACGTTTAATTTGGTTTAGAAAAACCTTGGGATTTAGACTTTGGAAAATAGAGGAACTACAAATATAATATTTAAAAACGTATACCACTAAGGCACAGAGAAAATTGATGTTTATCATATTAACATTTGTCCTGGGTGTGGATCAAAACCACTACAGGGTACAATACTGAAAGCGGCATAGAGCCAGTCAGTGAAATTTTCCTGTAATGTAAGTAATGAAAAATAAAAATATATTTAGAATATCAGTAAAATTAAGACATTTAAAGTGCTCATACTTACCCTAGCCTAATACCCATACTTATCCTGCAAGGTAGAATTGCTATAAATATTTAATTAAATAAATAAATGATAATGATAACCTCTCTTACAAATCTCTCTTATATATTCAGGCTCAATGAAAAATAAATACTTTTCACAAATCACTTAACAATTAATTATGCTACTCAAAAGCAAAAAGATCAGAAAAGCATCCTTAAAAAAATCAGTGTCTAAGAAAAACATAACTTGCTGTATATTTTAAATTGTTTTTTGGAATTTTTCAGTATACGATATCAAATCAAAGGAACTTAATAGTCTATCTATAGAGCCTATAGAATACGACGAAAAGTCGAATGGTTGCGTAATGGAGAAGACATAAAAGGTAGATATATATAAATCATACAACGCTTTCACATACCTCCGTCTAGCGTTCTTAAGTTAGTATTCTAGGCTATTCATTATATACATTTATCACTTTATCACCTCAATATATTTACTGTGGGATACTAGCAGGGTAGAAGTACGAATGTGCTGAATTTTCGGTCCCTTATCCCGATCACAAAAGATAGGACATAATTCATACAATATTTAATATATTGGTATGAGGCAAGCACTTAAAATCACTTGTCTACTACGTACATCAGACAGGAGAGGTATTGCAAATAAGACACTTTGTTTATAAATATAACACCCACGGTTTTGGGGGATTGATCCCACGATTCTAGACGCAAAAGTTAAGGCCGACAAATGCGCCCAGCCAACGGGCTGGTAGCTTAATTTCTACCATCTCTTATTAAATATTTTTCTGCCATCACTTATTAAATATCCTGATTCAAAGTTGGATACAATCACCATACTTTCAACAACATTCGCGCAAGACTTTACTCAAAAATTTTGTATTTATGCCTTCATTTCAGAATCTGATGACTTGATGAAGGAGGATAAATTCGAAGTGATGACCAGATACAACATCAATGGCTTTGAAGGTTTGCTGAACATTTACTCTGTGACTCCAGAAGATGCTGGGATATATTCCTGCGTGGCTATTCAAGAGCATACTAGCATTGATGACTGCATTTTAAGTAAGGCTTTAAATATCTTCGTTGCTGTAAACTGTAAGTCCTTAATATTTTCTAAACTACACATTTTTTTTATATGATTAAGTTCATTAGCAAACATACGGTTACAATAATATTACTACCGAATTGTCAACCTTGTGACTTAAAGATATTATGTCTAGTCTCATAACCAGTAATTTCACTACCTCTTTCACCCTTCAAGCCAAAGTACAGTTTAAGCTAGATACAAATACTTTTGAATTTTTGCTATACGTTATGGATAAATTTTAGGAACCATAAAAATTGATATTTTAGTTTTTTTTAGTTCACCACCTAAGGTGTTCGTAAATGCATGATCATTTTTTTATTGCAAATTATACGATCATCATATCATTATCATCATACCAGCTATTGAAAGGCCACTGCTGGACATAGGTCTATCCAAGAAAGGTTGGTAGGTAACTGCCGCACTGGGCAAGCCTGTTGGCAATTGCAGACCTTAGATTTTGCCACGGGGATGCTGCTGCCTATCTCCGCTTTCTGCATTTGAGCTGCACTGTTTCTAAAGGATTCATAAAGGACCGCCTCCTGTCGGTCCTGGTAACTTAGCTGCCTTTTACGACACCTGGCACAGGGGGAGGTAGTATTCTACTCTGTTGGTACCTACCGATTAAACGATAAATACACATAATTATAACTCGTTATAAAATGTTTTTACTAAATGTTGTTTATTTTTATGACTGCGTTTGAGCAAAAAATACAGATGAAGAATCTATTGCAGTAGTAGTAAGTTGTATATTACCTTTTTTGTATTTCCGTTAATAACTAAACAGTTTGAATTTTCTGTTTATTGTTCGATTGGAATTTTATCTTGACAGCAGTAAATTTTGCTAAGATTAAATTCTTATTCAATAATGAAATCCTTTAATACCCCGGAAAACGTCTGTAAAGCTGGGTTTTGTAATTTACCATGAAATCTATTTCCAAGGTTACGCTAATTAAGCACTCTGATTTTGATAGGAAAGTTTGTAAGTAAATATAATATTAGAAATACAATCCTTTAGATTGTCAACACAATGTTATTGAACACAACTACTATTTATGCTTCTCGCTAACTATTCAGTCTAAAGTAAATGAAAATCTGCCTTTGAACCTAATAAAGCAATCCCTTTCTATGACAATCAGAAACAGGATTACCTTTAATTTCAACATAAATTTCAACCAGTGAATCGAAAAAATACCCGAGTTGGTAAGAATTCTACTACCCAAGAATTTTACTTTATTTTATAGGTTACTTCCAAAGCCAATCCGTTCTAATAAATGTAACTTGGTCAATAAATTTTTACGAAAAAAAATTAACTATTGGATTTCCATTTCAGACAAACCTGCCTTTGCAGATAAAGTAGAAATTGTTAATGGCAAGTATAACTAAAGGTTTGTACGCGGGACTTTCAAATAAAAATAAAAAGAAATGTAATGTAGAATCGAAATTATTTCTCAATTTAAACTTCCTATGAGTCTTTGTTTTGCATTAAATCTAAAAGGGTACTAATATTTACTTTTTTTAGTATTGAACTAATGTGATCAGCGGGTAGGTATCCAATACCCGAGTATAGATGGTTCCACTCATTAGCGGAAAACTCATTGTACGAATTCGGAAAGCAAAGAAACAAACTATCGGAGGACGAAAACGAAGCTCGACTTACTTTGGTGGGGAATTCGTTAACATCTGATCAAACGTACATATGTACAGAACCAAACGATCACGGAGAAGCACGCAAAGAATTCATTTTTACGAAGATGTAAATACCTCCTAAAGTAAGCGACGTATATGTAAAAGAATTTTTTTTAACAGTTATATTATTTTTATTATTTATTTAGGTACAGTTATATTTTTTTATCTTACATCTATTTATTTTTTTATTTTATATCTTTATTTTTTTTATATCTTAAATACGCTTTATCTACTATGCTGATTGTAAAGATTGATTGCATCATAGTTTCTTTTGGCTCCCTCATTTTAAATTTAGAAGTCTATAGACGAAGCCAGGGATGATTTGAACAATACTCATTTATAATGGGTACACATGGTAGTAATCCTTTCTTATGCGCCAGGGGTCAGGAGTTCAATCCCAGAACAAATTTGTATAGGATATTTATGTTTGTCTTGTGTCTAAGTATTAAAGATATGTATCTAAGTATTACAATTTGTTATTCCTATATTGTCTGATGTCCATCCACCGCATAAGTGCTTTGATCGACTTACCACGAAGTCAGGTCAATGTATTAGACGTGGTGTGAATATTATATTATGTTATATAATATCTCTGGAGCCATATTTTTATGACAGTATAATTTATTATTACGGTCTGCATCTTTCAGTTCGTATATTTTTTCAATTTTAAAAGTTTTTCCAGATGATGATATACTGATTATGATCGACATTTCATAATACGCCATCATTTTATTATCTGACGAGCTACTTCGACCAAGTCATTAACCACTCTTCCCTTTACTCTTCTTTAGTTACATAATTCATAATTATTTATTACAAGAACTTTTCATTAAATTTTAAAAAAATTGTTTACTTTTTACCTATATCTATTTCAAAACGTAAACGCAAAATTCAGGAACCACCTAATGGTTTAAAAAAATCTTTTATGCAATTAAGAGCCCAATTACTTAGAAAGATTATAGTCTCATCATATCAGAAAAAAGGTTCTATTCTATTCTGCGGGTACCTCACAGCTTAATTTTTATATATACATCAAAACTTAATTCTTAAAAAAGAACATCCAATTAGACTAAATGGCGTTGTAGGTAGGTCGAAGGTAACTGCAATTACGACTTTATTATTATAGCAAAATATAATCCAGTGTGATCACTAAAATTCAATTACGTATTTTTCTGTTACCGATTACCGTTATGAATGCTACAGATACCGAAATTTACTTAATTATTACCTGGTCTGTAATAAGTTAAAGTAATAAACTATAATTAATACAGATTGTTCAATTCTAACGGTGAATGTGTCTGTTTTTGGTGAAATTTGACATGTAAATAGCCAGAACCCTAAGCATAATAAGAATATGACACTTTTATTCCTAGATTTAAAAGAGTTCGCTAAGGATGCGATATGAAGTAATTTATGGAGTTAAAGTTGCGAGCGGAAAGCGAGATAAATGCGACAGTGTTTTGGTTTGTAAGCTTGAAGTCTAGTGAAAAAGATATGGGCTACTGTTTATCTAGTTAAGTTCTTGTGGGACACAAAATATAGAGTAGTCTACGAGGATGGCGGCGTTGGAAATCTGTGTGTACAAAAATGACTTGCTAAAATACATGCGCGAATATCTCCGAAACTGTTTAATGCTACTTTGGAAAACACGTTCAAGTTCCTGGAATGGCTAGGCATCTATTGATGCTTAGCCATTCCTTAGTATGCTCAGCCATTACATTCCATAGTATAATGCCAAATTCATTACTCACCTTTGATTTGCCAATGATTGTAGTCATGACAGAATCCATGGGGGACTCTAGCACGATGCCCGAAGACCTCGATCGAGCTTTTCAACAGGTGGGTCTCAAAACGAACATGGAGAAGACCAAAACTATGAGTTATGCCCATGTTGCACCCATCCTAGTATCGGTTGAGAACTCGCTTCTTGATGTTGTTGACTCGTACGTATAACTGGTACACACAGTCCAATTAGTCTAACTTCAAGAAAGAGGTCAATCGCCGAATCCAACTCGGCTGGGCAGCGTTCGGAAAACTGCGGAACATCTTTTCGTCAGACATACCTGTGTCTCAAGTCGAAATCCTTCGACCAATGTGTGTTACCAGCGATGACTTATGGTAGCGAAACGTGTTCTTTAGCTATTGGCCTTATAAGTCAACTGAAAATGGTACAACGGGCTATGGAGAGGGCAATGCTCGGATTCTCTTTTCGTAAGGTTCTGGAATGGGGACCACGTAACGGCAAGTGCAGCGTAGGATGTCCACCCTCAAGATGGACAGACGATCTGACTAAAACCGCAGGATCGCGCTGGACGCAGACCGGATAGGATCGGTCCTATTGGAAATTACTTGGAGAGGCCTATGTCCAGCAAAGGATGTCTTACAACTGATATGATTATAATACGCGTATAATTTTAGTACGACTGCACCAAATTTGATAGTTCTATTATTATTGTATTAACAATTGTCAGGGCCAGGTTTGTAACTGTAAATATAACAATAATGATTATTATTTAAATTATTTAAATAAAACAATGATGATTATTGTTTAAATTATTTAAATAAAATAATTATGATTATTGTTTATTTATAGATATGATACCTACTTTCAGGATCTAAGCTCGAATAGTAACGAGATTAACGGAATAAAAGATAGTAAACACTTGGACGAAATCGGGCGCGCTTCTATTTAGAGATAAAATAATGATTATTGTACGTTTTTAGATTAGAAACCTAATTACAGAGACCTAAATTGAACCCAAGCGGGATTAACAGGATAAAAAATACTATATTTTAATAATATTCGGGAGAACTTGGGCGCGATTTTGCTTAGAGGATCTGTACTCATAAAATGTAAAGCCGAAAAGTATGTTTGTTTGAATGCGCTGATCTAAAGAACCGCCGGTCCAATTGAAAAACATCATTTAATGGCCAATAGTCCATATCAAAATTATATGTTACAAAATTCCACACAGACAAAGTCGCACGCACTGCTAGTAAATATTAATGCTCTTAATAAAAATTAGCATACTGTCTGTACGTGCTTATCTAGTAAATATGTACGAGTGAATGACCGCGTTGTTATTTCATTAGTGTAGTGGATTGGTAGTTAGTGGGTTGGGTTATAGGTAATTGATATAGTCCTAGAGATGTTAGTAATTTGAGGCAACGTGTAAATTTGTCCAACGTTTCATTAGTTATATTATATTACATTAATTATACTATAGTTAAATACAGTATTAGCTGAAACGTGGTACTGCGTAACGCGAATAAATAAATATTAGTTAAATAGCATTGTCTATGCTTTTGTTTGTAAATATGAAAGATTTGTATGTATGTAACGAATAAACTCAAAAATTGCTTAACCGATTTCAAATATTTTTTCACCATTAGAAATCTACATCTTTATTAAGTAACACAGGCTATTATATGTATGAAATAACGACCTATGTGAGCAAGATTCATCTTTTAAACGTATCTAATAAATAAAAAAATACTGGACTGATTACCTAAATGTTTTTTCTAATGGAAATGTACATTATCAGAAATAACAAACGCTTAATTATGACTCCTGGAGATGCTTATGGAATAAAGAATGCGAGTAAAGTAGGAGGCGGAGCGCTAGTTGCGTTTTATCTCCAAAGCTGCAAAAAAAAATCTAGTCTGTAAATCCAGTTTAAAGTTTAGTCATTTAAAAAAGATCATAAAAAAAGGGTGAAATTCAAATGCAATGATATTGCAATTTCATATCAGTCGTTAGAAATATATATTTGGCATGCCCACTTCTATACTATAATCTACTTTAATAATATGCAAAAACAAAATAACCAATTTAAAATATTAAGGACCATTTTATACCCCATAAACCCAACAGCTGGGTTTTAATTTTGTGTTAAAGAACGACCAATGGCCGTAGGGTATCACGAACCTTTTAAATAGTACCTCGTATTTCCAAAAGTATCTCCGGTACGTTCTACGTCTGCAGTGATGGTGATGAAAGAAGTATTGAACAAACTTTCGCACCAAAAATACCTTTACAAGACTGTGTACGAGTTCTAAAGCTATTACTTTTAATAATAATAATCATTTCCAGATTTTATCTAAAACATAATGCGAGAAGAAGGTAGGAAGCTTCTTGATAAAAGAAGCGGACTGGAAGAAAGCTTTGAAGGTTAATATACCTAGAAAAGAAAATTTTAGTAAAGGAGGTAATAAATACCACAGTACGTCAGAAATTGGAATTGCAAAATATACAGTGTATGCAGTTTGATTTATTAAAAATTTTAATTTTTGTATCAATTTTATTCACATATATCATTCATAAATTATTGATGTATTCAGTTTAGACTTCTTACAATGTTTTAAATATATTGTAAAGTTGATAAGCAAGCATACAGTCCCCGAGATGGCAACTATCATCGTACCCTATTAACATTTTTGGCATCACAAGGCTCACAAATAAGACATCAACCTTGTGACATTAGGATACTATGTCATATTAACCAGTAATATTTCTTAAGCGAAAAACAGCATTATTAGTTAGAGTTGTGGAAGACGATGATAATGAAAATGATAATAATCACACATCATAAAATATTTTGTGTCAAAAATACATTCACATATATTTTTTTCAGACATTGCCATACTCTCAGATTTGAAATCTGAAATAGATACTGGGTAAGAATTCGTGCCACAAATGAGCTTGGCACCTCATCTTGGTCAAGCCCCTTTTTGGTGTCCACTCAAGCTGCTAAAGAGAATTTCTGACCCAAGTACTGAAGCCAACCTGGAGTCTGAAAAGGGGAAAGAAAAACCTAGCAGCACTATGTTATACGGAATATTTTTTGCTGGCGGCATTTTAGTTTTAGTCTTTGCATGCATGGCCGTCATGAGATTGGTCTAAGTGGTTGTGTTAATTATGTAATTTTTGTTATTGCTGTTTGAGCTCCCTTTGTTTGTATAATTTATTCATTAAAAAATAATGTAATATTATATTAACGGCTTTGGTTCGGAGAACTATAAAAGAGTGCGAGTTAAAAAAAAGAAGTTTTACATTTTGTGGCAGGAACAGTCTTCCTGATCGATATTTATTTCAGTTTGGACGTTTTGATAATTAGCAAATCATCATATAGTATAATGCTTAAAGAACTAGTTTTTGGACAAGAAGCTCTATTGGGTCAGAAATAACAATTAAGTTTACGAAAGTGAACGCCAGTAAATACCGTAAAAGCTAGATTTTAAAAAAGATCTTGATATAAGGTTTCTTGTCACTTCTGTTATTATATATATTTTAAGATACAGTAGTAAGTATTGATTTATTAGGTAACTACGACGTTTTTCTATAATGGCCAAATATACAATTTCTTTTTGACCCACTATTAAATTCTCTATTATTAAAAGTACTCATTTAAAATCTTCATTAATGTCATTACGATTTCCTAGGTCACCTGGAATTAGTCAAACATTTTTATGAGTGGTAAATTTTCGGTAAAATATTTTTTTAAAACATTCTTTGATTAGAAGCCAAGCTTACAAGAAACAGAGTTGGAAATTTAAAGTATTATAGATTATATACACTTCAAGTTAATAGGACTTGTTACGGGTGCGACAATTTGTGTAGATAAGTAAATAAACAATATATAAAATGTAATTAGTAGAAAATACTCCACTTAACCGATAAACAATAACAAAGAAATTAATACAAAATATATACAGATCGACGTAAATCTGAAATAAGCAGCTTAATCTAGACGTATATATGTATTAAGGTTTATGTAAGTATGTAATGTAGGGATCGAACTCATGTATCATGACAAAAAAAGTTAATGCAGATAGAATCTTAGCACAATTTGTACAAAATTTCAATGATAGTAAAACTAACTACCGATACCACAAGGTGACTGAAACGTCGGAAAAAATATAAAACAGTTAAATAAAACGTAAAGCCGTTAAAAGAGTAGTTTTATTATAAGTAGAGGACGTATTAATGTTGTAATAAATTTTAACAATTCAGTAATAGTTTTGTTCACCTGTACTATTACAAAACTGGTCCATTTTTTTAATAAAAGGTATATATTAAAGTTGTGTAAACCAGTTTTGGAATATCTGTTTTTATTTTAGCTTGTAGGGCATCCTACAAAGTTGACAGACAATTTGACGAATTCCGTAAAATCGCGTTGGATGCAAGTCGCGTACGGTTTTGTTGGAAATCAATTGGGAAAGCCCTTGTCTAGAAGAGCAAAACAATATATTTATTTCTGTACCAAATAGCAGTGTTCCCGTTTGAAGGATGAGAGAGGCTGGGTAAATGTGACATAGTTCTCTTCAGTTGACAGGGTTGGCGAGGGATCACGCTAGTGATATATTTGTGAGGACACGAGCGTCTATACGCTGCGGTTTACCATCAAGCGAGCCGCATACTTGTTGTATCTACTAAAGCAATCATGTTGAAACTTTGCATAAATGTAGTTTGGTGCATAAATTTAAGGGAAATTGTGCGAGATTTAAAGAAATCCCAAACCGGTAATAGAAATTGCCTCTGATTAAATTCTACAAATATGTTTAAAATAAGCATATTCTTAAAGATAATCTTTTAAAAATTATGCCAAAAATTATTGTGTTAAAAATATGTCAAAGGTAAAACTGCTTAAGATTTAATTACTTCAACAACTAGACTTAATATATAAGGTTTCATAGCGCCAAATATACTACATAGGTGGTGTTGGTGGAACCTTTATCATCACCTGATTTTATTGCAGGTTCCTTTCTGGGAGGTCACGTATTAAACCTGCACTAAACTTAGTTTTCAGATACGCCTGGTGCCGGCAGACTATTTTATTGTGGGTCTAATTGGTTTATTTATGTGTTAGATGACTTTTAAGATACCTTGGGTTATTAGACTAATCTGTGTCACCTATATATTTACTTTTTTATTGTAATTCCTAATGTTATTATTATTAAATTTTTTTATTATTGTTTTATTGACGATTTCAAAGTACTTGTATTGGGCCTATTCGAATAAAGTATATTTAAGTTCGAAGGGTGCGGACAATAAACATAGGCTACCTTACATACCGAAAATAAGTACTATTTTCATGGGTCTTACATACTATAAGTATGTGGAGTATAATATTACAAAAAACAATCACGGCGTTGATCGATTCTAAGTTGCTCTGTTGAACAAACACTAATCTAATGAGAATCATCTCAATCCGACTTAATTTTTCGATTTCACCTTACATCATAAAAAATTAATTGAGTTTATTTGTTACATTTTGATGTTTTATTTATTCAACCTATCTTCGTGGAATGTGGTGTATATAGTGTAGTATATATAGCCTATGCTTCATATAGGATACATACTAACTTTTATTTGTAAAAGAGTACTGTTTACATGAGAAATTCATGCGTGTAAATTTGCGGGTAATGGCTAGTATTAAATAAAACTAATTACCAAAATAAATAATATTACAATTATATTGTTAAATAATTAACAACATATTTGTAAAATTAATTACCAACAATATCTCTATTATCAATTAATTATACACGCAGCCAATGCAATTAGAGTAATGCGTTAAAACTTAAAAAAATAAAACAATTTTAATTTACAAAATGTTTATTTGGAGGCAAAGCACATCTGTGTAGGTAACTTAACAATGGTGTATTTTAAATTAGCCATGGAAAGTATATTTAAATGCAAGACATTATATGAGTGTAACACTCGACCAAACCGTAAAGCTCTTACAAAACGAATTCACTGCTAACATCCAGCAGTACAATAGCAGCATAATCATCAAACTTATCTGCATATGATTTAAGCGAAAGTAGTCCTTATAGGACATTACAAACTTAAACTTAAAATAATAATTTAGAAATTATTATTAACGTCTATATTAGATTGAAGGCATAACTAATTTTTAATTATATCAAATAACACTTTTGTAACAGGTACTTAATTTCATGAATATGATGCTGGTTGTACTTCGTTTATACATTTGTTGAAATACTTAGTTAAACATAGCAGACAACGATTTCTACGTAATGTTCATGAATGAACTCCATTCGAACGATCAAAAGCTTTATAAGCTAAATATTTAAATAAAACAACATTTTCTTACATTCTTATCATTAAAACGCGTCAGGACTCGTTTTACAATATCACTAGGTCAATCGATTTTGAACATTACCAATGGCACGTACGCCAAATGAAGAAGGAAGCTATCAGTCTTAGTGTGAAATTGATATATTAGAAAAATAAAGTGAAAAATAATGAACAAACACCAGGAATGGCATACTCTACTATATTACTAGTATTAAGTAAGAAGTGCTTCGAACAGTACCTGCTATATATTGTCATAGTTTTCGTTCAGGGGTTAGTTTTAGTATATCCAACATTTAGTACTAACTTTTAGCGCTAAATATTATAAAAAGCTAAAACTGACATAACAATAAACATTAATTCAGTAAATAATTGAAGCCCCGTAGTTATTTTAAACGTGCATTGCATAAATCAACAAAATTTTGGTAATGAGGTTAAGCAAGAGACTCCATGTTATTATTCACTACTTATATATTTATTTCTTATATGCTTATTTTACTATTGAACTTATTAATGCAACAGTGATCTAATATTTTATCAAAATTTAATGATAGAGGCTCCAAAATTATATTTAAAAACTTATAAACACATAATTGACTTTACACTAAACTTAGTTTATAACTTGGAACAAATAAGGTATATTTATATTTACAAATAAAATGAAAATAAATTACAGATTTCACACGTACGTAAGGTCAACTATTAAAGGGTAAATTTATCCAAAAGTTGGACGTAACATACAATAAAATTCCAATATTAATTTAGTAAATGGAATAGATTATAAATTGTGTTCACAGAATACATACATACATGTATTTAAATTACAAATGATCCTACTAATATAATTTATAGAACCGATGTATTTAATCAACTCTTACCTAAATACTATCACATTCAGTAATAATAATTTCAACAGTAGATACCTTATATATTAAAACGATTGTGACCATTCAATTGAAGATTATGACAGCTGGTTAATTAAGGTTATGGACAATTACGTGGTCACAAACATGTTCTATCTAATGAATAGTTGGAATGTCTTGGGGCACAATAAATATTTCAGGCCTTAAAATTATTATACAACATTCGCCTTCCAACTACTATATACAAAAAAATACAACACTTAAAATAAAATTTTACGTTATAAAAACAATATCTAAAAAACCACGATTAACTTTCTAGGATGTATTATATTTTTATATTTGTTCAACTTTCAGTTACGTACAAGCATTAAGATTTAAAACCATTGTAATATAACTAAATTTGTAAACTTCATAGATAAACTTATGAAAGAGATTTAATTTAGACCCCATGGCATCCAAGTAATGACTTGAATTGCTGCAAATATAGCACATTTTACAAACTAAGTGATCATATATTTAATGATTAAGAAGATTTGATGTCACGCCATCCTGCCAAAGATATTTTTTAACACGATTTCAAGCAACACCAACTTGCTTCATATTGAGTTTAAAACACATTTAAAGTGACATTAATTCTGTTGGACTTAATGATGAGTTTTGCCAGTTCTGACTGAATATTGTTTATTCTACAATGCGACTAAAAGAGAAAAACCAATCAGAGCGACGTTGTAAGCAAACAAGATGCCTTGTGAAGTCGTGGAAGGGTTGCCTATGACGTTTACCCAATCTGAAACGCCGGCTTCGTTGCGCGAGCGCACACGCGCGTGGAATTCCGTAGTGTTGTCAAGAGGGCCAACAGCATATTCTAAAAAAAATACAATATAAGGCTAAGGCACAACATCCAATTGAACTTGGGTAGTGAAGTGATATATTTATTCTAAACATAAAAGTTGTACAAAGGTACACCAATCGCAGTTACAAACTAAACTCGTCCAATAGCCATTTAACTCTTTACATATATTAAATAATGAGAGCGCGAAGAATTCATAATCTGCTACCCTACAGAGTTGCACCCAAATTCTCTGAACATTGTAAATGACTAGTGAGTTATTTCTGCAAATGCCATGTTGCAATTACGCGACACAATAAATACTGAACCACAAATGAAATAGGAGCGATACGATTAATTAATTTAATTCAAACGCGTGGATACAGGTAGTCTATAACTGTTAATGGTTTGTCATGAACCTATGTAATGTATTTAAGTGATCTTGCTTCATGTCGCAGTTCAAAGAAAGTTTAATTTTATAATATAGTATTACTTACCTCCTGGAGCGTCTAAATAAAACGTTTCAGCTTTATCCCAATCAGGAAGATAGCCTTGTTTGAATTTTGTTAAAGAGAAATCGAAGCCTGAAAATTAAAACACAATATATATTAAAATAATTAGTATTTAATGATTAATTAGAAAATTGGCAAAACAAATGTTGAACACCGTCGATAAAATAAGTGACAATTTGCTTGCTCGATGTTTGAAAAGGCTTTTCGCAAATACAAAATATTTTATAAATACAAAAAACAAGAATTATATTAGATTTCACTGGTCCATTTAAAATATTGCGTGTAGTTTTTCATATATTGCTTAATTTTTTATTTGAACAATCCAAACGTGACACAGGATGTGAAATAGAAGGAAAAATTGAAAAAAGGGTGTTATCTGTAAGAGTTTATAACAAGGTAGAAGTGTCGAAATATTGAAGAGGAAAACACTCTGTAATGCAAAAAACTATTATTAAGTAAGTTTTTTTAAATTTACCAACTATTTTTGACCACTTGTTGACTTTAGGTTTCGAAGTTATATGCTCCAAATGTTTTCGGTGACAGCAGAGACAAACTGGTAAAAGCAGGCAATTTGTAATATGAACAGTTTCACAAACTTCATGTTCAGCAAAATACATGTTTTTACAATATCTTTATAAATGCCGTCGGGTACCAACAGAGTAGAGTACATAGTATCTCCCTTTGAACAAGGTATCATAAACTGCGACTGAGGTATCACAATCGGTAATTGGAATCAGATGTCGGTCGATCCATCGGAAATAGTGTAGTTATAATGCAATAGGGCGAGGATGAGAACCTCCGGCGCCCTCTACAGTCAAGTCCTGTAGTAAATGGCCAGCAGCTGAAATATTGTCTTATAAATAGACTCTATCAAGACACGACAAAAGACTAGTCGAGCACTGCATACACCTAGGAGATATGGACTAAAGGTCGCTCAACTTCATCTCAATTATATTTAAACATTTCACAGAACGGAAATCTTTTTAAAAAACGCCATGAAACCCGGAACATGGAACATAATCTCTGTTCAAGTTAGAAGCAAATACAACACGGTTGTTTGTAATAACATTTTTTTTCTTTTTGACTATACGTTTTTCGTTCAATTTTTTATACTGCTGAATTGCATTTTTATTTATTGATTTTGGAGCTTGATTGGAAGACTAATCAAACAAGGTTTTTGTACGCCAAAGCCAGTACAGCTTTGTAGTTCTAAAATCGAATATCAATTCACAACAGTATGCTTGCTATTCACCTGGTCATTCAGGTAGGCTTTCCGGTGAAAGGGGAAATTTTGCCGATAATTACCACGCTCAGTAGGTATGGTGGCAATCGCAGAGCGTATCTTCATGAAGGAAATGCTGCTGCATTTGATTTATCGCCATCTATCCGTTCCTTCACCTTAGTCGCCTCTTCCAAACAGGTATTGAAAAAGGGGAGGATTTATTGTTTTTTGCTGGTACCAACCGTTTTTTAGATCAGAAATATTCGTATATAAATAAATTAAACACTTACCAATGACTGACAAATTTTGTGGATTCTCTGGGATGGATTCATTTGCCCAAATGCATGCAGAACATTCTACTTCGAAAGTGATATGAGATGCATTCGCAGCAACAGCAGAAGCCTGTAAACATATAATGACCATTTATCTGCTTGTCCTTTCTGAATTATATCTTTTACTGTGTTCCATCCGCGACTTTGTCCGCAAACATTTCATAACATCGTCCCTCATCCCTCGTCCATTCAACATATGGTCCCTCTTTTTGCTTTTGCTGGATAAAGAATAGCCTATGTAAAGCTTTAACCGCTAAAACACTATATTATGATTTCTTCGTGAAAATAAAACAAATCTGTCACACAGGAACCGTACATCCTCCCAGGATAAAAAAGTTCTAATGTCGTTCTTACATTTGGAAACTATTTATTACCTTGCGAATAATGATCAATAAAAAAATCAATCAATTCTATCTCACAAGAACAGTTATACTTCCGGGATAAAGTGTGTTAAACCTGTATGTTATTTAAGGCTACAATCTATCTCTCTACCAAATTTAAAACAACCATAACCAGAATGTTTAGTTTGATAAGTGGAAACATTTTTCCACGGTTTTTTGATGCTGGATATTTCATTTTCACATTTTATTGTCGAAGTTTCGATTATCTTGTGGCAATCGTTCTCAATAGATTTCAAGTAGAATAGTGCATATCTCTATACCAGAAGTCTTAAGAAGCGACTAAAGTACCAGAACCGACAGATGGCGGTATATACACCCGAAGCAGTGTAGCTCAAATGCAACAGGCCGGGATGGACAGCAGCATTCCCATTGCGAAGCTACTTGCTGCGATTGCTACCAAGTTGCCCAGCGCGACAATTATGGGCAAATTCCTCCGAGAGACCTATATCCAGCATTGTTTATAATTATATACGGGTATGTATTTAAATAATATAAGAAGTTAATAAGTTCTTTCATAAATGACAATAATGCATATAAAATATTACTTAAAGTAAATAATGAATGAATTAACATAAAATTTAATTGGAATCTAATTACTGAATGTTATTCCAAAAATTTAAACGGAAAATTTACTTGCTTCGTTATTACATCAATGAACCACGAGATGAAGCTTATTTAACGAAACTAATTTACCGAACCACACTCTACCGTCAGTTGTAAACTTCTGAACGGAGTAGTTTTTACAATCGATGTTTCAGGCTATATCCGACGACAGTTCAAAAATCCTGACTCATAGAGCTAACTTTTACTGTTTAATGTAGAATGCAGTTCACGCGGCTGTATACGCAAGAACTAGGTAGATAGATTTATCATTTTTCAATTAAGGCTAACTTTGTGTATAGGTATATTCTTATGAAATATAAATAACCTACAAAAATAACGTTTTTCGCAGATTACGATAAGTGAAGTTATAATAGGAAAAATATTCAAATTTTAGTTTTACACAAATTAAGTGTTGAAATTATTTTTATGAGCATACGAAGTTTGCTTTTTTATTTGATATAAACTTGGCCTAGTTCTCACTTGATACACCCTTATTTTATAATTAAATAAGTTGGCTCATTTACATTGTGCTTAGTTCTAAATGTTTTATGGTACAACTTGTCATTCAATCTAACATGATCACTCTTGAAAATATACTCTTTCGTAGTATTGAGTCCAAACCTGGGGCTATAGTATAATAATGTAAGCCCAATAAACCGGGTTTATGTTTTATATGGAGATTTGTATATGTCATTGAAGTTCTAATTATTATTTTACCTTGTCTGGTGCAGGTGGTCTCTCGCCCAAAGACACGTCAAAAATGACAATTTGACTGCCTTTGCTGTTGACTACAGTACACTTGTATTCGCCGATGTCACTTTCACTGTTGATTCTCAGTTTAAGAATCGAGTAAGATCCGTCTTCGGCGTTTTCGATCTGAAAGTTATTTCTAAATTTAATATTTGCAGTTACTTTTGTCTAAATAAGGTTTTGATCGATGAAATAATAAATTTCTTATGTCTCAATACTTATTTCATCTCATGACCTTAATTTTTATCCATTTGGTTGTGAATAATATGTATTTAAAAATCAAAAACAAAATATTGAATAATCAATAACACACTTTAAAAATTCAAAAATAATGTCTTAAGAAGCGGTACTTATTTTTTTAAGTATTTTATACTATACAGCTATGTCCAATAAACTACATGAGCACTAAAATAATACATTTTCTTTGTTTTCATTTTAGCAGTTATAATATCTAGTATAAGCTTTTTTAATCAGGTTTAACTCATGTAGAGCCTTATTTAGTTGGCATAAAAATTACAGTATTTGTTGTATCTTTCATTATAAATATGGATTACAAAACAATATATATATATATATATATATGTATATATATATATATATTCGAATTAATAGTATGTATTACCTATGAAGCTGCAGTGGTTAATATTTAGGCAATGGATAAGGCACACACATCATGCTGTACCACTGCGCGCATAATTGGAAATCACTCAATGAAAACTATATCACTGGTCGTCTTGCAATTATATAATGTTAATGAATTCTAGTCGCACAGGTTACAATAATTATCCAAATGGTTAACGGCTGCAGTTGTATAGAACCGCAAATACAAATTACCTGAGCGAGATATCCATTACCGATTAGTGCCGTTTTCAAATGCGCTCAGCTGTAATTGTAATATGGCATATTCTATCAATTGACTGCCGCAGTTAATTAATTTGTATATTTTATTTATCATTCATTATTGTACTATTATTGAGTTATTTATTACTGCATAATAACAATAATAATACCCTTTATTGTAAAATAGTCAACTAATACAAAAATGGATACAAATAAAAAGTAAGACTATAGGCGGCTTTATTGTATAGAACGATCCCTTCTAGGTAACCTTTGCGTTGAAGAAATAGTAAGAAAATAGCAACGGTTGCATATGAAGCAACAATAATACTATATATGTATATATATATATATATATACATATATTAATACTACATACATATGTTAAAGAAAAACACGTAATAATGTAAAATTAAATGATAACCATACTTAATAGTACGTTAAATCCTTTTTAGAAAGTATATGTATATAGTATTCTTACCCCATCTTCTTCAGAAAACTTGGTGTCATAGTTATCTTCCCTACGAGCCCAAGTATATCTTGGTTTAGGATGTGCGATAGCGCTGCAGTTAATCTCCTTACTGGAAAAATAAAGATAATTTAATATATATAATTCACTGAATAGCTGATATTCCAACTATTTATATTTTCAAACATTAATAAATCGTCAAATGTAAAAACGTATAAACGAGTATTCTTATTACAATGGTCATACAAACATATATAGATAGTAAAAAGATAGTTTTAAATATTAATTCATTTTTTAATCTTTATTTCATACAAATACTAAACTATATATATATCTGTCAATTCATCTTTTTATAGAGTATAAATAAAAGGAGATACAAAGAACTGCACTAGTAATAAATTCTTCCTGTTTGTGCAATGACGACTGGCTGCACCTAAATTCAGATGTTAAGGTCTTTCAAGGCGGACTTTGTGCTATATTGAATAGATATAAAAAAAATCAATTTTAATTACGTTTAGTAACATAAAATTATGTCAATTCTCCTAGTGGTATCACTATACAATATACCAAGCGTTATCATATCAGCCAATAGAATTCCACTGCTGGACATAAGCCTCCCTAAAAAATAGGGAATTTCGCACATAATTGCCGCGCTGGTCAAGCGAGTTGGCAATCGCAGAGCGCAGTTTTTGCGACAGAGATGCTGCTGCCCATCTCCGCCTTGTGCTTGTCAGCTCAGTCAGCTTGTCACTGAACCGGATAGATATAACGCCATTTGTCGGTTCTGGTACGTAAATTGTCTCTCACGATACCTGGTACAGGGAGAAGTACTAATCTACTCTGCCGGTACCTCTAGGTTAGGTTTGTTTATGGATACAAAATCAAGTATGTTTGTATATTTAGAAGGTAACTCACGTTGTATTCATGGCCGCATAAACCTCCACAGTCTGGTACGTTTGTAAGATTGGTGCATCTGAAAATGGCAACAATATTAACATTGGTAGGTATAGATTAATAAAATTCAATGGACTTTCACAGCAGATGCAGTAAAACTCCCTTTTCAATGAGATGATCACTATGGCCAAAAATTATGTACGTGACCAAGTAAAAAAGCCTTTTTTAGCAATTTTTTTTGGCAATTGTCTACAAATATATAATTGAATGCCAGAAGAGATACTTGAAACAAGTAAAACTCACCTTTTTTTAAATACTAAATAACAGACACTAAAATGCTGCTTTAATTTTAAAAAAATCTCTATGATGTGGTTACCCATAAAAAATCATTATACGCCCATGAGGCACAATACGAAAGACACTAACTTGTACTATTTCTATACTATCATATAGAAATAATGAAGTAGAAACTTCATTTTCATCATTATTAATCATATCAAGTCCACTGATGGACGTAAAGCTGTCCAAGGAAGATGGGAATTTTGTAATTAATACCCGCCCTGGGTAAGCGTGGTGACAATCGCAGAGCGTAGCTAGCCATCACCAATTTGTGTATGGAGCTACGCTGTTTTCGATGGATATACCGCCATTTGTCGGCTGCTGTATCTCAGTCGCCTCTTATAACGCCTAGTACAGGGCGTACGTTGAACTAGCCCGGTACTCTTTACACAAACGGTGACACCGTTTTTAATCGTATATGCAGCTATCGTAGTTTAAAGGCTTGCTTTGGAAAATGTCAAGGAAAATTGTATAGTATCTTGCAGATTTTATCGTACAATTAGAAAGTATTTATTTTGAATAGGTACGCCATTACAGTATTTAAAGTAAGACGGTACCTATTTGATAAGAATATATGGGTTTATTTCGATCCAAGCGGCACTAAGTATTTCAACAGGATCAACGGTTAGAGGTATCGTATCCAGTCTACATTAATTTTTGTTAATTGTTATTTTAAAGAATTGGAGAAAATGATAAGTTTTAACAGTTTTTTAAATAATCAGGAGAGACCCACACTCTTGCAACACTTTATCTTAGTGAGTGGTGTTACGAACTATTTAAAATAGTTTCTTTACTTACGTCTGACACGGAGCTCAAAAGACGCAGTTTGATAGTCCGTAAACAGATCCTGCGTCACTTTGCAGAAGTATATGCCAGCGTCTTCGTACGTCAAGTTTTTTATTTCCAGACTATAACGGTCCTCCTTAAATTTCCGAATGACGTATTTTCTTGAATTTTTCGCTGTAAAATTCAATACTAATAATAGCCTTATATTATATTCACAGTTCTGTATGTACGTAGTACTGTATATCCGTCGCCAACATGTTTTATTGGGCGATATAACATTGTATTGAAAATTATGTAATACTTTTTTCAAGTCATTTTTCTTAAGTGTTGCTTTTTTTATTAAGTGTAAATATTTGAAATTGCTCTTCAATAATACTAGGGTTGATCAATATGTGGCCATGTTTTACACGATAAAATGGTTAATTACGTTTTTGTTAATAGAACTTTATTTCTGTTTTAATATATTTTTTAACTATTTTATTTTTTTAGCTATATTGAAACCTGCAAAGCTTTACAGAAATATTTTATTTAAGAATGAAAAAAAAAACAATTGTACATAACATATGTACAATTGTTTTTTTTTTTCATAAATACTAAAATAAAAAAAAATGCATTTTATTTTTGCTTATTTTGATAAATATACTTACCATCAATAGGAGCATTATCTTTGTACCATTGCACTGTAGGTAGTGGATGACCGTTCACTATACACTGCAATTTGGCAGCGTGTCTCTCATCACCTTCCACTATAGCATCTGTGACGTTTAGGATTGCCTTAACTGAAAAAATATAGTTGCTTAAATATGTGCAACATGTTTATAGGAAAAAATAAATTAAATAAATGAAAATAATCATGAGAATGTACACAACTATTTTTTTTATAAAATATACTGTTCTATTTTGTAAGGTATGAATATATGTCATATTAAATGGATAAGTACTTCTGTCCGAATATACTTTTTTTTATCTTAGCTATTAAGAACGAATATATGGTATTAGAAATGTGGCTAATTTGGAGTACTAACATCCTTAAAAGATTTAAAAATTGAAAGATCAAATGCTTTTATCTCACAATTTCGCTAATAGAATTTAGATCTAATATGCACTCAATGATCTATGATCAAAAAGTGCACATTGGATGCACTTTTTGATCAAATTTTGCAAAGGTTAACGTTTTAAATTGTGGTTATGACCTCAGTCCATGGCAAACGACTAAGGTTTTCAGAAGATTTTATCGATCGACAATACCACAGATATTATACTCACAAACAGTCACTGTCACAGAACAAAAAAATCTTCATCATAAAAAATGTTTCTACCACGGCCCTTGGTGCAGAAAATAGGCTCACTTCCACCTGCGCCATGGGGCCCGTCGGACAAGCCGAATAATTATTAAAAAACAAAAGTTGCACGGTACAAATGCAATTAAAACGTAAACGTTAAGGCACATAATCATTGATAGTCTGTAGACTAAATAATTGACGTACAACAGCCAAATTGACTAAATCATTGACTTTCTGTAGCCAATGTAACTAAATTATTCAAGTACCAAGAGTAATAGATAGACAAATGAAGACAAATATAACAATATATTTATTTTCACGGGTAACATACAGGTATTTAGCACTTTCCTGTTTGGTAATAAGGAACACTTACTGCCGATAGAGGCGGGGAAACTCGCGGTCAAACTTCCAGATATGCATGTCCACTTTCCAGTATCGTTGATTTGAACATTATGTAGTAATAGTATTAAGGTTGTTTTTGCCCCTTCAATTTTTCTCTCTACATATACTCTTGTGTTTGAAGCAGATTTAGGCTTCACTAAACTTCCCGAAGGTGAATACCATTTGATAGGCTGAAAGGGAATAAAAAAATTAGAGAAGAATGAATTAAAACATATATCTTACTAACATAAAAATCTCTCACTGATTGTTTTTAAACATCTTCTAGATAAAACTTCGGAATGACAAATAAATCGCGAGCTTTTCCCTATAATATCTAGACTCAGAAAAGTTTTAAGTAAGTTCTTCTACAATCTTATCTAGTGTAAGTTACATTGAGTTCGTCAAACTTTATTAAAAATAATTGGTGGATATTTTTAGTGCAAACCTTTTGAGTGTAACAATAGTAAATCATACAAAATAATTTTTATTTACTAAATCGAATAAATATGTATAAATATATTACTTTACTTAAAAATAAACAGAAAAAAATTAATAACAACAATTTCCACGAGACTTTAAAAAATAATCACTTAAAATGAACAAAATTACTGATTTCATTAGAAATAACCATTCATAAGTAAAAAAATTCATAGCGTTACGTGTAAAACCGGTAAATAATAGAAAATTATAGTGTTGTGTTTCGTTTGCCCCGCCGGATTCTTTTATTCGGATCGAACTATTCCTCTTTGTAATGTTTCAAGTTACCTCTTCCATATGATACCCGTCGCAGTAGATAGCTTTGCGAGCGCCCACTTCCCATACTTGCATTTTAATGGCCTTAATTTCTAGATGGGGTAGGCCGGTGTCCACATATTTGGTCTCGGTAGAGAGAACTGTAACAAAATTACTTAAATCAGTAACTGTATTATGTATAACATAAATTAAAAATAATGTTTTCAAATACAATATATGTTTAAACCTTATTAATTAAATATTATGATCAATGTAATCGAGTGATAACATACATCATAAGTATGAATTACACTATAAGTATTACACCGCAAGATGGACAGACGATCTGACTTAAACCGCAGGTTCACGCTGGACACAGGTCGCATACAACCGGTCCTCTTGGAGATTACTTGGGGAGGCCTATGTCTAGCAGGTGACCACTTATAGCTGATATGTTAACACCATAAGTACAATGGGCAGCCCTACCGCATAGAACGATTTCTTTTTGACAACCCTTGGATGGAAAACAAATATATGTATTGATTAGGCAGTTTGAGGTGTACTTTAATTAAATGAAGTAAGGCAGAGTAAAATAGTACCTCCCCCTGTCCCAAGTGTCGTAAAACACGACTAAGATATCAGAACCGATAGATGGCGGTATATCCAGCCGATATAGCTCAAATGCACAGAGCGGGAATGGGCAGCAGCATTCTTGTCGTGAAAGCTGCGATCTGCGACTGCCAATACGCTTGCCCAGCGCAGCATTTATGGGCAAAATTCCCCCATTTCTAGGGAGACCTATGTCCAGCAGTGGACTTCCAATATAATGATAATGACGATGACGATGAAACTATATTTACACACACAAACACACACATTTCATAAATATACTGACGTAACGCATTTAACAACTACAACTAATGTGATAGGATTTAAATAATCTTTAACTATCCTCCTTAATATCAGCAAAGACTACACACAAGAAATTGGTAATAGAAATTTACTCTAGATACATCTAAAATCTAGTTCTACGAGAACTGATGAGAAAATAAAATAAATCCATTAGTTGTACCGTATATTTGTTAAGTGTAACAATTAGAAAAAAACCGTCAGGAAAGTTGTATGAATTCACACAACACCTCATACATCGATCTGACTACAAGATAAGTCGCCTTACTTAAATATTACGGATGTCAGATTAAATAGGAATTAATATTTGACGTCCAGATAAAACAAATACAACTAGTCGTCATAATAATGTTTATCCTGGGCGGGAATCGAAACTACGACTTTTAGGGCATAAGACATATTCATGCCTGTAAAAGTTTAAACAGTAAAGTAAATACAATTAGCTATTATAACAAGCAGTGAATGGGTAATAATCATAGCCAGCGTAATAGTATGTCTGAAGGTAGCACTCAACAAGGACCACCCACTTAAAAAGTGTAAATCACAAACGAGCTCCTCGTTCCAATAAGTAAGAAAGGAATAAATCATTTTGACGCTTATTGCCGAGATGAGTAACGAGCAACAATAACTCGCAGATTTTTCGGGAAATACGAAACGCGATAATAATACCTTTCTAAACAAACATAATACACTTCGGTGGGACGCCACAGATCAATCTTCCACACAACCCCTAGGTACCTATTTAAAAGATAATTTCAAAGTGAGAGACAATTGCCAACTGAAGAGTAATAACAAATGCAGGTGTTCAGTTTTGGTGCGGTATTACCTCTGGATAGGCACAAGAAAAAAACAATTTATCTGAATTAAATCATTACTAGTTGTATAGACGTTCTTATATAAAACACTTAGCTCGGTAAAGGATCCAGCGTACTATTAATAACTTGATCTCTTTGGGTTAACATTATTATAAAACACTACTTGTAACGGGATAAGTGAGAAATAACACAACAATATCGAGTTTCAAAATATAATAGAATAAACATTCATATAAAATTTGAAAATTAATGCATACATATAAAAGTAGTGTCTTTTTCATATCGAGATTAAAACAATACTAGTATTCCATCACAAAAACACAAAACTTAAACTGAAGCTCGTAAATACTTATTCTGAACTAAATTCAATCAAAATCTGATTAACACTTCGTTGTGTAAACATTAACAGTCCAGAGTAACTTTCTTAATATGTCTATAACTAAAGCAAGCTCATTTGAAACTTTTAGAATCTACATTCAAAATTGTATGCTGAATGTTATGTTAAAAGCAGGAAACTGGTCAAAGTTAGCCAAACGCTCCAACAACTGAAGTGTGAATCCGCAAAAGTTGGTAAAGTCTTGTGACGTTCATTAACTACATAACTTTGTATTGTTGCGAAATAACTCGCCGCACCGCTCCTTAATTAATTAATGGCATCCTGTTAATATTATAAGTACGAAAGTAGAAAGATGTTTATGTTTTATCTATCTTGTACAAAGTGCCTAACGAAGATGTACGAGTTGCCAATATATGATAATACTTATGAAAACTGTATATAATACGTTAAGAAGTTGGGCTGATAGAATCGTGTCTAGTCGAAATTTGTGATTAAATAACCCTATTTTATTCGCGTAATCGACATATACAGCTTGACAGTTTAGCTGTATTATGATATTATTTAAACAACCATTCAATCTTTTGGACAGCAATAGGCTGGCACTTAATGTGTGATCAAAACATGCATTTAAATGAAACATATTAACGTTGTACGGAGTGGTTGTATAAGTGGTTGTGTTAAATTGTATGTAAGTTGTGTTGTCTTAGACCAGGTTTGTAAGTAAACTTCTTTTTATTAGACTAGGTAGCCTATAGACGATCGTGATATCTCAAGAATATCACAAACGTGTTGCCAACCTTGTAATTTGAAGTTATTTTGTCACATTACTCAGTAATTTCACTGCCTCTCTCACTCGTCAAATATATACTATATATCAAATCGTCAAATATATAAATATATTACACAGTAACGAGAACAAAAAACTTGTCTTTGGAATACCAAAGATCACATACTTTAATGTAGATCAATCAAGCAAAGAATTTGTACATTCTTTTATAACTATCTCAGGCTCTACTTATTTCCGATCTGTAGTCGAGAACCACTAAAAAAACTATAGCAAAAACTAGTTGACTGTAGTGAGATGTCTAAAAGTAGAATGTTTGTGCAACATTAAGGACGCGAGGAGTGGCTGAAGTTGGCTACGGAGTGAAGTTTCCAAGCGGTTAATGCCGCATGGCGTCCATTAGCTAGATAACTTCTGCGGCTGTCTCGAAATATTTCACCGCGGCCCCTTCAATAATAAGTTCCACAACACATTTTATGCGACAAATTAATAGCTGTTTCCCACAAATACAAACATGTGGGTTTATTTCATAATCGGAACCGTTTCTAGTTCATAACATTCGACTATCAACGTTCTTTTAATATACTGGATTTAAATAGATGAATTAGTAAACAACATTTTTGCAAACATACATAGCTTCTATATTGTCTTAATTTCTAAATTTGTAATTTTTTTGTCTCTGTTTGACTGGTGTGCATTATCATACTATCGCGGAATACGAGGTTCAGTAAGAGGTGACTGAAGACTCTGTGATTGTCACCAAGCCTGCCCAGTAGCAATTATAGGCTATATATTTTTTTCTATAACAAGCCTATGTTGAACGTTCCGTGGCTACGATAATGATATCTATTCCAATTTTAAATGCAAAATGAGGAACGTGAAATATTTTGGGAGTCATGAATGTTTTTTAAGTGAATTATATTTTTGAAAATATAATTATGAAACATAAAATCAAGTTAATTATTAAAAACTTTTGCTTTTGATTTTTCCACATACAACTAGTATTTTTAAAGTCTAATTGGAAGTAAAAATGGAGGTTGTAATATATAAAAAGATACTAAATATCAAAGTAATTAGGTCAATGAATTTTTGTTTAAGTTTTGAATGAAGTTTAATTTATAACTGTTGCTAATAATTTAATTCGGATTCGGCGAGAACGATGTATATAATAATATTTTACGTAAAGATCAAAACCTCAATTCATGCTTAATGTTCAAACAAAACTATGTATATTGATCTATTTAATATTACCAGATACGCAAACTATGTGGCTGCGGCCTTTGTATTTTCTCATATACTTTGAAAAATATTAAATTGAAATTTTTAAAATCAATTATTAAATAAGCATACTCTTAATAAAAGGTTGATCAGCAATGAGTAGTGTTAATTGAGTGATAATTTGTTTCGAAACAACTCGGAAACTTTAAAGGTTCTATATCGTTATAATTTTACAAAATAAATTACTATCATGACTTTTTAGCCATATTTACGTAATGCTTAAATTGACGTGTAAACACGCAGTACGTTAACGTAGAATATGAACCTTAGATACAGCATCGTGGGTTTTTCATTAAATAAATGTAAACATAAAAAAGTGACGTCATCGCCATACCATGAGGTCCCGGCAGAATAGTACTTTCCACTGCACCAGGTGTGGTAAGAGGCGACTAAGGTACCAGAAAAAGCGCAGCCCGAATGTACAGGGCGGGGATGGGCAGCAGCATCTACGTCACGATAGCTGCGCTCTGTGATTGCCAACACGCTTGCTCAGCACGGCAATTACTGAAAAAAAAACCTCTTTTCTTGGAGAGGCTCATATCCAGCAGTGGACTTCCAATGGCTGGTATGATGAACAAACGCTATCCGATTACAGTATTTTGTTTAGTCACTATATATATTAAGACGCGGTGTGGATAGTTCCGAACCGAAATATCGGGATAAGTTATAATAAGTAATGCAACAAAAATGTATAAACAATGAATTCCCACAACATCTCATCCATTGACCTGTACAGACACAACAAGTAAGATTTTTTTTCTATTAAACTCGACAAAATTAGCTTCGTAAAGAATGTAAAGCACTCAAAGAACGCACAGAAAATTCGTTTCAACTTGTTTTGGGTTAAACAAACAAATGACTGTGGTTCTTGTAAACGAAATTGAGAAAGCCGGCTGACATTGTCGAAAATACTTCAGTGGAGCTTTTGCTCTTCCCCTTATAATTTGGTTACATAAATATAAGGTACCTAAACTTAAAAATAAACTTAAAACTTAAAAATAGACTTTGTTGTTATTCTATATTTCAAATGTGGCATTTTTAATTTAAATTAAAAATTTTTTAATTTTAATTTAAAAAAACAAAAAAAAAACGATTGAGAATTTTAAATGCGTATTTTAATTGTTGAAACGCGATGACGTAAGCAACGGCGATGCATTTCCTAGGAAAGTGATAAAAGCTGGTGCAGTAGGAAAATCACGCGGTGTGCTACAAGTTCTACGAATGCTATCTAGAGTGAAATCTAAATATACTCATTTAGAATTCCACTCTAAGAGTCAAACCGGGCACTTAAATTCGGGGAGAATAATTTTAAATGAAAAATTAAAAATTTAAATTAAAAATTTAAAAAGCCATTCAAACCTGTTCTACCTTTATGTTACTCTCTTTGTATGTACATATCTTGAGTCTGCAAGATTCTAGAAAACTCCAGAATATATAAATAATCGAAGAAGAAATAAATAAATTCGCGATTAAGCCATTTAAATGAGGGTAACCTTAGATAGAGTCTAAGAGTTCCAGAGTTCTCAGAGTACATTATATTAAAACAAAATTAAGTACTTGCTTTATGAAGAGTATTTACACATCTCACACATTAACCTGACACCGTGGTAAGTTGATTAAAGCACTTGTGTTACAGATATCAGACAACAGAGGAACCATAAATAAAAACACAAATAGGACCAACACAAATATAAATATAAATATTTGTCCTGGGTCGAGATTGAACCGACGACCCTGGTGCATAAGATAGGATCACTACCATCGGCGTCATCGGGCTCATCGAAAGTTATTATAATATTGAATTCAACTCCCTTTAAATTGTGAATGCTCTATTCTGTAACAGGCAAACGCTCAAGAACATCTTTACTCAAACATTAATACTACACCGCCGCCCGTGTGAAGTTCAGACTTGTTCCTAGCTTTGAACATATCCTGCCATTGAGGAATAGTCTAAGTGCTGTACTAAATTGCTCCGACTCAAACGCGCAATCTCCCTCTTAAGTACGTTCTTACTCTCACCTGGGAATTCATATCGCTATTTAAGCTGTAGCTTAGTGCAACCAACGCTCTCGGTAAACTTTAGACGTCCTTTATTTGTCTACTAGTGTCAAGATTTTGCCTTGCATTGGTACAACATCAAGTGTCAATCAGTGTATCAACTGATCATTGATTAAGTGATCCGTGATTAATTGATACAACACCGTTTAGTTTTTACTACGCGTCTAAATTTTTACAATTTTTTTATAGTGCATATTTAAACAAATAGGTTTACTCTTTTGCACTTTTATATAATATACTCTAGATTGTTGGAAAAATAAGTAAATAGGAGTTTAAGACTCCGTAACACCCTACGAATATTATCCATGGTGTTGCAGGAGTTTCAGTCAGGCTTGTTTACCTGTTTGCAATCTGTTTAGGGACTTAGTCAAATATAAAGGCAGTTAGGGATATCTGCGTCATCTAGTGTACCAACTCACATTAAATATATTAATAATAAAGCTTAAATAAGAATTGTCAGTTATTTGTTTTACTTTACCTTCTTGACGTCACTTTTGTGACTTGTACAAATTTTTTCTTGAGATTTGACAACTGTAAAAGTGAGCTATGTGTTGTCTATATTTATATCCATATCTATTAGTATGAGATATATGTTTTTAAGTGTTATATTTGTGATTCTTCTGTTGTCTGATTTCCGTAACACAAGTGCTTGAAGCAGTAAATTAATTGTGTAATTGTTATCCCGGTATTTGGAGCATTGGGCTATAATTATTATATTGCTTATATATATTATATTGTATATGTTAATAGGATAACAAGGGTCAACGATGTTGATGAAATGAAAAGATGACCAGGAGAACTAAGTACTAAAACAATGCAACTGTGTGAATATAGTTTGTTTGATGTGAAATGTGTGGTTTTGTATTAAAATAAATATTTATTTGTAGTTTAGACTAAAAAGTTTTTTAAAAATTTATTTTGAAGGATGATGAATGTGACCCTAACGTTACGGTTATAAATTTGTTTTATAACAGGCTAGTTAAGTCTAGGCTAGTCCATGTTCGCATTTTTTATAAGTTCTGGCAAATTTTACATGAGTTTAATTGAATATTTAGTTCAAAAAATATATATTTTTAGTAATTGGTTCATCAGTTTCATAGCCGTTATTGAATTGTTATTATTTTACATACGTAATGGAATTCCAAAAGGCTTATAGCAGCGCTGGAGTTAACTAAGTTACCTAATAACTTATTTCATGGCGAATCCTTAGACATTACTCTTGTGGAAATGAAATTCGTTTTCTGATCACGTATCGCGGTGTTGATTCGGAGTATTATGTTTCAGTCTATTTTATTTGCTCGGCAAAGAGTATCAATCAGTTTTATGTGCAGTCAGTAACACGTTTCTTTCAATGAACGTGACGGAATTGTTTTCGGTTAAAAATCCTCAGCCTATTTTTATTAAAAAATATCTCGTTGAAATAAACTTTATGTATTAAAAATTGTGTGAGTCCGTAATGAACTACTGAGCCGATTTTAATAGATTTATCTTACTGGGTAAATAAAACTTGACAGATAGGTTTTTTAGATTTCAAACCATAGTCGCAGCTTGTTTTTATAATAAACATAAACAAGTAAAATAAGCGAGAGAGGTATGCCCATATCGTAACATGTGAAGATTCATAGTCTCTGCCCACCCTGACGGTACACAGGCGTGATGTATATAAACATATATACATATTTAAGTGCGGACAACGTGTGTGGAGTTAGTCTTTATATATAAAAATTACGTGTCACGCTGTTGGTCCGGGATGAACTTCTAAACCGGTTTTATTAATTATTTATTTACTGTATACAGTTTTAACCAACTTAAAAGATAAGGTAGTTTATATCATTATAGGTATCTTAATTTATAGTTGAGACATGACAACGTCTTTCAGATCAGCTAGTTTTATATATTTTGCTCATTGCAGTTTACTGCTACTTTGTGTTTTTATAAGCAATTAGTGAGTAACACGATTTGTTTGGTTTCGCAAGAGGGACGACGAGGTAAATCCTTAGAAAAGTGAAGCCATGCTCTTCTCTAGGGGCTCTCGGTGCAGCGCAGCGGGCATAAGCTGCAATAACGTGGGGGCGTGTTTAAATTATTCGGTCGTACCATTCCTTGGGTCAATAAGACAACATACTTTAGATATGCGTAACGTGACGTGACTGTTTAATTCTACGTTAAGGTTGTTCAGTTCACGCCTTTACCTTGGGAAGGGTCAATCATTACATAGGCACGCATAGTAAAATGTCTCTCATAAGAGGAGAGGAGATACTGGATTAGAAGTAGAGTAGAATAGTTCTTCTCTTGGCACGAAGTTTCGACTGAGGTACCGGAACCGATAAATGGCGGTGTATTGACCTGAAATAGCATAAAACAAATGCAACAGGGCGGGAATACTACCCAGCAGCATTTACGTCATAAAGCTTCACTCTGCGATTGTCAACACGCCTGCCCAGTGATGAATGGTAGGAGACCACGTTTCGCTGCCATTTATTCTTGAGACGCTGAAGTATTTCGGTACTCTTCTTTTACAAACGAGTCAATTATTAGTCGGTCCCGATCCATTCATTAATAAATAGTCTATTTAAGTCTCAGGTCTGTCGAAAAAAACCAATTTGTTTTGTATATTTTATTTATAAATGTTATAGATAATTGTTCATGTTAAGATTATTAGGTAACCATTTAGGTTTTCAGGATTCAGCAATCAAGGAAAACCAACAGTTTTGCAATGTCAATCAACCGTCTGTTTGGAGCTCAGATTTTTGAACTTTTTGTACTAGAAAGATTTATTTGATTTTTGCACTAGAAAGTCGACATTCAATCGTTTAATATTTTTTTCCGACAGTCTGATACAGTAACATTGGATAGGTTTTTTTAAAATGCTGTGAGATAGTGTTTTAATATTATTTATTTGTTAAGTTGGTTCTAACATGGAGAAGGAAAGAGGAAGGAAAGCTTTAAAAATCGATAGTGGCCCAGAATCGTCTTATCGAACACTTTAATATAAAAATTTATACAAAACTTAAAAGGTATTATTATATATTTTAATATACTAGCTTAATATAATAGCTTGCTCACTACATAAAAAGTATTCTTAAATCTAACCCATAAATGGTGATCGAATATGAATAAAAATAATGTTATGTAAAATGCACAATGAAGTAGGTAAAGATACGCATGCCGGAGTTTGAACTGAATGAAAAATAGTGCACAGCTCGTACGAAAGGCCCGCTTTATGTGGTACTCTGAACTGCTTTCATTTACATAAATATTCGTTTATCGGAACAACTCCGTGAATCGAGTGAAATCTTGTTTGAACGAAAAGAAAAGGATCGAGGGAGTATATATAGATATATTCATAGGGCAAATAACAACGAGTTTACAGCCCTTTTTCAGATTGCGATATGGTAAATGATAAGTTTATCTTCATTGTAATATCGGCCATAAGACATCCACTGCTGGACAAACGCCTCCCCAAGTGATTTCTAATATTACAGTTTGTATGCGGCCTACATCTAACGGTAATAATATCCATCTTATGAAAGGTACGAGGTCTTCATTACGGTTGTCTATTGTTTGCCCGAAAAATATATGCAATAATATGCTAGAATTTTACTTGGCCAAACTTCATTTGCCAGAATGTTTTATTTACCATTAAATACACGTGAAATACTCTTGTTTGCCCTTATATTAGATTCCATAATGACACGAGTTCCATACGTGTTATTATCTATTTTATGAATTGCTATAATGTTATTTCACTGAATATTTCAACGCCATAATTTGGCTTTCTGACTCTTTGCTAGCCGCTAACTCGTCACGCTCGCTGCGCTTGCTTGGTTCGTACGGAATCTTTCATGTTGAAACCTAACTAAATTTTTATCTATTGATCGTTTAGTTTAAACTTATTTTATATATTTTTTTGTAAAAGCAATATTCTTTCTAAAAGCTAGTCGTATAATAATTACGGCTTACAATTATGATAACAAAGGATTTTATTGGAATTGACTTTATAAACATTGATTATGATATAAAACTATGATATTGTGGCAAATGCATAATTTCAGAGTTTTATATATTCTCTTCATTTCAAAAATGTACGGAAAACATGTCTTCGTTGGTTTAATACGATGTAATAAGATGATGTGACATTGACATTTGCAATCAAAAGAGAACTCACTTTCTAGGAGTCAAAAGTTAAAGTTAAAACAACTTGGAAGTCAATGGAAATTGTAAGACCTATTGTACTCGTGCAAGTTACTTCGCTTTAATAGCTGCTAGCCTTTATGAAATCAGTTTCAAAACTGCCAGTAACGTATCTAGGGGCTATTGTATTTTATGAAACAACAACGTGTCTTTACGTTAATCTATATTCAGAATGTGTAACTGAGAGTGTAACTTGTTATATAAGTAAGAGCAGTGCAAGTGTGCTCCATGATCACGAAATATCGCTAAGTAACTGGAATATGGACATCTATATTTTAATTTGATGTTCAATAATTAGTGAGTATTTTTTTAACCTTTTTTTATCTCTATTTTTATTGATAATTATCTAGGTAGATTCAGTTTTGTTTTATGAATTATTCCCAAATTATATTTTATGTTTCTACTATTTAAATGAAAAATTAAAAAATTCCCCTAACATCTCATACATTGACCTGACTCCGTGGAAAGTAGCTTAAAGTTACATACACCAGACAATAAACAAATCACAAACATATTACTTTATTATATATATGTAACATCCAGGCACAGAACAAATACAAATATCATCATATAAATATTTGCCCTTGGTGGGAATCGAACCACGATACTTGGTGCATAGATAGGATCAGGACCACCTGCGCCATCGGGCCCGTCATATCTTAAATGGACTTGTGTATATAATAATAATATGTTGTTATGTATGCTAATAAAGCCAAGTTTGATTAGTAGAGAGAACTGATGTGCTAACTCGCGCGGAGGAGTAGCGGCTTAATTTTTTCAAACTTTTGTAACACACCTGATTGTAGTCTCCATGACTGATTGCAGGAAAACTAAGAAAAAATAATTAACTGTATAAATAAACGTTTAATACCCAAACAAACTAGGATCCTATTTGATCCATATCACGGCAAAGGATCTTACTTGTTTAAGGGGTAACGCAACCAATAAAGTCTTGCAACCGATAAGGACTCGGATCTAACATGTAGAGTTAGGCAAGGACCTTTTGTGAACTCAGTTGAAAACTATATCTAGGTTCAATATTACGAAAACAATATAAAAACTTAAATATATCTAAATTATGTCTTATTTCGCTACCAGGAAACATGATATATTATATTATAATAAAATAGATAAGGAAAGTAAACACAATCATAAGTAGATCATAACTACAGTTTCTTCATTAAACCTTTTCTTGCTACCTGTGACTGATATCTTCAAACTAAAAGGCACATTTTTATAAAAGCGTATGGATGTTGGCAATATTAAAATTAAATAATTTCTTGTATGTTATATACTATTATATTGGTTGTGTTTTATAAGTCAGATTTGGTTTATTACATACTAATCATATTGTTTTAAATATACAATAAAATAAACGTACTCCTTTACATTTCAATAAGCATTAGTACCACTGTTATTGGTACCCAAACTGACATTAAATAACCAACTGAGTCAATTTGATTTCGTATCTTTGATTTTTGATTTTATTGGAACATAAGAAAGATACAGTAGTGCATTTAGTCGTGTTTAAATTAATAAACTTTTTGGCATCGTCAATATAAGCTTTGTTTAAATTAATTGGTAATGAACTCCTAATGCACCTGTAATTGGTCGAATTAGGGCCGTTATATATGCAAATGTCTTATATGAACAATGTGTTTTTTTCTTTTGAAGTTTTATTAAATGTGTAAGTTAGTTCGTAAAAAGAGATATGATCTAAGTAATATCACAAATAATACTTTTAAATAAATAAAAAATATACTAAAGACAACAACAAATGATGAAGGTGATAATCAATCGATTCGATTCGACAAATTTTAATTATAATATATCAGTATTGTCTAAGCTCTAGGCATGACAATTTGACATCTGTCACGGAAATCAAGCTATTATGAACAAACTAAAGAGGTAACCTTTTACAAAGATTTTCTTCGTTGGTACCTCACTCTCACGTATGTTTACCCCCAAATGGCAATGTTTGCATTGCAATATTTTGGTTTGAAGGGTTATAGCGAAAGCACAGGGTAATGGGACATGATGTTTACAAGTCACAAGGTTGGCAACGTGCTAGTCCTTGTGTTGATACTTGTTTACGGCTGCGGTGGTGCTTACTATCACGACGCTGGTTGTGAAGGTCATCTGATCAGTTCAATAAAATTGATAGTATCTTATTGTTTTTGGTTGTGTTTTGTAAAGAATCTACCTAAATAAATATCGTATGTTGATAATGTTAATGATTGTTTGCATATTTTTTTTATAATATCCTTGATAGATTTTTTTATACTTGTAGAGAATACATAATCTTGGATAAGTAATCCATGATTCTGTATCCTCTATAAGACCTGTAAGAAAAACAGCGTCCGGCGTATCACATTTTGCTGTTATAATTTACGCTGATTCCTGATCTAGTTCTGCTTTGTTTTCAATATCAGATACCGATAGCTATGCACATCAAATGTTACAAGATCAATGCATCAGGGGCCAACGGCTTAACATGTCATTTAAAGCACAGAAGAGCTTAAAGTTGTAAACGTTGCTTAACTTCAATGATCTTTTTAATCAATATGAACATACTTTACGTATTTATGTTCAAATTAAATTCATAAAATATTTGACGAAATTATTGGTTGTTGCCATGTAACAGTGTTAAGTCCAATCTATTGGATAACAATAATTATGAACAAAATACTAATAACATTTCCCTGTTCAAAGCTAAATAAAGCAATTTTATTGTAAGTACGACGTTTCGTAAGGTAACATTCATTATAAGTGATTAAATGAATTTATTGCAAAGTGCTAAAATGGAAATTCATTAGGCTCCGACATAAATCCATTTTAAAATATTTCATTAATTAAGCAGGAATATCGGCTAAATCCACCTACTTTATCCAAACGAAATTCAATTATACCCGGCCAGACAATAAGTAAAAATCACGGAGCCCGATTGGAATTGATCGGACAAAAATAAAATGGGATGTAACAGAAAAGTTCGCAAGAGATTTATATAGAACAACGTGACATACTGTCAAATATACAAATAGATTCTTCATGTTCGACTCGCAGGCATGCTTACAAAATGTAGGTATCGTAAGTTAGATAGATTAGAGGTGCTTTCATGAAAGTCAACTTTACTTTTACATCTCGTTTAGAATTTAATGTTGTTTATATATTTTTTTGTAAACCATTTTTCTTTAATACAAAAAGTTGATGAAATTTATCCATCATTCCATCAAAATCAGTCAGATTCCGTTTGGGAGTTGAAAGCCAAATTAAAATATGCAGTTAGTTAAAATCTGCTTAATTAGACGTTACAAATAGATACATCAAAAGATAATGCATATAAGTATTTATTAATATTTCATAGAGATCAAATTTAACTTTATCAAGATATTTTTATTTCTGTAATTCTTAGAAATATATATCTGAAAATAAAGAAAAAAGCTGACTGATTGACTGACATATCTAAGCAGGGCATGAACTATAAAGGTTAGAATCTTGAAATTATGAACAGGTATTCCTTTTGTAGCGTAAGGGATCACTAAAAAAAGGATCTTTGAAAATTCACTTTCTAAATGGGTAAACCGATGGAGGAAAGTTACTATCGAGCTATGTTGTTTTCGAAGTTATTAAAATTAAATTTTATATACTGGTTCTTCGATGAAATTCATAAAACAAGTGTAAAATATTTTATACGAAAATTATCCAGTAAGGGAGTAAAAAGGAAGTAAGAGGCGGGTTAAACCACGGAGTGCAGTTAGTATTAATACAAATCATTATGTTTAGTGTCAACTCTTTATACTTATCTAAATATTTGTCAAATATTAGCGACTAGCTTATTCAGTTTTCGATCAACCGAACGACCTCTTCGACGTTGCAACCGACGCCACCAAAGAATTAGGCCAACAAAACTATAAGATAATAACCATAAGGTGTGTATAATCATCCATGAATACGGTAAAATTAAAAAATACGGGACGTTATTCGAAAAAAGCTATGTTTACTATAATGTAAAGTGTTGGCCTTTTTTAACCTTTTTGATCCGAATTCCAAGAGTCATCCTATCAACTTTCAGAGCTCGCTACTTAAACGAGTAAATATCGGATTCTTAGAGAATTTTACTTGTATTTCCAACTCCTAATTTATAATTAAAAACCAGCTAGATTTCTGTAAAGTCTATGAAAGTTAAATTTTAAATTACTTTTATTTTCCTTGAAACAATTTAATAATACGAGTACAATGTGTTAGTGTTTTGGTTTTAATAACTAAGCAACAGAATAAAACAAAGCAGCGTTACCTATGTGTTGTTCTTTGGCCATAATAAATGTAAATGTTCCTTCCTTTCTTCCACTCTCTAAGAGATTCCCAAAAGGACTGGAAGTGGGGCCTAGTCCAATTGGTATTTTTTCTCAATTGCTAGGCGAGGCTTAGTAGTAAGGAGTAGTTCAGTCTTTTGGGGCTTATTGGGAATGTTACTGCTCATCCTTGCCCTGATGCATTTGGGCTAACGTTTTATCCGAAGGATCTGTCCAGTTCCAGTGGTTTACAAACAGATTATGTCAGAATGTCTTCCACTGGTATTACATGGCAAAGTACTATAAAAACACTCGAAAATTCGTAACATAGGTTTTTCACCACAGAAATATTACTTATTAAAATAAAATGGCGTAACAAATTATTTGCTAAAATAGTCAAATCCAAAAATAGAACGCAAAAACAAACATAAATATAAATAAATGATAAAAAAGGAGTTGGCTCCTCCGCTAAGGTGCCTTAGTAATTTATTGATTCATTGTATTCCTGTACGAAACCTTATAACGGATCTAGACTTCAAACATATTTAGAAAGCACGTTTAAAATTTCTGATTCTAAATTTAGTTCTGCTATTGAGTTCCACCGAGATATTGATCATGACAGATAATATAATATATCATATACGTTAAACGATCCTCTGCAGATAACTCCTCTATTAATTAGTGGCAAGTCATCGCTTGTAGATCAAACACAACACCTAAGCGCTACCGGGAAATATGAAATTTATTGATTGAAGCCCATTGTATCCGGCTCAGTTTCGTCATGTACGGGCGAAATATTCCATGCACCAGTTCGGATATTAGCAACACCACACAGTTTGGATCCTAGTGTTTTGATAAAATTTACAGGGGCACACAAATTGTCTTCTATTTTTTCAATGTTTTTTTCAACCTTTTATTATTTTTACTAACATCAAAGTCGAATTGTTGAATTAATTATGTGTCTTTTTTAATTGCAATGTTTAGTTATATTCCATAGTATTTATCTAACAAAATATTGTGTTTATCACGATTCGGTTCAAAAGATAATTATCTTAAAAACAAGTATGACTTTCTAATGACAAAATCTTCATCTCCTAATTTTGACCCGCAGAGAACAGTGTCGTATACAGGAATGTAGTAAATATGTATAAGAGAAAACTGTTCTAAATGGACTTATGGATGCTTCTTATTTTTCTAGCCAGACCGCAGCATAATATTGGCTATCAGCTAAAAATGTAGTTTGGCAGTATTCATTAGTTTTTTACCAGTATTTCAATATTATACCATAATAATAGCTGACGTCAATTTTAGAGCTACTCTAACGCAACTATTTATAGAATTAGCAATCCAATTTCGTCGTCACAAGAAATGAAGTTATGTTTGATGATATTTTTTTGACCTGAAATATTAAACTCGTATTGATCAAGAAAGTGCCACTGCCTTTTTAGGACAATTTCATAGAAAGCCTATCCAACAAAACTACAGAACTCTTTAAGTGCGATAACTCTTGAGAGGGAAACTTTGTGAATTTGGTTCAATTAGGATCACGTTGGCATCTTCAACAAAGTTATGAGGCGAGAGGAACAAACGAAGTACTTGACCTCGAAAATGTTGGTTTAGGAGACCGATGACAAATCTGTTGAATGTGAAATTGACAATAAGGTTTAGAGTTCGATCACCAGTTAAAATTTTTGTAAAGTTTTCCGAAAATTATTATATATAAATTGATAGTAGCGTCCAAGTGTCTAATGTTAGATTGTTATATTGTATGGTTGTATTGCTTTACATTTTTCTGCATTGTTTTGTGCAAATATATGATTTATTATTATTATTTACATATTGTTCCATTGTCAGTCTTCAGCTTTAAAAGCTGCGCTAACAGAATCATCCTTCAATGTAAAACATTGTAAAATGAAAAAACTGCTTTAGTTCATGCAGAGTTGTTTATTGTCTATTGCTCCATACAGCTAGTTTATTTTTAAATGAGTACGACCAATAAGTATCTCAATCTAATAAATTAAAATGTTTTTCATTATTATTTAACGTGTATATAGTTAAACTTGACACTGCTATTTACTTCTGTGTTTAAAAATCTGAGAATACTTGAGTAACAGACCTTACATAGGTGTAGGAGTGGATATCGAACCTACGATGGGTTCGATACCCACTCAGGACAAATATTTATATAAAGATATATCAGAACAAATAAATGTTTGTTCTGTGTCTGGGTATTAAATATATGTATTTAAGTAGTATATTTGTGCTACATCTATTGTATACCGTCTGCAACAAAAGTGCTTTAAGTGACTTATCACGGAGTCAAATTTATGTATGAGATGTGTGAATTTATTATTATTTATGTTTGTTCTACGACTAGGTATTGGTATCGTATATGCGAAGTTAAGTATCAAATTTGTATTTCCTTTGATATTCATTACACAAGTGCTACTTAATTCGGTGTCAGGTTATGTATGGCATGTTGTTTAAATTTTTAAATATTGTTTAAAATTTAAACAAAATTTAAATAGATGTTTGATTCAACCAAAACGCAAAAGTTTAAGGCCTTGGCTTTTATTATTCTAAAAACTGAACTGTTAGTTAACTCACGCGAATATTATATAAAATACTAGACAATGACAATAAATTATATTAGTTCGTTTAAGTAGTTACTTATTGTTGTAGTTGTTTAGTAGGTACTTAATACAAAAATATACTTATTTACTGTTTAATCCTGTTAGAGATGTTTGTTTAATTGTATTTACCGAAAGACTTTATCTAATCTGATATATAAGCGTATGTTTAATTGTACATTTTTTTAAATATAATCGTATGTTATATGTTAAAAAGGTTTTTGTATTACTAAGGACCTAATTTAAAATAACATAACTGGAATAAAGCTATTTAAAATACACAAACAAAAATGGGCGATCACTAGTTTGACACAGTCCAGATTCTTCTTTCATAAATTCTACTCAAAATTCTACAAATTTTGAAACCTTGTTTAAACCCAGAATCATCAATCGACTGTTGAATTTTGTACTTTAGCGATTTGCTTCGCGACTAGGACCAATAAGATAGTCAACCGCACTTACATGAAGATTGATCACAATTTTCATACCTCGTTAATCTAACTAAGGCAGATTATGAAGCCTCAGTCCGGGACGAACGTGAAATAACATTAGCTTGATGTTTAAAGTTATGTCTTTGTTCAGTATCAGGAACAATGAAAATGTGGAATATTAAGAGCTGTGTTGTGCTTAATGCTTTTTGTTTGAATATTAGACGCGTGTAAGCCCTAGAGGTTCCCTTTCAGGTTTACCGAGTGAGTCTCACTTATTTTCATTTTCGCTGGATATGAGCTCAAAACGAAGTACTTATCAACATATTTTATCGCTAAGGTATTTCACGGATGTACAAAACTTATATACTGTTATCAAGACTGTAAAATATTAATACATATATAATTTGATTTAGTGATTTTGTGTACTAAGGATTATTATTTGTGTTTTGGTGTCAAATAAGTAGGGTTTTTTAATTGTATATTGTTTTCAGTTGCTTTTTGTCAAGTACAAGTGTTTTAAGCAACTTATCTTGGAGTCAGGTCAATGTATGAGATATTGTGTAAAATAGAAAACTATATACTCATATAAATGCGTCTTCAAAATCTAAAGAATCTTATATATTTTTAATTTAAGTATTAATTACTACGTTTTTAACTTTTTTTTACTTGACATCTATATAAAGATAGTTGGATAATTAAGGAACTGGACAAAGATTCATTATTGCCAATTTTATTTGCTACGTAAATGGACAATTGTGATTATTAGCATATTCAAAGTGCCATTTCATTATGTCTAAAATTTAAATTATATTACAAAAAAATATTTCTTAACATAAAAAAATTATATATTTCCTCTTATGCCCAGTGTTCTGCGCTTATATAATTTATACGGATTAAGTAGCAGACGTAAGTTTTAATAGTTTGGGTCCACACGTGCATTTACCCGATATAGGACTAAAAGCGCGTCAGTACCAATAACTGTGGTAAGTTTCTACCGTAATGCACTTTAACATTATTACCAAGAATTACGATGAGGCTGTAGATGTATGAAATGATGGCTAAATAAAAAAAACAGGACAAAGACATGAAGCTGCGGAAGCATACTTGTAAAATCACCAACAGCTTCGTTTGTTTGACTTTTTCTTTGATTTGCAAATAAAATATAACGAATGGGTATATGGTATAGTATGGTATGGTATATAAATAAAAATATGAGTATGAGCCTTCGTGAACTATATTAAAAATAGTCTATAAGTGTTTTTGTTGTAATTATAGTCAATAAGTGTTTTATTTTTTAAGTGAAAAACTCTTACACAATATTTAATCCCTAGGCCAAACATACATCCATTCTATAATGAAGTCATTTCAAAGATGTAATCTTTTTGCTATTTCCGATCTGTCATAAGAAAACATAATTATATCTTTAGACATTTAGCCAACGTTTACGTTGAATTCAGGTGCTTTTAAATGCTAGGTAGGTTGCTTAACTTTTCGGACTCTTTTATCACATACTGTGACTACACACTGAAAACAAAAACTAAACAAATAATTAAATTTAATCAGACAGACGCGGCGGAGGACTTTGTTTTATTATTTGTAGTGATGTAGTCAAAAAGTGCTATATGGCTTTTTGATTTGGTATCATTACTGTATTTCCACAATAACAGTTCTCGTAAAACATCAGGTCAGGACAGGGCCTGGCACGAGTTAGGCGCGTGTGTACTTTACTCATTTCGGTGAAAAATTATACATCATGAAGGAAAATCACCCAACGGCAAGTCGGATTACATCACACTGCCAGAAGTGTGTAAAAAAACTCGCTAACGCGATCGAACTGTTATCTCGACAGAGACTCACAGCCCCATATCAGCCCAAGTCTTTGCCAAGTTTTAAAATAGACAGCCATTTGTATTTAGTTTTTCCGTAATAATAAACTTCGAAATTCGAATAAGGTACCATTCCCGTCGCACTTTGTCGGCATTGTAATTTGAATTTGTGAATTTAGCTTTTGTAAGGTAAAACAAGATTGTAAAATAGACGAGTAAAATTTTTAAACAAATAAGTTTGCGATTATAAGCCCGCTCAAAGAGGCTTAAACTTTTTCAATTAGACTTAGTTTATAACAAAACACTTGATTAATCGTTCAATTTGCTCCCTCAAGTTAATTTAATGTTATGGTGGTTCTGTACAATAATTATTTATTACTAACGCGTGGATCTGACATTTAATTAAACGCGTATCACGTTCTGGGATAAACGTAACTTAATTAAAATTAATTTGACAAATACCTGGCATCAATCCGTTTGTGTGACATGTTGCAAGGAATGTTTCTTTCGAGCGTTCCTCCTAATGTGAAGTGTATATGAAGATAAGTTAACTAGTTGTTGCTAGTGACTTTGTTCATTTTAGAGTTTTGAGTTAATGAAATTTTAACCATTAACTGTTACATTAGCCTAGGATACCGGCATATTAGAATGATACCTCCACCTGTACCAGGTGTCATAAGAGGCGACTAAAGTACCAGAACCGATAGACCAGCCGAAACAGTGTAGCTCAAATGCACAGGGCGGGGATGAGCAGCAGTATCACTGTCGCGAAAGCTGCACTCTGCATTTGCAGACACGCTTGCCCAGCGCGGCAATTATTGGCAAATTTCCCGTTTCTTGGGGGCGCCTGTGTCCAGCACTGGACTTCCAATGGCTGATATGATGACTTGTTACATCGCATGGGACTGATCAGTTAGTCAGGGTTAAGCGTTCAACTTACCTGTTGTTTTTTGTTCTACTTTTACATTGATACATAGATAATGCGTTTATTGGTAACAATTATATCACATAAAAATGGATAAACAAATAAAGTATCCATAATAAAAATTAAAAAAGGAAACTATGTGTGATGCAGTGAGTTTAATAGGCCATAGTTCAGTATTTGTGTCGCACAGGGAGCAGACCACAGAAATTCTGGGATCGCCATAGTCTACTATATTACAACAAGAAATGGTGCATAGTCCATAGTCTACTAATTTACTAAGAAATATTGTATTCCATACAATTAGGCCCCTATGGCCGATAGTAGTAATCTTATTTGTGTATGTGTATGTGTGTAGTAATCTTATATGTGTATTATATGGTGACATTTGTGTTTGTTCTGTACAAAAATGGTGTTAAATACACTCAGTTGCAAAAAATACGGGCGGATTTGATTTTAATTATTTTTAAAAAAAATACGGTACCAAAATGATTTCAAACATTTTTACATGTTACTGGACGGTTTTAAAAATGCCGTGATGTTTAAAACAGTACGTTCTAAAAAATACTTTTTATCCTACATTTTTGGTGCAAAGTTCCAAAAGATAATATCGGTTTTCATAACTTTTGGTCAATTTTTATGAATTTATTTTATATTTTTAATTGTCAAAGCTTAATTTATTGCTGTTTAGCTGTCTCAATAATGTTAGAGAAAGTGGTAAAAGCTACCAAAATAATTGCGCTGCTCGAAGAGGGTAGCAGCCAATGCTTTGTGGCTCAGAGCATTGGCTGCGATATCAAGACACCGCTTCCGTTGAGAGAAGGCCTGGTTCTGGAAGAAAACCATGTACCCAATCACGGGATGATCATTTTCTTGTGAGTCACGCATTGAGAAATCGCAAGTCTTCGTATGTGAACCTTAAGAACAACCTCGAAGAAGTGAGAAATGTGCATATGGACGGTTAAGAGGAGGCTTCTTGCGGCCAATATACGCAGTCATCGCCTGGCCCGCGGCCCTATGTTACTCCGTGAGCAAAGAGTTGCCAGGCTTAGGTTTGCTCAAAATTGTGAGTCATGGACTCAAGATGACTGGAATAGGGTATTGTTCTCCAATAAAGCCAGGATATCTCTATTCGGTGAAGATCGAAGTCGGCGAGTGCTACGAAGATGAGGAGAACGCTTTGCAGAGGCTTGTTTTGAAGAAATTACACCTTATTGTGGAGACTCTGTCATGTTTTGGGCAGGAATAAATTCAATGGTTCGTACAGAGTTAGTCTTCATTGAAAACGGCTCACTGAATGGACATCGATACTTAACGGAAGTTCTAATTCCTCAGTGCTGTGCTCGCTAGTAGTGCTCCCTCAACGGAAGCACTACTAGCGAGCATACACTACTTGTGAACTTTCGCATTAAAACCCATAAATGTTATCAAATTTTAATAATAATACGAACGAAAACGATTATTTTCTTATTAATTTACAAAATTGTGAAAGAAAAACTATCTATAATTATTAAACAAACCAATAGTAACATTTGAAATGGTTTTTTTTTGCAAATGAGTATATATGTATTTAGGTATTATATTTGTGATTATTTGGTGTTTGATCTCCGTAACACAAGTGCTTTTAACGGCTTTTCTCGGAGTCAGATCAACGTATAAGAAGTTGTGTGAATGAAAGTTCGACATTTTGTCCTCGACATGTACTAGACGCCCGATAGCATAACTTCTCTATAAATGGCATCTACATTGCCATGCATTGTTAATCCATAATGACAAAAACACTTAACTCATATTCTTTTCGTAGAGCAAGACACCGTGTTCGCCGGCAAATGCGTACAGTGAAAACCTACTGCACTAGTGCGACCGATAGCCACCCGAGCCTCAGGGGCACCCTCGGGTGATTGTTCCATCGGACCAGTTAGGATTCCCGCGAGACCTCCGTACTATGCAGGTACAGTCGGGTATAGAGTCATCAAATATCCTAACCCTCCAATGGCAATGGCCTCCAATTAGAATCAGCCAGGCCTAGAATAATTAGAAGAATTACATTTTGAATATAAGGTACTGTAATAAAAATTCTTATTTAAGGAAGAATTCGTATTCTATGTTGAACTCTGACTGTGTAAAAACCGTGCCAATTTCTTAAAGTAAAATAAAAAATCAGATCCACCCTTCGGAAAATATTTACGGCATAAAAAGAAGCATTCATGTTTTTTCAGACCATCCTTGTGACAAATTTCATTGAGATCTGTTTTGTGAGAAACAAACATGCATGAATATACTTTTGCGTTTATAATATAAGCAGGATGAACTATATTATTTTTAGATACTAAAGTAAAATATTAACGGCACATATATTTATCCATTAAATTTAAATTTTCTATGCGAATCTAAACCGTCCTATCGTTTTGTATTCAGTTCAAAGGAACGTTAAAATATACCCAATGAAATAAATCAAGGGGTGGTCTGATTTAAGGCTGAAGTAACTATCTACAAAGATACCGTTTACAATTTGCGAAGTCAGTCATGAATTAATTTAAGCTTCTTTCTACATTGTGCTAGCAACGTGTTATTCTATCGGTAGGTTATTATACCACATTTGTTCACTTATGGATAAAATATAGGCACTTTCTGACAATGGCCTCTCCTCCATACTCGTACATTATTGGTAATAGCCCCGATTTTATTAAATACTCGTACTTATGAAAGAGTGACATCATAACAGCAGCAAACATTTGATGTCAAGGAATACTTTGTTTTTCCAAAACTAAAATATATAATAAATTAATATATATAATATAATACGATACATAATGCTGCGACGAAATGAGGGACCTGCTCTGGTTTCGCATGGGTACACTGAGGATAAAAGATGGTTATTATGGGTTAACTCTTTCTCTGGTTAAGCGATAGAGAGACCTTTTTTGTTGGCTTTTTAAGGTGTACAATACTAAATAACATTATTTAGATCTATCTCGTCGGGTTCAACCAGTGTTCGCAATATAATCGCAAATAAAATGTGTTATTTTATCAACATAAAAAATTATCAGTGTTTCTTATATTCATCATCCACTGCTGAACATAAAATTCTCCAAGAAAGGAGGTTTTTTGCCCCTCATGGCCGCGATGAAAAGCGTGTTAGCAGTCGCAGAGCGCAGCTATCGCGGCGGGTTGCTGCTGCCTATCCCCGCCCTTTGCATTTGAGCTGCACTGTTTTGGATGTCGCCTCTTACGACATCTGGTGTAATGGGAGGAAATTCTATTCTGCCGGTACCTCACGGCACATTTTATTCATGGATTATACGCATAAACATTACTCTCGAATCACTCTCTCTAACAAGAAAAAAAATATATTGGCAACGATATTATGAAGTAATATATAAAGATAATATAAGGAGATGCTCCCAATGCTTGGAGTCTCTTTGCACGATCGAATTAGTAATGAGGAGGATAACATAACCAAAGTTACCGACATTGCCCCTGCGGATTAGTAAGTTGAAGTGGCAGTGGGCAGAGCAGTTGTTACGCAGAACCGATAGCCGATGGAATCGTAAGGTTCCGGAATGGGGACTACGTATCGGCTAGCTCAGCGTAGGGCATTCACCAGCAAGGTGGACCGACGAGCTGACTTAAACCGCTGGGTCGCGCTGGACACAGGCCGCATACAACCAGTCCTAAAGAATTTACTTGGGGAGGACTATGTCCAGCAGTAGAGTCTTATCACTGATATGGTGATGATGATAATGATGATGAACAGTATATTGTAATACTTACTTTAACCAAAACACACCAAATAAATAAAATAATTGTTCGAAAACTGCTTAAAAGAACTATCCGAATAAAAAAAGGTGAAAGTGACATTATTTAGTGCCAAGTTCCCGCTTCGTACATACAACACCTATAACGTCCTAGCAATTTATTGTGCGTAATTCATTACTGCGTCCATCTGCGTCACGAGTTTGGTTGCAAACGGTCTCGCAACTGTACCGACCATGATGAATGAATACAATTTAATTTAAATACATAATAGATTATGTATTTAAATTAACGTGGAAAAGAATTAGCTAATAGTTGTTGACGTCGTCGTGCGTGCATAGCCATGGGGTACCCGAAACGTAGAATAGTACCCTTCGTTGTTCCAGGAACTGTAAGAGGCGACTGGGATACCGTACCGAACAGTGTAGCTTAAATGAAACAGGGAGAGGATTCGCAGCAGCATTCCTGTCGTTACTCCTTTTTTGGGTCTATGTCTAGCAGTGAAAATTTTATGGCACCAACATCGACGATGAGAGAACTAATATTTGTATAGATATGTAGACCTCTATCTATACATAATAATAATAATAAGCATAGTAATAATAATAAGCATAATAATAATAATGAGCATAATAATAATAATAAGTCCTTCTTTCTTTCTGCCACGACATCACGCGGGAACTGATGGGCGTTTGAAATTATTGCCAGTGGTTTAATAGTGGTAGTAGTAGGCGCCATTAACAATGAAAATATTTGCCGAGTAAAAAGTTCTGTAAAAATTTCCTGTTTATTTTATCTTTCATTAAATGACCCAAACCCTAAATTAGTATCTGTGGTAAAGCTCCAAAATGGAAACAAAGCGTCACTTAACGCGAGGTGCACGCACGCTACACATCAGGCCCAGCGGGATTTATGTGCGACATTCATTGCTGCGTCACTAGCGGGTTTGGTGTCGTAAACGCGGCCGTGGCCAGGATGCGACAACGATTTATGATTTCAAACGGTTAGTTTCAGACTAATTTTCGTCGTCATATCTAAATGAGTTCTTAATATTTCAAGACTTAGCTTAGGTATCTGAATACAGAAAAACACTCTTTTTTTATAAAAATACGGTAGAAATCTTTTAGATTATATAACAAAATACGCCTTACTTTTATGTATTTCATTTGAAGATTGCTCACGTTCCGAGTTTATGTGTGTATTTTATGATTTTCTTTGCGCGGTCCTAAATAGCATCAGATGTAGACTTATTTGCATAATGCTTTCATATTTCGTGACTATTTGAAATGTCGAAACAGATTTAAGAATATGCTAATACCATTACACCTATTTTTATAGGATATAAATACTTGATTTACATTGTAAGAAAATTCAAGAATTTTCATACGTATTATCTTAGACTAGCATACAGTTTATGCTGCTAAGAAACTTGTTTGTTCTGCAAATATAAAGCTTTCGAGTTTGATTTAAATATTATCTATTTTCGTACTAGTTGATACTTTCGATTCATTAAGTTACCGTCAATTTTATTGATGATTGTCGCATTCTGTCTTTGTTATTGGATTCCATCCATACATTTATGACAAAATACTTTAAAATTTTATTGGCAGTGTTTATCCGTATATATTATATAAATTATTTATCGTAAATAAGTCAATAAGTGAATTGTGATTTAAAATATATATATATATATCTCACCTTATTGTCACATCGAAACCAGAACCAGTTCCATAAGAAATAGAGATAATAATTTTAAAATAATGCTGCCAATGGAGCAGTTCATATTGAAATTTGCAATAAAACCGTGAGTTGTTGCTGCCATTTGGTAAAATTTGGAGTTGAATTTTTCATTTAGATTTTTCTTTTGTATCGTACAATGGCACTATTTAAATAAACTGTACCTTAAAAATTAATTGGCAGTATTTTTACTTTAATAATGTTACACACACACACATATATGTATATATATATATATATATATATATATATATGTATCAATCCATATAAAAGTTTAAAGTGATTGCTTTGAGCGATGAGGCCGTAAATTGTATTATTATTTTTAAGTTTCATATATAATTTTCTGTGTACAATGAAGAGTATGTTATTATATATAATACTAATTACTTTTTTCTGATATGATCTTTCGCTTCGTCCAAGAATATCGTATACTTGGCGAATATACCCTCCAAGTATACGGTATACCCGCTCTTATTTCCTCTTAAGTAGTCTACTAATTTATAGAAAATTAAACTGTTACTATTACCTTTGCTCAACGTGCCATAATGACGATTAATTTGGTTTATATTGTATGCATTAGCTAAAACCAATATTGCGCTGCACAGTATGGCGCATAATCCGCTAATTCTAAAATTTGTTGTTATTCATAAATTAGTCGTACAAATAAATCATAACTCGTAATAGAAGCATTAGACAACTTACGAGACAAAAGACAAAACAAGACAAAATCACAAATGGAATACTTAACTACATTCATATTTATTTAACACTCCGACAAAGAACAAATTAAATATTGATCATATAAAATCAAACCCACGACACTTGGGACATAAGATAGGATAACTACCATCTGCGCCGCCGGGCCCGTCGTCACGAACAACAACAGATGAAACAACATCTGTGATTTCCCGTTCCCTTCTGAGAACAAGACACGATGTTCCGGATAACTGTCAAAGGTATATTCGAGTGCTAAGTTTTGTGTCCACGCTGACCACTCAGAAGTTCTCCTGTGAGAAACGTTACTGCTCCAGAATAAGTTCATGACGTGGAACATATGCAGGTATTTAACTATCGAGACTGAAGGCAAAGTTTTCCGTCCATGCTATTAACCTTAGAGAAATTATCTAGTGAAACACGCTCAGTCAGCTTAAGATCTTGTAGTAAATATTTATTTACTTAACATATAAAATCTTTCATAAAATTTTGTGTATGTGCTATTGAGTGTTAAGGAGTACCTTCGTAACGGTCTTGCTATTAATGTCTAGGAAGAGACAGCTTATGACATATTTTAGCTGTGATCCAATATCTCAGCTTATATAAGCAGTAAAAGGAATATGTGGTTGAATTATATTTTATGCAATGTAGTAAATTAATAAATTTGTCTACTTTATATAAAATGATCTTATAGTCCTAATCTGGTTTTTGTTTAGGATGATGATACTTAAAAATATAATTTATTGTTTAAGATAATTATACAGTTATTGTTTTATATATTTATTTAAGTAAATAAATGTGTAAAAATGTTCAAAGTCACAATGATACTATTTTAACAACCATAATTCATAGGCATACATTCATAATTCAAAGAGGATTTTGCGGTCCGTTTATCTAACCGGAAATCCTTCAGGTCCCCATATTTTGGTATGTATTGTAATAATCAGGATTTCGAAACCCTATCTTAATGACCATAATAGAACTATAAATTATTATTACAGAGTAATAAACTATATAACACACTATTAATGTCTATCTGCAACTATAGTGATCAACGTAGTTGAATTACGAAAGTATCAAAATAAATTTAGCTTTGGCTAGATTTGGCTCGGTAAATTTTAGTATAAACTTTATAATTTTGGGAAGTATAAATCATAAACAAGTTATTCGAGATTGTTCTTAAACTTCTGTAGAGGTGTAATTAATTAGTTAAATCACTTCGAAAACAAACCAGTATTTTATATTTATATACAAAGTTTATGAGCGATATTGAAAGAGTTTTACCTCTTTTCCATCAATTACTTTGATATATTTTTCTGGAACCTTTTCTTGTACATGGTTTACATTTGCTTTAAAATCGCATAGGAAAAAATTCCTGTGACTTACTTCCTTTTCTTTTAAACTAAGGGATGATCATAGGATCGTGATTTTAAAGCGAATAGTTTTGTTTTTTGAACTATTACTGATTCTGATAATCATATCATTACTTGAATAAAAATAAACTCATAATAAACTACTAGGCATAAAATACTTTCTTAAAATCTTTAGAAAAAGCATAGACTTCATTACAGTCATATTTGGGGCTCCGCAGCAAAGGGGGTAATTTGCCTTTTAATTGACGTGCTGGGCAGGCGTGGTAGCAATCATAGGTGATAATTATAGTAATTCACTACGGGGTTGTTGCTGTCCATTCTCACTCTATGAATTTGGAGATATGCTGTTTCAGACGGACATACTGAAGTCTGTCCGAAGACATCAGACAACAGAGTAATCACAAACATATTACTTTTAGACATATCTAACACCCAGACAGAACAAACACAAAATATTAATTATATAAATATTTATTTTGGGTGGGGATCGAATTTACGATTTTTAATCTATAGGATAGGATCACTAACTCTGTGTCTTCGGGCCTGTCAATGCATTAATGATTCCCCTGGTATATTATAGGCAACTGTAATTACTTTCCTGCAAGTGACTCACTGTCTCGTTTATCTTCTCTAGTACAAGGGAGTTTCCCAGAATGAATTTGTGTACTAAACTAACCGACTCTGTGCGGCAGAAAGTCAGCTGTCTGCGGGGACTCTCAAAGTTACTCTGTTAAGTATCGGTAAAGAGTTTGTCTAAGCTGCAGTTTTTTGGAATTCGGTTTCACTCATATGTATTATTTCAACTATGACCGATCAAATTTCTTCGTTTATCTATCCCGATAATTAAACTCTACATAATTAAATTTATATTACCTTGGACCAAATCTTTTCCTAACATTTTGTAACGAATTGCGTAAACTAAAAAGTAAACTGCGAAAAGCGAGATGTTCGAGGGAAACTTGGATTGCGTTAACTATTGACAAAATAAGTGTGGTTGGGACTTGCAGTTAGAATTAAATCGGGAAGAGCTATTTGAGGGCTTATAATAAAACATGTAAAGGCCTGTGAATATAAACTTCGAATTGCTGCTCATATTATTATATAGCTAAAAACTTAAAATGACCGAGAAGTACCGGCAGAGTAGAAAAGTACCTCCGTCTGTACCAGGTGTCGTAAGAGGCGACTAATGTACCAGAACCGAAAGCTCAAATGCACAGAGCGGGGATGGGCAGCAGAGTCTCCGTCGCGAAAGCTGCAATCTGCGATTGCCAACACGCTTGCATTATGGACAGAAATCCATCTTTCTTAGGGACGCCGATGGCCAGCAGTGGACTTCAAATGGCTGATATGATGATTGATAAATTTAAAACACATAAAATACGTAGACAGTATCAATGTGACAAACAACATTAAACGTTAAAAACATTATCGCTCTTAAAAACGATTGCTGTAATCGAAATGTCGACATTTCCTACCTCATACAAAATTACAAAGGTCATCTGCATTTCTACCTCACTCTCACCTATTTTTACCTTTACAGCAGGGTTCGCATTGTTGTGATTCTGTTTCACGGGTGAGAAAAGCAATGAAATTACTGGGTAATGTGACATCATATATTCAAGTTCTAAGGTTGGCCACGCGCTAGTGATATCTTAGTGATAAAACGAGTGTTAATAGGTTACGGTTACACTTACTATCATAAATACTGCATGCTTGTTTGTCGACCTGGTGTACTAAAAAAAGAGATAGATATAAATCATATTGCGTAAAATACCCTTGCACAGATTTATTAGCACCGGTATATCAACAAACATATCACAAAATAAAAAATATCGTTCTGGCAACGTCCGTGACATATTAAATGAAACAGGTTGGAAAAATAGTGGGAACTATAAACAATCCTATGGTCACATACAGTATTTATCTGTTCTTTACATCCATCTGAATTTAATCCAGTACTAACGAGTCAGTACAAAGCGACGGCTGAGACCTCGGTGCCGGTCAACCAAGCCGGCTTGACCCTACATAAATCACCCGAGCACAGATGCGCAACTATCGTAAACAACGCTCGTGCAATCGGAGAGAAAAATACGTACTGTAATATCAAAAACTTTAATCAAACCAGTGCTTTTAAAACACGAAATGTTTGGTTACGGCGACTTTGAGTCATGATTTCAAGAATTGTTCCATAATTAAACGTCGGCAATATAAATCGCAGGTTCATACTAATCGATGTATTAGGACCTTCACAGTTACTCTGGTAACCGCAAAGGTCCGTCTAAAGATTTAGGTTAGATTATAGCGCGTGTTCAGTTCTATGTCTTAATCTAATTTAATGATTAAAAGGAGGTACGAGTGACTTGATATAATTAAAACCGAGTTCTGTAATAATCCTAAACTAGAATGCTTCAAATTCACTGGTTCAAGCTGGGATTTGAGACAAGATTAACTAAGATTATATATGTACTCGTAGTGCCATTCAACTATTTGTCTCAGTAAGCAATAGAAGCATGAAATATAAAAATAATACTCTTTATTCTACCCTTTACAGTGTACAAAAAATATTATATATTATTAATTAAAACTGTAGTTATCGCAAAGAGTGTTGTGTTTTATGTTTTCTAGGAAAATACATAAAAGTCGTAAGAAAATACCTAATAATTATTATTCAGATTAAGCTTAATAAAAAATTAAGTTTGGAAAATTCCACATCTAAGAAAGAAATAATATTATCCTAAATCCAGTGCAAGACTGAAACCCAATTCTAAGACATGGCTCTGTGCCATTGTGTTATTTGCTTTATGCGATTGCAGGAACTGTTTAGAATTATTTCTCATTGTATTTAATAATCTCACAGACTCCAAGTGTCCTCCAGTGTCTTGTCAATAACCTATAAAAATAAGGAATGATTCCAGTTCGTATTTCTGAATGGCAGCCAAGTCGACCGGGTCAGGGCGGCGACGGAGCGTCTCGCCAGAACAAATAAACCACCCCCTGTGCCCCACATTCATAGCAAACGTCCTCCAAAATGGAATCTAGATACATTCTATAATTCCAGTTTTATCCATTCTGCATATATAAAAATGTAATGTTGCAGCAATTACATTTAAAACTTAAGTAAATGAAACTTTGCAATAACAACGTTGGTCAATAAAACTTTGGAATAACATATCATATCTAATAATACTCAGGTAGGAATACAATTATCATGCCTGCATCCCATCGGGGCAGGCAGATTATGGCTCTCCACTTGCAATGATCTTGGAATAGCTCTCTCGCACAACAAAAATAACACCACATAATTTACGAAAATAGCGGCTAGTCGATTACAAGTGAAGTAATTTTATGTCATATTTACCTAACATAAATATTTTTTTTCTGATACTTATTCTAGAACATATTTATTTGATTGTCAACTATATATTAGGTTGTCTGATATTGTATTTATTGCAGTAATCCATATTTTTAGTAGACATAGTTTACTTTTTGTTTTACATGACCATCTGATGGCGGGTTTGGTAGTCAACTTATATAGTGCGCCATAGCACCATGTCAATTTGTGGGTTTGTTAAAAATATGTTTTTTTTAATGTTATAACAACAGCTTCTAATTAATAATAATAATAAATTCACAACATCTCATACATTAACATGACTCCGTGATAAGTCGCTTAAAGCACTTGTGTTACAGACATCAGACAACAGTGGAATTACAAATATAATACTTATATACATACATTCAACACCCAGATATAGAACAAACACAAATACCATCATATAAATATTTGCTCAGCGTGGGAATCGAAGCCCACGCCACACAAGATAGGATCACTTCCATTTACGCCATCGGACCCGTCAATTAATAATGTATGCTGAGACAGTTCTAAATTAACCAAATTAAATATATTTTGTTTTATTTAAATGTTTTATAATATTCGATTATCATGTTCAAAATAAGGGTTTGGCCATCTATATGGATTAATTTCCCGATTTTAGAAGCTATCATGAAACATTTTTAATAAATAATTAGTATTATATTTTTATAAATACGAGAGTAACTGTGACAGTTCGAATGACATGGATCGGACATGGCCACTTTTGATCATAGAAAGGATCACGCAGGAAGCGATATCAAATGATGCCCATGAGGTTGAAGTTGCGACAAAAGTATTTTGTAAATATGTTTAAAATTTATTTAAGACTCCTTATTTTCTTTTGACGTGACAACGTCTTATATTAGGTTGTGGCTGGGAGTCACTTATGAAAAAGTGTAACGCTCGGTAACGTTACGATGAGTCACCGAACGAGAGAGAGGCCCGCCGAATGCCTTGCGTCTCTCTCCCACTCAACTATGATCGGTCTGTTGCGCGCGCAGCACTAGAGAATCAGGCGCATTGAATCGGCGCATGCTTGTGTCTCTGTCTTTGTCTTTCTCGAACGTTCTTGGCGTTGGAAAAACAAGAAAGCGTCATAATACAAGTTCACACGTGTGGTTAAAGTATCGTCAGCTGTGTCTGTAGTGAAAATTGGAGTGCTTAGATTCGTCATTTACAACAACTACAACAATAAAGGTAAATAATTGTACACTGATATTTCATTATCGTAAACTATGATTGATTGATTAATTGTTAGATTGACACAAAAGTTGAGAAACTGAGTTTATAGGTTATGTCATACTATTGATAAATGTTGATAGTGTTAAGTAAATTATTAGTTTAAAATTAATTAATTAATTAATTATTATTTTACAAATTTTCATTAATTTCAAATTTATTTAGCAAAAATTTGAACCTTCGATCTGAATAAATGTTTTGATTTTCGAATTGATTCTTTAAAATTACAAATATTAAGAAAAAGTGGCAGATATAAGAAAACTTGATTTAAACTGTGTTGAGCAAGAATTTTAACATCTAATTTAAGTAAATGTTTTAATTTTCAACTTTATCATTTACAATTACAAATTTTAATTAATTTCAAATTTATTTAGCAAAAATTTGAACCTTCGATCTGAATAAGTGTTTTGATTTTCAAATTGATTCTTTAAAATTAAAAATTCATCCATTCAATTTCAAATGTTCAACAGGAATCACCACTCTCAAAACAATGGAAACGGACGAGTTTGGACAATGGAAAGTTTAAGTTTACATGTACAATGTTTTAGTAAACAAAATATATTTCTATAGTTAAAATTAGTGCAATTCTTATTTTCATTCAATTCCTTGTTTCTATTGTGAAATTTAATTATATTCATATCAATAAATATTCTACCGAGAAAAAGACGTTGTCACGTAAAATCTTCGCCCGTAAAACCGACTTTACAGGCAACCATTTTTTTACTTTGAGTCAACTATACTAACTATACTCAAATCAGTATTGGGAATAATTTTATGTATGTGGTTAAGTTACATACGGTTTAATGGGCACAAGATTAAAGTCCCGTGTTATTATATTATTTTCAAAAAGATGTTGGAACGTTTGTCTGTGACAAAAGCTTTCAACGTTTAATGGCATTTTCAATAAATAATCATCATCTTTTTGAGAGGTACATTTTTCCAAAGTTCCTTTAAATTATATATACTACTATATCTAATTAGTACAGAAGTTTGATAATATCATATAATATATAATATCTTACGATTAAAATATTATTGAAGAAAGTTCTATAAAGCAGAATCAGTTATATATAGTTTTTTATTTTCGTCAAAGTTTTAAATTATTTTAAAATTTCTTGAACGAACTGTATTTTTGTACAGACTTTATTTATTGAATTCAAAAAATCTGTGGTATCACTACAAGTCTAGAAATAGTACAACTGTTAAATATTGTCGTTTAAAATTCCTAGACCAGCTAACCCAATATCGCATACACATCCAGTGCGATACTGTTTTATGTATTTGGATTATGTTTTATTTTTTTTCTCTGTATTTATTTATGCAAAGTATCCTTGAAATACAAATATCAACTAGAAAAAAAAACATGTTTTAAGTTTAGGATTTAGTTAATACCTTAGTATCAGGTATCAGTTTCTTTTTAGCTTTTTACTGGTTTCGTTTATTTTCATGTATACGTTATAAGCTACACTAAAGAGTATATACAGTTTTTGTTATCATAAGTTTATAAATTGCTATTGGCTCTTACTATGTATTTCAATACACAAATATATTTACAGGTGCAAATTACTCGCAAACGGACTTGTTTCGGCCATTATACAATATCTTCGTTCCTTTGCCCCCAATTAATAGTAACAATAAGTCATTGCATTAATTAAATCTCTTATATTCAAACTCTGAATAAAGTAAGTAGACTATTTACTTAAAGTCAGTAAATTACGATCCATTTGAAAAATATTCTTATTTAAAATTGCTCATAAAATAAGAATATAAATTTGAACAAAGCAAATAAACTACCAATAATTTTAGTCTTAGATCTAGACTAGGTTTGTTCTATTATTCATACAAGTACTAGCTAATCCGAGAGATGTTGTCCTTTCATAACTTTATATGTTTTTCATTAAAACAATATTTCGGCTAGAACTTGAAATAGAAACTATCCTATCTCTCAAGTTGGAACAAACTATATACAGTGAGCGAAAATTGTCTAAAATCGGTTCAATCGTTCATAAGATATTTATTTTATTACATATTTTTGATATAATTTAAGATAAAACCGTCAGAGTGCAGCTTAAATGCACGGGGCGGGGATGGGCAACAGCATCCCCGTTGCGAAAGCTGTGCTCTGCGATTGCCAACGCGATTGCCCCTCGCGGCAATTATGGGCAAAAAACCCTCTTTCTTGGAGAGTCCCATATCCAGCAGTAGACTTTCAATGGCTGGTATGATGATGATGAAGATAAAGGATACGTATATTATGAGCGCCTAGTGTAATCAAGTAGAAATTGTACATACATAACGTTTCTTTATTTCGGTACATGATTGTTGTTTAGGTAGTTGTTTTTTTATCCGTGACATTTTTAACAGCAATGTAGATAGTAAGTATAAAAACCTCTTATACGATTTTAATGAAAGAACACAATGCCAAATAAAATAGGACAAACAGCACTAAGATAAAGTGCTCGAATAAAAAGGAGTAAGGACACCACCCTATTTATTTTAAGGCAGGTTAAATGAAATCTTTAGTAGTTTGCTTTAATAAACGTTTCAATTAAAAAATATTTTGTGTTACTATAAAAATATAACGTTTTATGTAGGTTCGTCTTAAAAATTTATTAAAAAAAGACTCAGTTAAAAGTTTATTAATCACTAGTTCAATAAATTGAAATAGATTGATCTAGTTTGTAGTTTTGGCTTTGAAGTCAATTCGCATGATTTTGGTTCGCACGAACGTGCAAAACGTCTACTTTTATTGATAATACTATTTTAATAGGCGTTTCGCCCAAATTGTTAGTACCTACGCTCTTCGCACACAAATATATTGTATAGAAAAGTTTTAAAAATAATGCACATAATAAGTTAACATGGAATTAATAAGGCGATTTAAAAACATCTTTATTGATAATGTTAATTTTCGGATAATCTAATGCTTGTTTTCTAAAATGTGCCTCTCAAAGCCAGCGCCCGAAGAGATAGACTAGGTTATATTATGAAAATATTTTTTTAATATACGTTGCAGTTCACGTAACAAATAATATAACTATAAATTTGGAAATTAATCAAAATCCCAGTGCCCTTTTAGTATATACCAAGCTATTATTTGTTTTTTAATTTACTACTTCCTAAACAGGTATTAAAGTTTTATCATGAATCAAACTATATATTTCTTTTTAATACTTTGGCTACTAATAAAAGCTTAATGGTTTTTATCAGCATTTAGAATATAAAAGCCTTGCAAGTATAAAAAGTAAGACAAAACAAAATTAGTCTATATTAGTTACATAACAAGATTTAATGAAGTCTCATGTCATGAATGTCTCATGAATGATATAAAAAAGTCCATTAGTCAGCAAAATAGGCACTTTGTTAAAAAAATAATTATTAAATTGCATTATTTTTAAATTATTTTCATTTTCTGCTACAATGCATAACCAACCATTTGATCTATATTCGCCAGGAAGATATGCTGGGGCTAATATTATATTTATAGAAATAAATTTATATTGGCAACGACTAAAGATGGTGGCTTTTTCCTCTAAGCCACTAAATGGAGTATTAATTCACATAAATATTTAATTCAGCATTAATATTATAATCTCTTATACAACACTGTACTTTGATTTTATTTTGTATGCGGACAGCGTACTACCCATTTTTGAAAGAAGTGATTTGCACGCAATTAAAATAGATCTGGGCAAAGCGCCTACTAAAATATTATTATCATTGAAAGGAGTTGTTTTGTACGTTTGTACGAAACAATTTCGTACAAAAACGACTACTAAGCCGTAATTTTTCACGTCTTCACGTTTCATTTTATCAATCACAATGTAACTCCTTAGGAAGATATAAACACGTGTTTGTCAATTATAAAGCCGGTCGACTAAAAATATAAAAAAGATTAAAAAGTGCCTATAAAAGCGGTTAAACATTAATTTTCCTACAAACAGAGTTTCTTGTCTTTTTTCAGTCAACTTGCTGATAACCTAATTTTAAAAACATTTAAGGAAAAATATTAATATTAAACCTTGACCACTGAGGTACTTACTTTAAAATTATTTTTATTAAGTAATTAACATCATTATAGATCATTTTAAGAATAAATTGAATTGCCATCAATAATATAAGAAGCTTTAAGCTATATTGAAGAAAGCAAACCAAAAAGAAAGTTATTTATAAATATATAAGTCAAGATTCATACGACTTTAGTATCGACTCAGTATTAATAGAAGCAATTCTCCCAGTCTCAGACCATTCATTTCCATAGGCTTAAAAATTCAGAGCGAATTTTTGTAGCAACTTTTACATGGAACGTGGTAGGTAAACACGCATAAATTGGGCATGGCTTGTAAATGCTATATAAGGTGCCCAAACGCGAGGCGTGCAAATTTCCTGTCTGCTATAATGGGCTCCGCACCTTAATTCATGGCCCCGACTGCGACAACCGCAGAGCGCGTGTCGTAATTGATATTGTGCCAGCTATGAAAGGCCTTTAAGTCTGCTGACTCTACCGCTGACCTTATGTGATTTCATCATTATACTAGCCATTGGATATCCACTGTTGGACATAGGCCTCCCCAAGAAAAGGGAAATTTTGACCTTAATTGTCCCGTAGGCATTTGCGAGCTTGCTGCCTATCCTTGGCCATTGAAGCTACGCTGAATTGGATGGACGGATGTTCTTTGCAATTGCCAACATTGTGGCATCGTGGCAATAATGTGCAAAATTCCCCCTTTCTTTGGGGAGGCCTATGTCCAGCTGTGGACTTCTAATGGCTATAATGATGATGATGACTGATGATCTGGCTCTTACTAGCTTCTTCCTCCTCCTTACTTTTACTACCTTGTTAAGGTATCACCTAGGTGGTCTTATACAACTCTTCCGTTTACCTCAGCTCTATATATTTGTGCAGTTATTCTTCTTTCATCATCCTTTCTGCATGTCCAAACTATATCATCTCATGTAATCAAAACTGTAATATTTCGCTGAGAATCGTGTATATTTTTAAAACTTTTGCTGGCTGTGCCACGGCGATATTTTTGTTTACCACAATTCTATTACGCACGATTTTTTTGTATGCATATTGTTTGTTTCAAAGTCCGAGTTGTATAAACTCCTTTATGTTTGACTTCGGACCAGACATATCGGAATTGTTATCAACGGAAATATTGACCGGCGGCTAGTTCTAATGGTTTGTCTACAACCTACTAAAAATGGCTTCTGGCATTCATTAATAGCTTTAAAAAGCGGTTTAATTTTTAATATGTTTTCTGACTTTTTGATTACCTTACCGACTAGTTTCCAGATCTAGAGTATTTTGAAGCCATTGAAAGGTAACTACCTTTTTTTTCTTTTTTTTATATAAGTGGTGAACAACAAAATCTCTACACGGAATGATATCATACTTTTTATACGTTGTATGTAGTAAAGGTTTCGTTTTATTTTAAAGTTACTCGATCACATTTTCATTTTTATCATCATCATCAATCATAATCAGTTTCATAAGTTACATATAAATTTAATTGGTCCATATGTTAAACTATTGTTTTACACATTATTTCATTATTTTTAAAATTTTAAAAACAAAGTACGAATTTGCATTTTCTTTTTAAACTTCTTAAGATAGAATACTAAAGTTTAAAACACATTTTCCTAAAAATCATACTAAAGTTCTTAATATACATTTTAGATAAATTTTATAAGATAAATTTTGCTGAGTAATATATATTTTAAATAATTATTTAAAATATATATTACTCAGCAAAATAGCGTAATAGTAATACAATAGAAACAATAACAATAAATGGTAAAGAATACATACTTAAATAATCGATTTATTTAAAACTTAAAAAAAACCGATAAATTAGAAATATAATTATGAAAGAGCGGCTTTTAAATATTGATTTTCTGTTAATCTTAAGCCATGGGATACCAGCAAAGTAAAATAATACCTCCACCTGTACCAGGTGTTGAAGAGGTGACTGAGGTACCAAAGCCGACAGAAGGCATTATATCCGTAACAGTGTACCTCAAATTCACACAACGAGGATGGGCAGCAGGGTTCCCGTTGCGAACGTTGCACTCTATGATTGACAACAAGCTTTCCCAGCATGGCAATTATGGTCAAAGAGAGTGATAATCAGTGTACTAAATTACCGATAGTTATATTTCTTTTAAGAGATTCTCTAAACAGCACCATTAAATCAAGTTAGATAAATGACCTGTAAAAATCTTTATATCATGAGGTCGGTCGTGAAAACCGTGCGGTATTTATGACCGCACGGTTAAGATAAAGGTTCTTCTCTAGAAAACTTGTTTAAACTTTTTCTTCTTCAAGAGTTTGCTTCGCTTGTAGTTTGTTTTTTTTGCTGCTCTTAAGCTGGTGACTGTGTTGAACATGTGATTTTATGTAGCATTTACTTAGCACTTGCTTGATCAGATAAATAATTTTCCGCCTGTTTTATATTAAACCTTATTTTCAACTATTACCATCGCAAAATTAGTGCTTCTTTACTGCTTTTGTTTATGAAATACTTATTCTTGAATACTACTTCATATTATTGTGTTTGACGGAATACCAGAAGATCATAACATTAGAGATATACTAGTAACATCCAAGCGCCATATGTAGCTTGTTGTTATAAAATATAAACTATAATTGTTTGACAACGCGGTAGTAAATAAAAAAATACTTTTTATACTCCTCAGGATATCAAAATCAACTTATCTTAAGGGGTTATAGGTTCTTTTATGAACAGTCTGTTTTTTCCAAATTAAGAATAGTTTATTTAATTACAAAATCAAAATTAAAAAATAGTTAAATATTTATTGTACTTTTCTCGATCCTCTTAAAATTATCTATGATAAACCATAAATATTTTGATTACGTGCTGTTTCAGGTGGATTTCTCGGTTGTACAAAAACAGTACAAGAATAATGGGTCTATTGTATTCATTCTATATAATCTTAAAAATTGCATTAACCAATTAGAATTTATAAAATCACGCTTCAATGAAACAAAGCTGCCAGATAAAGTAAAATGTTGGCAGCACCTCTAAGCTCAGGCTTTCAAACTTTCGGGAAACATTTTAGCCTTAGCGATCGAAGAATTTTCGCAGAAAATGTATTCGGTGGATAAGAAATTGCTACTTGCATTTTATTATTCTACATTTTAATTGAAGATAATCTTGTGGGCGCAATAGTATACTAGTACTTAACGTGGTTCATAGCAGAATGTATAATAAAGATAATATTTACTAGAAAAAATCAATTTGTCTCAGGCTTAGGCAGGACTGGAACCTGTATCTTTGCGTTGCCGGGGATTGCTCTACCGTTGGTCTGTCTCTTATTAGACAGGTGATTTTTCCTAGTGTTCTTTTTGTTCTGAGTGCCATCCCCTTAATATTATGTATATGTAGGTAATTATTAACCAACTCAAATTTCAGACTTTCACAAGTTTGTAGCAATCTATAAAGAAGAAAGATTCAGATTCGAGTCCCGCCTGAAATTTAAGAAAAGTTGATTTTTTCTAATAAATATTATCATTAACATAAAAATCATATGTGATTCTTATCTGGATGAAGCTGAGGAAAAACGTTATTTGAGAGCCCTTAACCTGGAAATGGATCATAAAATTAATTCAATCTTTTTTATTATAATGGGATGGCAAACAAACGCGGTTCGTGCGATGTTAAACGTCACTAAGGCTTATAAATAGATGCTCGTGTTATCGAAAGCGTATCGTTAGTTTGTCGCCAACGATGTGACTTGGAGATACTGTCTCATTTTCCAGTATTTGTCTCAATCTAGATACAAATCCAGCATTTATATTCGTATATTAGTGGATTCTGAATAAATTATTTAGTGTAATTATCTGGACATTACTTTTATACTATTCCTTTTAGTTGCTTTTTTATTGAACTGCATTGCTTACATGTAAACTATAACTTATTTTGATGATAATTAACGTTACTTATATATGTATTTCAACTGCCTGTGAAAACATCATAAAAGTTTAACCAATAGTTTTTAAAAATACCATGAATACACACAAACAATAATTATACATTGGGTTCTGTTTTGTTTTTCCTCATTCAGATAATTTCATACAAAAAAAAGTTGTTCAAAGATATTTCCAACTTATTTATACTAATATAATAAAGCTGAAGAGATAATTTGACGGAGCTTATCTTAGGTTCAGATTTTTTTAAAGGATTAATATGTTGTAGCCCGCCAATAACAGTACAGCTAGCGAAACCCAAAATTTGAAAATCAAGTCAAGTCATATTGTTGGATATAGGCCTCCCCAAGACAAGGGGATTTTTATTAACAAATGCTGCATTGGACAGGCGTGGTGGCAACTGCAGAGCGTAACGCAGAGAATGCTGCTGCCCATCCCCACTCTGCAGTTACGATACCAGGTACAGAGACAGGTTTTAAATAAAATTAAACTGACCCAAGTTTTAAAGTAATAACAATATGACATCAGCCATTAGAAGTCCGCTGTTGGACATATGCCTCTCCAAAAAAGGATATCGCCAATAATTGCCACGCTGAGCAAGCGTATTGGCAATTAAAGATCGCAACACTCGCGACAGGGATACTGCTGCCCATTCCTACCCTGTGCATTTGAACTACACTGTATTGGATGGATATAAAGCCATCTGTCGGTTTTGGTACCTTAGCCGCCTTTAATGATACCTGGTATAGGTGGAGGTACTATTTTACTTTAATATAGACGTAAGATGAATAACAAGTTATGCAAGCAATTAATATAGTTTAATTGCTTTTTATTTAAGCAGACTTTCTTCCACTGGAAGGAGGAATCTGGCATGATGAACTTTAAGAACTATGTTTAATCAAGTTTTCTGGAGTTAAGGCTTAATTTAAGATGAATGAATGTACATTTTATACCAGCAGATAAAATAGAATGTTATTAAACTGCAGTACTATTTGAGAACAGTAACCAGAATACTAAGTTTGAGTAATTAAAGTATTTACCTTTACCAATGCTACAAGTATACATATAGAGTTTAAAAAATAATTTAAAATTTTGTTTTAAAAACGTTATTTCTTTAGCTTTACGTTTAAAAAACATTAAAATATCAGAACATTTCTTTGAGTGATTAAAAACTTATTTGTAAATAGTAATTGATTAATTACTATTTACAAATAAGTTTATTTCTTTAAAATATATTCTTCCCTATTATGCTAGTAGAACCTAATTTCGATAGTTATATATTTACTTATATAATAATACACTTAATTATTTTACATTTAAAAAAAAGCTTTGAATAGATAGATATAGGGCGCATCGTGTAGGATCACGTGGTTAAATGTCGACTTAACGTTTGATTGAATTGTGTATTGTAATATTATAAAGTCTTAAATTAGAGGAAACTTGGAGATTTAATTTTAAATGTCGTTTCTTAATGCGAAACAAATTGTGGTTTATTTTGAAAATCCTCATTAATATTCATTACACTTGTAGATACAATAATTGGTATAATACATTACATTTTAAAGAATATGTATACACTGATTGCTTTTAAGATTCTAATGCAGAGTGAGGATTTCCAAGGCAAATTTATATTTTCTATTTACTGGGGTATTGGCAGAGTAAAATAGAATGTCGCCCTGTACCCGGTGTCGTCTGAAGTACCAGGGCCGAGAAATAGCGGTACATTCAGCCAAAACAGCGTAGCTCAGATACACAAGGAGGGGATGGGGTATTTCCCCATCCCCAGGAGCACGCTTGATCATTACCACCATCGACCAGAGCAACCAAAGCGACCAGAGCGACAATCAAGGGCAAAATTCAAGACTTACACGACTTATACAAAGGCTTATGTATTAATATTTATTTCTTACTACATATCACCCTTCGAACGTGAATAATAGTTTTACAAAAAAATAAAAACATATATTGATTATATAATTCCCTTTTTTAGTTTATTTAAATAAGTCCTATTTTTAAGGCTTACTAAAGGGTGTTTTTAGTGACTGATCGAGTTGTGAATACGCGAATGTCATATAACATTACATCTTTATTCTTATAATTCATCCTAACCGTATGAGCCTAATTCATCTGAACTAATATGAGCGATTTAGTTGACACAGTTTAATAATACCTACCACTTTACATACGAAGCTAGTATCAAATGACATTAATGAGCGCCGTCTGTCGTTATAAATTCATATACAAATATACGCAGCCATTGCTAGGTTGAACTAATAAAGTAAAGGTCACACATTTAGGGCTCGGTAGCATCAGTAATTAGCTAGAGTGTACCTTTATATTACTATGTCATGATATAGACCTACCTTGAACTTATTTTTCTGCCAGACAACTGGCACAGAAAAAATACGATGTCACAGGTGAGTATTAATCTGGAATTGTTGCGACTGATGGCGGTCTGGGCAGCTAAATTTACTAATTCTGTGTTGAATGTAAGTAAATGGGTTTGTTTATTTTTAAATGGGTGACATTTTTTTATTTGTGTAATAATTTTTTAGTAGGTTCAAAGTTACATTACCAAACGCATCAGTATTATTATTAAAAAGATGACGAGTTTGTTTGTTTCATTGTACCCGGTAAACTACGTACTACTTCGATTTGAAAAAATATTTTTGTGAGAAAAAAATATATTTGCGAAGGTGTATTATCATCAAGATATTAATCCTTATTCAAATAAACACGTTATTCGCAACAAATATAACCCTTAGCTTAACTTGGTTTTAAGCAACATTTTAGAAAAGCTTGTCATCAAAATCGCGCATAATGTGCAAGTCGAAGATGAGCTATGTTGGCCAGCGGGTAGGATTGCGCAAAGAAGGACTTCTTTTTATGTCACCGACATTCACGCAGGCGCAGACTTATAAATACGAGTGCATGTATGTATAAAGTCTATTTGTGGATACGTTTGACACGCTTGTTTAAACCTTAGAAAAATCAAAAGCTACTTTTGAACTCAAACAATCCGTGGGATGCGTTTAAAATTAAATCCCGCGGATAAGAAATGTCGGGTTAATAACTAGTATAATTTCATCAATGATATAAAAGACATCTGCATTTAACGTTCTATAGTTGGCTTTAAAGTTCCTTAATATCCCTTATAATATATACATATTTTCCATTGATCACTACATCACCCTTATTAAGTCCTCTGTTTGCAATATGCCTTTCTAGATATAACAAAAAAGATTGGTTTCTATCAAATAGTCTATTTACCTTTTTGGGTTACGCTGCAGTTCATTCATTATCATTAATAAGTTCATTACGCTAAGTTCTGTATTATGCGGCCTGCTTTCTGCCGCTTCAACCTGCATAGTCGATGTACTATGCCGGTAACTTTGGCTTTTCACGAGATCTCTTCATTCCCATTTCACGTGCGTAAAGTTATCCCGAAACATATCAATAGTTCGAGAGGTTATTCTGAGTAACCTCATTTATTCATTCAGAACATTAATTTTTGAATAGAAATTGAATTAATTATTAGAATCGGCTCTGTAACATAGCAATTATACCATCGGAAAACGAGTAAAAATACTTTACAGTGTTATTGCCGATTAAATATTTGTTTGACTTTCATCATAAAAGGCCCACTGTTAGACATAGGCCTCCCAAGGAAAAAGGAAATTTACCCATAATTGCCACGCTAGGCAAACCGTAGTGGTGATTCGCGACGCGGAGTGGATATACCGCCACCTGTCGGTTCCGGTACCTCGGTTGCCTCTCAGTTTTGTCTATGTTAATCTGGTATGTGTTTAACAATTAATAGTACAACTATTAAATAAATATTTGTTCTAACTGACGAATATCCGTATTTACTTTTCTATATTTACACAACAACGATACCCTCGTTTATCTGATTGGTTATTTATCCGATATCGTCAACCAAAGGGGCATTATATCAACCTTTATTCTTACTACCTAGTAAGTTATATTTCTTCCTGAGTGCTGGCTACAAATGTTCCGTCATATCACATGCTAAGACTTTATGCTTAAGAGTCAAATCATTGATATGACACTGAGTGTATATATGTACACATACAAATAACACTGAAATATTTATTTATAATTTATAATTCAGCAGCTCTTCATTACATGCATAAGTAAGTTTTAAGGTACGAACATAAACAAAAATCTTTTGTCAGTCTGTATGATTTCGGCTAATCTCTGAAATGACTGGCCCGAATTTTAAACAGGACTTTCATTGGCATATAGCCAGAGTTATGTTATGAGAAGTAACTTAGGCAACTCTAATTACACATATACTCATAAGAACAGGTAAAAGTCGAGCAAAGTCGTTGGTTTCTAGTTCATTCTTTTAATAAAATCATTAATACCTCCTCAATCTATAAAATACTTAAAATATTTTAGGGCTTTGCTAATTTAGTTTTATCTTTGGTTCCATAATTATTAGACATAAGCACTAAGCAAGTTTCCACCAAAGTAGAAACCAAGTTAAAGTAGATAGTTTGAGATAGATAATTCCGGCACCGGTAAATCTTAATTATCTGGCTTTCAGATTATATAAGGTCAAGCTGGAAATACTCGTAGAATAATTAAAATAGGTAATACCTTTTTATACTGGAATATAAAAATTTTCAGTATATATATGTATTATTATACAAAATATCACATCGGTATAAAAAGGTGCCTAAATACTTACTTAAGTATTATATTTAAAATTCCTCTGTTGTCTGACAGCTGTAACACAAGGACTTTAAGCTACTTATCTCGGAGTCAGGTCAAAGTACGAGAAGTTGTGTGAATTTACCTTACCTTAAAAAATTACATGAGTGAGCTGGTAGAGCCAAGTGAAAGTTCTGTAAGTTTTCGGGAATATAATTACGTCCTATTTTTACGTTCTAGACAAATTACTTTGAGAGATTTCATGCATAGTAAATGCTGAATTATATTTAAGATGATATTTACTTGTAAAAAATCAAACAACAACATAGGTAGTACAGTCTCCTAAAGAGGCTATAGATTTAGGTTTAAATTACTAAACTTGATATGTTACTAAGCGTTCAGAAATGGTGTTCACAGACAAATGTCTGTGAACACCATTGGTTTCCATTTTTCCTTTTGAGGTACGGAACCCTAAAAAGAAGTTGGTCAAAATTTTCAACGGACCCTGACACACTGGTGCCTTCTAATTACGTCCCCCAAAAACAAGCTTTAGTCGTTAAGCCACGTTTCATGTCGAACAGGCATGAACAACAATAATTAATAGCTGTACTGATAAATGTATTAAAAAAGCATAATAAAATTAGTCTGCGTGATATCTCATTTACATGGGTCGGCAGGATTCCCACCTGTATCCAAACAATACCGCAGTGAAATTCAAGCAGTATGTAAATATATAAAATATATCTAAAATCGTTATACTTCATCATATCAGACTTTAGACGTTCACTGCTAAAAAAGGTTGCACAAGTCATCTTCAATAGGACCGGTTGTTTGTGTCCAGCGCAATTCTGCAGTTTTAGTCAGATCGTCTGTCACATACGACAAAATTATGACCCTTATTGACTATCGGTTCTGCATACTAAGAGCCCTATTCACTGCCACTTTAACTTACTAATCCACCGGGCTATAGATGGACTTCGGTTCTATTACGAATCTCTTCATTCCTGATTCGATCGCACAAAGAGACTCTGAGAATTTCCATCTCCATAGCTCGCTGAGCTACTTTCAGTTGGCTAAAATGTCTAGGAGATTAAACTCGTTTTCCAGAGTGGTATTAAACAGTTTTGGAGATATGACGTCCCCCTTTGTTACACCCCTTTTCAGAGGAATCGCCTCCAAACTCTGCTTTTACAGGAGCAGAGTTTGGAGTTCGGACCGACATAGTAGCGTTATCATATAAACACTTCTATACTTCGATGTACAGATAGTCAATATAGCACCGCTGAAGAGATTCAAGCACAGCCCACGTCTCAAAAAATCGAAAGAGTCAAGTCCACCAACGCCAAGCATAATGTCCTGTTGGCCGGCTTGTTCGGAAAGTTAGAAGTCATCAAACCTCAGTCGGTTCGTAATGAATCTAGAAATCAGCTTATAAACATGGTTCAAAAGCAAAATGGAGCGACTGTTCTTCCATGAGGTGTTGTACCTTTCTCTAAGAAATGTCCTCGAGGACAAAGGTGTTGAAAAGCTTCTGAAAGACCATAAGTATCGGTGTTTTTCCCGCTTTTAGAAGCTCAGATGTGATTTCATCATCACCCGGCGCTTTGTTGTTTATAAGTTGTTCAGAGCGTAACACACGATGCTTAAGTGACTTATCACGAACTCAGAACAATGTGTGAGCTGTTGTGGGAAATATTTATTTATTACTCTAACCTTGCTTAGGCTGGTGTTCGGGATATCTTGGGAGTAGTGTTGGATTAACTTGGCTCTTGGCTCTTTTGCCAAGCCGCTAACAGGCTTAAAAATGGAGGCGTATAACTCTCCATAGAGCGTACAAGTTAGTAAATACAGCGTGTTAGCAGGCAGGCATCTTCGTTGCTAAATGGCGCTCTGCAATGCCACCACGCCTACGCAGCGCGGCAATTATAGGCAAAGTTCTCCTTATCTTGGGAATACCTTTATCCAACTGTGGACACCTATCATCATCATATCAGCCATAAGAATCGCTGATACGATGATGTTAGGTGCGAAAGAAGACTTGTTTATCCCAATCCCAACTAATATTATAATTGCAAAAGTAAGTTTGTTCGCTACCTCTTCACCTTTTACCTACTTAACCAATCTTCGTGGAATACTTCGTACATATAGTTTAAAGTCCGGAGGAGGACCTTTCATGGCAAAAATACGTATGTGACTTAAAATTAACGATAATTTAGTAGTTTATAAAATCAATGGAGCCACCATTGATTTTGATGCTGATTTTAAAAAAAAGGTAAGGGTAAAAGCTAATCCAATCAGTATATCCTAATTTAATTCCAATTGTTCGATTTCACCTATCTATGTAAGTAACTTCATTATCAATGTTAAATTGAATTTATTTATTACCTCTCCACGCTTTATATACGCTACTGATCTTTATGACATTTTACAAGAAAGGTAAAATTGTACTTTCCATCCTTAAAATAGTACTGTTTTCATGGAAAAAGCCAATTTAATATAAAGTGACTAGTTTTTAGTGACAGCTCACTATTCGTCGAGAGTAGCATAGAAACCTTTGTCTTCTATAATGAACTAACATCAAAAAGGATCAAACGGTCCTTGTCTACGGGTATATAATATCCACATATCAAATTTGTACTACCTGTGAAAGCGTAACAAGTCTGTTACGCTTGTCAAATTATTTCAAATTATCTGTGTTACTTTCACATGTGTAATATAAATCAATGACTATTAGAAAACATTGCAAACAGTAATCTGGACCTGATTTAAGTATTGCTTTTGTGTTATATATGATGTACTAAACCAAACACAATATACGTAAGGTAGACGTCGTACAAAAGTGGTCTGCAATTGTACTTTCACGTTTTACTTTGTTTCAGTTTGAAGTGTAAGAGAGACAGTGAAATTAATTGGGTATTGTGACATAATATCTTCAAATCACAAGGTTGGCAAAGTGAATCTAAATGTCTACTTAATAAAAAAAATACCCTATACTGAAAATGTGTAAATCTAAAAGATAGGATTGATTTCACTGTGTGGACTAAACGTACGGAAACTAATACCTATGTAATTAATATGAAAACTTCGATAAATCGCCGCTGTTCCCAAATTTGGACAATTAATTAGACCAATTTAAACCAGGAACATTTACGGTCAATTAAGAGAGTGTAAAAGTTTGCGTCAGATGTCCGATTGCGTTCATTAATTATTGTAATAACGTTTTTACGTCATGCTATCAATCATCTTACGGCATTTTTTGGGATTACATTGTAATTAATTGTTATAGTAATTGATTTTACGGACCGTTATTATGGAGAGAACTTCAAACCTTTTTTTATAGATAAAGGATCATTCGTTGATTTTTTTTTTTGTATATGAGAGAAATAATGCTGGAGTACTTAAAGTTACCTTTTCAAGTTAGTTACTATTTTGTAAAATAATTTTCATTGATCTTAATTTTAAAAAAATAGTTACAAAATTGGCTTTTGGCATTGCATTGGTCTCCTTAAATTTAGATGATTATTTTATATATATATAATCATTCAATTATTTTTACTTAATACACTTTAAATTTTGTATACTAGGCAATGAGTTAATATTAACACTCATTAATTTTTACAACAAAAGATATTATTTAGGGCTTATTAAACTTTATAAGAATATATATCTTGATATATTTCTGTGTCCGAAGCAGTTCTGACACATTTAGAAGCATTTATTTGAGTTGCTCGCTGATATAATTATGAAAAGATATTGTAACATTATTATTATCAATGTAGATATTTCACACTTAAACAGCTGCAACTTTAACCATCAAAGTCGTAAACATAAATTGTTTGTTAAACTTTGACCTCATAATTTGAGTCTCCCATGGGTTACTCGTTACCCTTGCTAACTATTTATACCTAGGGGGCAGTTGCGTACACTTTTGGTACCTCTGGTTTAGGGGCTTACTCGCATAGCTTTTAGAGTCTGTAACTAAAAGGTGCCTGTGGGACTTATTACTAAGCTTCGTTAGTACCGCGTCCGTTCTACGTTAACCTTAATGTGAAAATGTAGCACATAGTCTAGTAGAGCGGTAAATGCTACTAGCTATTACCTGCAGTTTCGTTGCTGTATGTACGTTATCAATTATTTTATAGACAGCTGTAACCTTGTGAAAAACAAAAGAAAGTCTGATTCGTAGTGACCGTACATTTTTTGGGATAAATCTGTGTACCCTATTTTAGACTATATATACTAATAGCTGTGCCAGCGACTTCGTCCGCGTGGAATAGTTTTTTTGGGTACCATACCTATTTACTTCAATTAATATAAACTTTGAATGTCATGTTTATTTTTATCGAATTAATGCCCTGAAAAATAAGTTTCAAGTTTCTTTTTCATTTCATCCCCCCTTTCGACCCTTTACAACCCTTATTTCGAATAAAAAAATAAACCAATTTCCTTTCTCAAGGTCAAAAGATTGTCTGTTCCAAATTTTATCAAAATCGGTTAAGAGCTTTAAGCGGGAAAGCGTAGCAGACAGACAGACAGACAGAGTTACTTTCGCATTTATAATATTAGTAGGGATGTACTTGTCCTATACCTACTCTTCCATTCATTTCCGTTTTATATACTTGTCCAGTCATTCTACCTATCATCATTCTACCTCTCCAAGAATAAATTCCGTATAAATATAAATAAATACAAAAGTATCTGCACCTGAATAAATAAATTATACATACATACGTACATCATGCCTGTGTCCCATCGGGGTAGGCAAAGACTATGGATCTTCACTTGTATTCGCGTTAATCCTTTCATACACGCTCGTTTATTCTTCGTACTTCTGACCTGGCCCTTCTTTAATATCTCTTCTACCTGGTTAAGATATGTCCGCCTAAGTCGTCCTATACCAACTCCTCCATTCACTTCCGCTATATATATTTGTGCAGTCATTCTACTCTAATCCATCTTTTCTACATGTCCAAACCATCTCAACATTCCAATAACTCAATTTTAATCAAAGACGATAAGTTGAATCCAAAGAACAGACATGGGCCAACTTCAAGTTCGTGATGTAAGGCCAGAAGGAGTCGCAGTAAAGAGAGTTATGAATAAAATTCAAACAGGGAAGCAGATAGTTCTATCTAATCTCCGTGAAGTAACGGCAGAGTAGAATAGCACCTCTCTCTGTACCAGGTAAGAGGCGACTCAGGTACCAGAATTGACAGATGGTGGTATATCCATCAGAGACAGTATAGTTCAAATGCACAGGGTAGGGATGGGCAGCACCAGCAACGATTGCAAACAAGCTAACCCAGTGCGGCAATTAGGGGTAAAATTTCCCTCTTTTTTGGTAAGGACTATGTCCAGCAGTATACTCCATATAGCTGTTTTATATACAAACCCTGAGCGTGGTTGTTTTTTTTATATTTGCATGTAATAGTATTTGGTTCACTATCAATTCTATAACCACTATAAAAAAAATAGGTAACTATAAAAATATGTAATTAAATGTTCATAGATTTCACGTTACACAAATTCCTGAATATTATTTGAAATTAATACTAATATAAATTAAAGTATACAATTTAAGCTTCAAATTTAAATACCTTCTTAATTGCTGTTACATATGATTTTGTACTTAAATGAAGGCTTTATTGGAATTCTCCATTAATTAAGGCTTAATTTCAAACGTACAGTACGTACGTACTTACAAAAAATATTTATTGGCAGATTCAAGAAATTTAATAAATCATTTATATATAATACTAGCGACCTCGACATTGTTCCGGTACATGGTAAAATTGTATATCATCATCATCATCATACTAGCCACTGAAAGTTCACTGCTGGATATGGGCCTCTCCGAGGAAGGAGGTTTTTCGCCCATAATTACCGCGCAGGGCAAGCGTGTTGGTAGAGCGCAGCTTTCGCGACAGAGATGCTGCTGCCTATCCCAGTCCTGTGCATTTGAGTTGTACTGTTTCGGATGGATATACCGCCATCTGTCGATTCTGGTACCTCAGTGGCCTCTTACGATACCTTGTGCAGAGGGAGGTACTATTCTACTTTGTTGCTACCTCACAGTTTATTTGTATATACTTTATTTCATATATGTTATATTATCTTACAGTTCCAAGAAGTTTCTTTTAGGACGTAGGTGCTCACTCTGACGGGTTTCGACATCGATTAACTAATCCTTATATACTCTCTCATCCCCCTCCCTCTCTCAATGTTAAGTCTCAGAAATTATAAGCATTACAAATCAAAAATGTTGAATAGGTGTTTCTCTTAGGATATTTGTAGATGCACAATATGGCGACATTTTGCAATGTTCAACCCCTAAGCGGATAAAAGGGGATAGCAAAGTTGGACTTAAGGGTGTTCAAATAATATTTTGTAATACGTGTGAAGTAAATAAACATGGCAAATTCGTAGATAAATTAATTTTAAATATGTTTATATTATTTTGCCCCTTAGGTATAGGACCTTTCTACTGTACCAGGTATTGACAGGGGCAACTAAGGTACCAGAACCGGCATATTGGGATTATCCAAAACAGTGTAGCTAAAATGCACAGGGTGGCAGCAGAATCCCCGTCGCTAAAGCTGCGAACTGCGATTACAAACTGCGAAACAAGATTGTAATTATGAGCAAACTCCTTTTTCTTGGAGAAGCCTTTTTCGAACTTGCCATAAAGATATATCATAAATTAGCACTCAGAGTTTCTATACAAAGCAAAACTAATTGTCACAGTAAATTTTGATTTACTGTGACAATTAGTCACAGTAAATCAAACAGAACGTCAATTGCAACATTTTAACAGATTTGTAAAGGTTGATCTGTTGCTTTGTATACTAGTTAGAACTTATGCATTCTCCACGCTAAAGACAATATGTACATTTTAAATGTTTTATAATAAAATAGATATATATTCGTTGCTTGCGATTGTAGAGCACGACGTTATTGAGACACCCACCAGTTGATTTTATTCTTACAAGAGATACCTTTCATGTAATTAAATATGAAGACGTACCCTCATGCTATAGAGGATGTCTACAAAGGAAATGTAATGAATATCCAATGCGTTTTAATGAGCTTCCCGTTGTTTCACGGTCTAGTAGATGACTAGAAGAACATTACGGATTCAGACTCAGTTTAAATTTCATTGCTACACGAGCAGCTTAGACTAAGCCGTAATGATGAAGTAGGTATTGATCGCTGTCTCCTGCGTTACACGAGTTGGCATCCAAAGAAGCAATATATCTTGTTTCCTATTGATGTAGTGGATCCGTGGTGCCATTAGTTTATCGTTCGGGCCTATGTTACTCGGTGACAAACAAGAATGAAATCGAGAATGAAGTTAGACGTTTTGTTATTGATGGCGAAATGTTTGTAGTACTTCTTAGGAGTTCCTCGCAAAAAGGATCGTATTACATTCTATCAGTTTAGATAAATATTGGAAAAGAAAAATGTTCAAGCTGATGTCGGGATCTCAACCTGAACGAAATTTAAACAGCTTGCAGAATAATCGATCCACTTGACATTATACCCTATTAAGCTACTTTTCTGTGATTTAAATCGTATTACAGATTTCATTATCCATTTACAGATGGTGCAGCCTGGAATTGATTTACTTATCTATCCAGAATAACGCAATAAAATTTACATATATTTATTCTCTACGTGGCATTCGGGTCATATTATTATTGTTATATTTTAGTTTCTTAGTTCAGGTAAGTTTTCTATTACTTGTCTCAAAAACAAGCATCAATCGCGTGATAATAAGCTTCACCATAGTCTATATATTCATATCCTCACAGATATATTACTAGCGTTTTTTTATTGTCACATTTATTTTTATATTTCATTACGTCTTTTACCTAGGTACATGAATAAACGTCAATTTCTCTCCGGGAGAAGCCGATATTATCGATTTCCATTACATTAATTTGTCTCCTTTACATTAATTAGTAAATTTATTCGAAACATTCAAAAGTCATATGAGTTAATTAAATTTGCTCACGATGCTCTTGATGCACACTGTGTCTTAGACTAGTGATATTAAAATTTTCCAAAATAAAAGTCATTATCACATGTCTCTTACATATATTAGCTTACATAAAAATCTCAAATTAAAGGCCAAGTTTACCTGCTAAATAACAACAAAGACACTCACTCAAATATCTATATTTGTATATATATAATAATAGAAATAGGTAACGTCATTTCCAATAACATTGAGCCATCAAGGTACCTTTAACCTGTGCTTTTAGTAGAATGAATAAGTAAAAATTTTAAATACCTGCTGAAATATATCATGAAAACTGATCTTGAAGGATGTAGGAACTATTTTAAGCTTAATCTCAAGTAAATTAAGTGTATAGTCAACGAAAAAGGAAAATTAAAAGTTACCCTAATAGTTAAATGTTACTTAAATTGACCTCACCTCATCTTTTTTCAAGTCTGCCTGATAGAAAACCGAGGCTGCAGTTATTAAAATGTAGATGGCGATATAAACTCCCTTGGTAGTATTGTTATGCGGTTGTTTGTGAACCATTTGCCGGTAATTTGATCGACGCTATCTGTTTGGCCGTCATTTGGCCGAACCAGTTTTCGCATGAAATGTTCCCGAGCATACTTGCACCACATCGGACGGAAACTCGCAGTGTTGAGAAGGGGCCACTAAAATTGAGACGAAACTATGCTACTTAATGATAGCCTAATTGGCGAGCGGATGTTAACGGCAAATGATTTTGATTCTTAGCTAGTGTAGTATAAAACAGCATTTTGTTTGGTCTGAGTTCATGGATACAACAAACTTTAGTATTTTAGGTTTTCAGGAGATAGTAACTTCCGACTTCTTATACATATCTAGAGTGTATAGAGTGTATGTCTAGTATCTAGTACTACGTAGCCAAATATTACTCCTGACATCATATTAATATTATAATACCTTTTATACCACATACTTAAATTTGTATATGCTTTGATTCTGTGCTATTGATTGGTATATGCATTTTAAATCGGATCCTTAAATTTGTATAATGCTTTGATTCTGACACACTTTTCTGTTTCTATTATGTTACCTAATCTTTTTAAACAAATGATTTGTTCAACGCAGATAGCAAATCTTTTCTGAAAATATTTTATCTGATACTGTATTAGCATTTCGCATTATATGTATATAATTATTCCAATAAATTGAACATGAGTTATTTCATTAGAATTAAATATCGCTTTCTGATAGCTAAACAGCTCCACAAATTTTGCCGGTTTCAATATAAAAAAAGACAAATCTATTCCATGGGAACATGGTTTCGGGATAAAAAGAATACTATGGGTTATTGTATACTATCTCTGAGCCAAATTTGATCTAGATTAGTTTAGCCGTTATGGTAACAATTGTTCATCCATACTCACATATATAACATCTTCCATGTTTAGTTTCCCTAATGTTACACGAACCAATTTATTGATGTCTTCACCGACAATTATAAAACAATCGAACGCATATTGGTGTTTGGAACTTTTTATTTTCACCAAAATTATTTTATGCGGAAGAAGTCTGCCTGAGTGACTTTGGTGGATAGAGTAGCCTTTTTTATGAAGGGACTATCTAACACTGAAAAAATTTTAAAATCTGACCAGTGATTCCTGACAGTGGTGTGTTTAAACAATCACTTTAGCTTATAATTATTATTGTAGATTTATACGGAAGCTTATCACTATTGGAAAAAAATACCACGTGATTCGAAACTCCCGGGAACGAACCCGCGTTGGAGTTCTCTTAAGCTACTCGACAGCAAATAAAAAATAATACTTTTCAGTGATCATATAGCCCAGATTTTAATAGAGCCAACAATTTGCTTTTATTTGCTCTCCAGGGAAATTAACGTCTTCAACATATATAGTTCCTCCAGTTTTATGGCCTCCGATATTTTGTTGAGAGCTGGTAACTACAGAATGTAATTTAGTTGGAGCAGATGGCCACACACTGTCATTGTTTGCAGCCCCTTTTATTTATATCACGTAAATCCTATGTGTCAAACGTAAATTGTTTTAACAGATAGAAATTCATAATTAAATGTTATAATTCATGCCGAGGTATTTACTCGTATTTAATACTGCAGTAAGCAGTGCAATCAGTATTAAACTATTTAACTCATGTTGACTTTATTTTACCAGTTATTTATTATGTTTCTGAATGAGTATGTCAAAAACTCCGATTCTGATCAATCAATCCGAATTGTTCACCAGTAGGCCGGATATTTGGATTTGAAGCAATTGAATGATTAATTTGATTTGAATAGGTTATTTAATTCATATGCCTTAGTTTCGATCAGATACCTTGGCATAACATACTTAACTCACAAACACTAAAATTTCATATTGTGTATGTCTTACACAAATCAAAAAAAGTTTGTTCCACCTTGAACAATTGAGTTGTATTTAATTATTTTTATAGTTTATTTTTCTTGCTAGATTATTTACTTTAAAACATAGATAGAAACTGTGAAACGATGTAATCATTATATTGCTTTTCCTTATAAAATTATTTCGATCAAAATTTACGATAATCTAACATCGTAACTGATTTTAATGTTTCTGCAAAAAAAATAGTCTCGATTGTATAAATGCTATGAGGTTCATCAGAGGCTTATGAGCAAGATTCTACAAGCTTAAATAGAAGAAAGATATTTCAATGTGAGAAATAGCACACAGTATTGCTATTGAATGATCTTCTATCGTGATCACTCTGGGGTGGTACATGGAGAACTTAGTTGACCGCATCCACATTGGTCGCAAAGTTGTTCTGTTCTAACTGCTGCTTTAGAGAGCTATATAAGATTGCTTGTCAGCAATGTCGGTCTGTCGACCGTGACCCAACAATCAGCATGACTAAAATAACCGCAGAGTAGCACGCAGACCATTCGGAATCGTTTAAACTAGTCTAGATTACTAGAGACATATCTCATACAAAGCGAATTGGTATCTTGATGTCGCCAATTTCTACTGCCAAACGTCAATGTGTGCTCCGATGTACTGTGTTATCTTTAAGCCACAAGGTTGGCAACATGGTAGTCATATTCTTGTGATAATACGAGCGTCTACAGGCTGCGTTCAAGGTTTCTAACATGTAGGCCGTATGCTTGTTTGTCCCCAATAAAATATAAATACCACTCCCCATTATAAACTTGGTGTGGTTGATTAATGGGTTTAGAATCATGAAATTGCACATGTAACTAAAATAAAGAAATAAATCTGAATTTAAAATAAAACTCCTTTAACGGCTTTAAAATGCGGTGGATTAAACTTTCTGTAGTATTTGATTCAGACAATAATGTGTTATAATCGCCTAGCTTTTTTTTCTTCAATAAGATTAGTCAGCTAGGCCAGTATAGGTTAGTATATATTTGTGCTTATAACTTATAATAATTATAAGTTTTGCGCGTTCACTACTCTTATGAAATTAAATACAAAAATAATCTTTTCAAGGTATTTGTAACTTCCAAAACTTGACATAATGTTTTTGCCAATCTTAAAACGGTTGCCGCAAGGTTGAGAGTAATTTTATTGTTGTTCATAACTTGTTTATTAATAAACTGATATAGAGTTTGGATGATTTGCTTGAAGTAGTTTCAAATATTATGTTGACATTTACGGGCGTTTTCTTGAAAACACTATGTCATAACATAAATAGAACTTAACTTACTAAATCAGGAAATTTTATTAATAAAATATTATCAATAATATTAAATATTGTGCCTCCCTCTTTAAATTGATTCACTAACCGCTCTATTGTCGTCTATTCTCATTTAAATTAACGGTTATGCTCAAGTTTATTATTTCACAAACAAATGTTTATTATTTCACATGTTCCGAGGAAAAAAATCGAAAAATGATTTTTATCAAACATTTTTATTTTAAAACGTAACTAAAGCCACAATTTAAGTTACGCAGAAGAAGTATTTCTCAATAATATGTATATACCGCATTTCAAACAAATTATAAATAGAAACCACTTAATAAACGCCGCTTCAAAGGCTTTTTCGGATTTTCATAATTGAGGTTTTACTTTGCTAGCTAATTTACTAAATCTATCAGGATTATCGACGGGAAAATTGGTTACTTAAACGCCTGAAAAAATACCTTTTTCTAATACTTAGCTGGTAGTTGCGTGATATCATCACGTTTACCCCATTGATGAGGAGGTTATTATGTCGTCTTCATTTTTATGTACATCCACTAATCAAGAAATTCTCTAAGGTGACTTTCAGCTTAATCGCTACGTTCAATAGGCGTGATGTCAATTAGCTTCTTGCCGGGAATGCTGCTTCCCATCTCTGCATTGACACATTTAAACTAAGCTGTTTTGGATGGAAATATCGTTGAATGCTCCAAATAGCTTATGTCCTAACACTAAGTAATTTTATTGTCCTCATCTTTGTTTATTTATGAATTTGTAAGGTTTCTACCATTACATATTTTTAGAAAAACACCCTTTCCTAGTCTCGGAATCATCATAATTGCAGCTGTAAAAAATCCACTACTGTACACAACCTCCCCAGGACAGAGGGAATTTGTCCGTAATTGCAGCGTCCGTAGCTTCGCAACGGGATCGCTACTGCATATCTCTACCTTGTTGTATTTGACATATATTTCTTCCTGGGGATATACCACGATCTTTCAATTCTGCTAACTTAGTTGCCTCTTACACACCTGATATAAGGAGTGGTTCTATTTTACTCTACTGTTACCCCACAGCCAAAGTATAGGAATTACTATACTTATTTTCTTGCCTTATAGCGAGACCATAGTACGCTCTCTACTAAAATAGTAAAATCATATCATTTAAAAAAAACACTATAAATTTAAAATAAAGATTGTAATAGATCTCGGCTATTTATTGGAGTCAGTTATAGACAAAAAATAAAATAATTTGCCATAATTACAAGTACCTACATTTAAACATTTAGAAAATATTGTTGCGATAAGATTGTTTATGCACTGATCAATAGTGAGGTGGTTTTTTAAGAAAAAAATATATATGCAATGTAATATAAGCATGTCTTTATGACACCGGGTATGAAGAGTGACAAAACAGGTGCACTGTTAAATTGTGTACGCGACTGAAATAGTGGAATTTTCCATAGTTCTCGTATTATTGCCGAATAAAACAAAGACAGAAATAAAATATTTGTCCTATAATTAATTAAAATATAGTATCATTATCAATGCTTGGCAGACAAGATTTTAAATAGGATCTTTGATCATTTGAGTACATTCAAGTAGAAATCATCTCTATATATAAATTCATACATTGAAGTAACTCCGAGATTAGTAACCAAAAAGTCTTGTGTTACAGATATCAGATGACAAACGAATTAAAAATATAATACTTAAATACATATATTTAAAACTCAAACACAAATGTTCATTACATAAATATTCTAGATGGACGAGCCTTGGCACATAATTCAAATTTTACTCTGATAGGCCTCTTCTGCAGCAAAAATATAATTTACTTCAGCAGCGCTATCCCAAGTAATATACCATAAGATAACTGAAAAAAACAAAAGAGATCTAAGCGAGCTGTGTCGATGTCTGTTAATTGATAAATTTTGTATACTGTAAAAGCAGCAGAACTAATGTGATCCCCATTGTAGCTTGATGTCCAGGGTAAGACCTAAGAACAGTGTAGTGTTGACCATATAGTGGTCATTATATGGTCTTAGAATGAGGAAATTCTCAATGATTAAGCGTTGTTGTGTGTGTTTAGAGATAAATAGTTATCGTTCAACCTGGTCACGATTGGAAATACACTGTTGTTTATTTACATCGTTATACAAGGCTTGTTGTCTTTTCACTTTGAATAAAAAGGAAGTATCAATCTATATGCTAGTCCTCTGTTTGATTATATAAATAAATAAATAAATTCCAAAAATATTTCATACATTGACCTGATTTTATAAGTATAATTAACTAATTGTATAGTTATTTAATATAACTATATTTAAGCTATTAAATTACATTAGAAAAGCTAATATGCTTATTTGAATCATCATGCCGAATTTTTACAGCCTTTCTCTTTTTTATGAACGTCACCAATACGCCAAATTCTATATGAATACATGTAAATACCACAAATGCAGATTCTATTTTAAGATATATGGGAACCATTACATGGACGTCACTCTTGCAATTCGAATTAATCAGCATCATATGCAGCATTAATTTACTTATTAATCACAATGTATTGTGTCTGTCATGTCCCATCTCATACATTGCATGTTACATGGAAACTGTATATCCTCCTCCATCATTAGTCAGTCAACAAACTGTTATTCGATATCGGATATTCCAGACAGTATTGATTAGTCTAGCTCTACACTGTTATGATCTTAAAATAATAGTGCCAATCATGGTTAAATTTACGATAGACCACTGCAATAACGTATCCAAACGAATCATTTTGCATCGGATTTGCAGCAACTCTACGAAATATGATAAAACTATCTCTTACTGAAGTTTTGCTGTTATCTGTGACCAAGTTTTACGCCATGTGGCTTAAGTTACTGGCGGAGTAGCATGGTAATCCCCAAATAGCAGTAAAAGACGACTGAGGTACTAGAAACAATAGATGGCGGTATATACACCCTTGGCCAATCTACTTTAATGCATCATCTTCGTCACAAAGTGACGCTCCAAAATGTCACCACGCGTACATAGCACGGTAATTATGGGTGAAAATACTTTTTCTTGGGAAGACCTTTGTATAATAGTGGAGAAATTAAGGTGGATATGATGATATTGGAGCATTTTGCTTTTTATGAAATACTATAAAGGACATAATTTATAAACAAAATAATTGATCGCACATTCAGCCACTTTTGAAAAACTTTTTAACATGAAGTCAAGATGATGATTTACGATTTTGTTGGTAAAAAAGTAAATCTATCTGTGAATTGATCATATTTTGTTCAAACTAATGTAATTTGACATCATCGTACCAGCTATTGGAAGTCCACTGCTGGACATAAGCCTCGCCAAGAAAGGAGGTATTTTGCTCATAATTGCCGCGCTTGGCTAGCGTGTGGGCAAACTCAAAGCGCAGCTATCGCGACGGGGATGCTGCTGCCTTTACCCACCCTGTGTATTTGAGCTGCACATTTTCGGATGGATACACGGCTATCTGTGGGTTCTGGTACTTTAGTCGTCTCTTACGACACCTGGTGTAGTGGGAGGTACTAATCTATCCGGTTCTTCACTGTACAATTTTACATAGTTACATACAATTTGCTTTTCTTTATTCTAAGTAGGTTGATAATCTATCGTGTATCCTTTACAATCGCAATTACAAGATGTTAACATAAAACAGCATCATAAACATTTAGTTTCAGCTAAATAGTTGAATCCACTCCGTTCAAATTCAAATTAAATGCATATACACTATATTGTAATGATCATAAATATACAGAACCGTATAGAGATGTTAGCGGATGGAACAAAGACAGCTAACTTTGTTGTTGTTTCCCATAGAGATCGTCAGTAGTTTCACTTACCTGGAAAGACAAAAATAGGTATGTTACAAAATTTCCTTTACTTTTATTTTACTTACAAAATAAATGACATATGATGATAACCTCTTCAAATTTTAATACGACAAATACACAATAATGTTAGTTAACACATACACATATATAATTAGTTTTAATTTTGCACCTTTATTAAGTTGATAATTATTTCAATGTTCTAAAAATGTTTTGTAAATTTATCTAATGAAAACTTTGGTGTGGAAATTTCTGAAGACTGAAAATAAAATTCTATTTGCCCGTTTTTAATTTGCCCAGTTACATAGTAAATTTTGTCTCATTTACATAGTTAATTTGAACATAAAAATGTTAAAATTATTTATGTTCCATTGCTATATCTTGTAGCCATTTGAGGGTAAAAATTCGAAAAATCATAATCTTTTATGTCCAAAAGTCCACCATACAAAATTTGAAACACCTAACATTTGTAGTTTCTGTGATTTCATGATTATTGAAAGAGTAACCTTTATTTTTATTTATATTGATAGAACTATAGATGAAGTATGAATTTATATATTAAAGAACCATACCACCCAAGATTAAATTACACCGGTATCTTTCATCTGTTTTTAGCCAAAGCTTAGTTAGTAGAACCTGCTGAAATTTATACCCTCTTACTTAAACCTCGGCGAGGGACGACGGAACAAAAGGACAAACTTCAACGTCGCTAGTTTTTCAAGTTCCTTTAGTAGAGCCACGTTTTTCCTACTCCAAACGGAAACACTTCTTCACTTAAAATAACTTTAGTTTTAAATCAGGCAACCGCGCTGCATTTTAATATACCTCGAGTTTTCACCTTCAGTCAACAATAAGACTCGACTCTGTAAAAGATGTTTGCCTTTCAGGTAAAAGTCTCGGGAGCCCTTTGCAAATACAGTAGTTTTGTTTCAAGAAATGTAAAATATATTGGGATCTAAGTAAGATAAGTTTTTTCTTGTTACATAAACGTTGGATTCCTTTTGCTAATAATAATATAGTTTGTCACCAAATGTTATTCAGACGCAAGATTTAATTTATTTCTTTACTCTTTTATACTAGTTAACCAAATTTCATGATAGGAATAATAGAAAAAGACATTTTTGATCTGGGAAAATCCTCCAGAGTTGCGTTTTAAGTGAAATGTACCCAAAGTGCCGCATAAATAGTCTAGTGTAAGATTTATCAAAATATTTGTTGAGATTCGAGCAAAATTATCAATAAGCTCAAATCAATCAGAATGCATTCAAAACTATTTATTAGAAAAAATCCAAATTATCTCAGATTTCAAACTGGACTCGGGCATGTACCTATCCTAATATGGGTACCGCATTACTATTATGCATATGTACAAGAACCCGTCTATTGAGAACATAACTTTACCGCGGAAGATCTTCTCTTCTCTCAAATTAATGGAATTTGAAATTTGCATTAAGCAAACAAATCAAAGGACTGTTTTCGAATGTTTGTTTTCCCTTTTGGTGAATTATAATTAAATTGATAGAGTGCCACTGGAGATAATATTCCAGGCTCATTATTACCCTATGCCTGAGCATTTTTCGAGTGTCCTACGAGACTGAGTCTCTCCTTTTCAAATCTCTCAAGACCTGCATAAGTATCCAAGCAAAGGTTATGATGGACGGACGGATATATATTAGTTTAATCATCACATCAGCAATATTATCCACTGTTGGACATAAAGCTCTCAGACGATCGAATAAGTTCAATCATAATTGGTTTTTGCTTAGTATTGCTACCTTGTCAGGCATTATGGCAGTTAGAGAGCGTAGTTTCGCGTCCGTGATGCTAACACACTTTCACGCCTATTAATTAGGCTGTTTCAAAGGGAGATCCCGCTTTTTATATAGTACCTTAGTCGCCGCTTATGACACCTGAGAAGGAGGTACTATTTTATTCTGCAGAGAGAACTATATTTAGTACAGCTTTTGTAGGATAATTCAAAGATATTAAATATAATTTGTAGACATGTGAGTTTGTAATAATCACAGAATTTAAAATCAGAATATTATCGCACTCCTAAATTACATATCATGCTTTATCAACTTGAAATAATACTATCCCAAAACTCAAGAAATATCGCGATTTATTCGCTTAACTTAATAAAATTTCGAATACCTTCGAGAAGATTTGTACGGACTATATTCTCCAAAAAGTTTTCTTTCAGTATTCGAACCATAGGGTATTATCGGAGTCCAATACCTTAAACATTTTGCCTGCCGCTTCTTTTTGAAATCTCTAAATGTCCTGGCCATATCACGTATTTTAGTTGCCAGGTAGGTGCCAGTATCGAGTATTGATAAACAGCACTTGTACAAGCACCCGACTGCGATACATTTCTTATTTATAGTGTAGTTTGCTCGAGTGCTGTGTAGTGAGAGCTTAAAGTTGTTGAAAAGCGACCAAAAGTTCATGTTTGGAAAATAAAGTTGAAGCAAAATCAAAAGAATAAACAACTACTTCCAATTCACCACCAGGTGTACAGCCCGAAGTCATTTAATAATTGAGTTGCTGTCGCAACCGAATATATTTTTTTCTCATTTTAATATGTTAATTAATACAGTACAATGTATACAGTTCATTTTAATAAAAACCGATCCGGCAACCGTTGTTCTGTCATATAAATAATTTTTATTTATATTTTAATGGCTATAAATTAAGCAATAGACTATCCTATCTCTCAATTTGGATATAACTACAACAGTTGTTACTGAAGTTTGATCCAACTTGGGAGACTGTAAGCAAACTTAATTAGAATCGGTTGAGTAGATTACGAGTTCATCGCAGGCAAAAACCGTGACACGAAATGTTTACATCTAAAGATGCAGAGACTTAATTAAATAATTTATATTAAATATCTGATCTTTTATAATAATATTTATATCCACCTTATAAAGATTGCGTAACGGCCTTCCAAAAAAAATGAACTTTCATTCAGGGATGTTTGTTTATAATTTCTACGTCGATTACATGTGATTTCAAAAGAGTAGTAATAATAATTTTAAATTCACTAACCATACTTTGACGTGCCAATAAACCTTGTGACTTGAAGATATTATATCTCTCTATATAAGTCTCTCACACTTCTAACCAGAATAAAGCAAAGCTGACACTGCTACATAGCGATAGAAAAAGGTTGAGGGTGAAGTACTAATGCAGACGACCTTTGCATGAAGTCTACTTCATGATGCTTCATACTTGTGAAGATGCCAAAATTTAAAATATATAAGAATTTGATATTATATAAAATTTTCATAATATCAGATTCTTATAAATTCCAAGTTCGCCTACAATTTTTTTTTAATATAATATCAACATATTTTTAACAAATCAGTCATTGCTGGATATAGGCCACCCCAAGAAAGGGGGAATTGGCCCAAAATTGCCGCGCTGAGCAAGGATGTTCCCATTCCCGCCCAGTGAATTTGAGCTACATTTGTCGGTTCTGGCACTTTAGTCGCCTCTTACGATACCTGCTACATAGAGAGGTACTATTCTACTCTACCGGTACCTTACAGCTACTATATAATAATAATATATTTTTGCAAGAGGACACATTTGGTATTTCCAACAAAATACGCTCAGATATATTTAAATTGTATCTATTTATTCGTTAGTCACACAGATTTCGACCGATTGTGTGGCCTTCGAGTCACCTCTCTGAGGTGATACCTGAATATCAGTATTCTGTTGCCAGAGCTATAGCCGCAATCTCATTGAGTTATAGCCTATTTCTCTCACGACGGCACACACAAATTCTACTATTTTTCTGTATATTTTTGTGTACTGTAATTTATGTATATAAACGTATTAACTACCTATCTATCTATTATTTTGAGCATCTTCGTGTAGAAGAGGTATCGATTTCGTCCTTTCTTGAAAAGTACCCTAAATTGTACAGATATTATTAAGAGAAGAGATTGGCCTTCTTTGTAAAAGGTAGGCCCAGAAACTGGATTGGATTTGGAGATTGTTTCATAAATAGAAAAGACACTTCTGAAATAACATAATATAATGTTTAGATAAAACCAAAAGTAGGGATACCTAACATTAGAAAGGAACATAATTTATACGGATTATTTATAAATGTATATATATATATATATATATATATATATATATCATATTTATACAGAAATGAGAACTAAGCGAGTAAAACCACAGAGCGCTGCTAGTAAAAGCGTATATTTAAATTCTATCATTTACATTTTTCCTGTCGGTTCATAACTCAATAATTTAATTTACTTTGCCAAAAATGGCATATCATTTATGAAAAATACTTTCCCTGCATATTGGAACAACCATTTAATACAATATTTATCGAAAAGGGATTTATGAGGTTAATACTACAAATAAAATGTGTCAGTAAAGGCGTGGTTCGGTCCCACCTTGATACCAAGTTGATGGATAGTCACGCGGGCTACAAATAGGTTTTTTGGCTTCTATCACCAAGCTGACTCGGGCTTAATTATATTACTGGTATAGAATAGACATTTTTACTACTTGTCTTTTTATTATTATATGTTACAATAAATGGTATTTTTGTCTAGTGGCATAATCTACTAGTTACCTATTTAGTAATTGGTTTTGCTTGCATTGAGTGTTGTAAAAGTACGTAGTATGACAATTTCTAGAGGCAATTTTTTGCAATTCCATGGAACTTAAAACTTGCATATATTTTTTAGCAATATATTAATGTTCACATTCCTAACTTCAAAAGTAACTAAGCTTTATAGCAGTAAGTACTATGTTTTACTTTACCACTTGTCTTAATTTCGCTACTAATCGCAGCCTATTTACTTCTTCATGGCTTCCATGGCCAATATATCTCTATTTCAAAATTCATGCGTAATGCTTGGTGGTAAATGGCAACAAACAGGCAGAGCAACTTTTGCTTTATGTCTGCGCTGAATTTATTGTATATAAATTCCTTCCCAAGAGTAACCACTAACTAACCACTCGCCAAATATCATCAAAATCTTTACCGGTAAGCTTTGGTGGCGTGATAGACAGAAAGACACATCTATACATTTATAATACTAATAATAGTGATTAATTAGTGAAATTATATATCTATTATACAAATGAGAGTATAAGTTATTACTATGAATAAGCCATAATAATAGAAGTAGGCCAGACGTAATCTTCAAGAAATCGGATAATTTTATCTGTATTACCATGTAGATACTCCTTGGAGTAAAAAGTTACAGCATGCCCGTTGCTTTGAACAAAGTATGTATAGGAATGAGATCTTCTCTGCATATGTTATCAAAACACGTTCATACTTTATGGACAAAATAGGATTATGAGTGCAAAAAATCCTTCCAAACCCTCTTTACAATATCGTTGAGAACTGAATTTATAAGCATAGATACACTTCACATATAAGCTGACTAAAAGGTAGAACGAATTATACTTAAATATTCACTAGGAAATTAGCTTATACCATAATGCAGTGAACAGAAATATGACCATAAAATACTAATATCGTTATTACAGAGCGATATATGTATAATATTTATACAACCCGCCCGATAAAATAATAACAACTCTAAACGCGTCGCACTCTCACCCTCTCACTGGCACTCCACGATCATTGACATTTATCCCTTACGTCTTTTGTAGAGCAGTACACAGCGATTGCCGGAAAATGTGAGCAGTCCCCGCCCCAACGAGTGATAACCAGCCGCCCTAGCGCGGCCCGGATCACTCTGTCCTCCTTTGTTTAAACTTAACTTTAACGACGGCCAGCCGAGCCAAGTTCGAGCCTTTAGGGGCGCACCCGGGTGATCGCCGTCGATCTTGCTCAGATCCCACGAGCCTTGCGGGGGTAACCGTACCTAACCGCGCGGTCGTAGCCGTGGGCACGCAGGTGAATATGGGCATTGAGTCACTCGCTAATGAGCGATCCCACCCTCTTGTTCAATGGCGCTGGAATTGGAGTCTTAGTAGTCCAGCAATGGGTACGTCCAAAAAAAGAACTTTTACAGATGATAATGAAATTATACAAGTGTATAAAGTAAGTATACTATGAATACTCTGAAATATAGACAAAACCTTAAATATATCAACGTTATTGATCGAGATAGGTATATATATATATATATATATATATATATATATATTATTATTTTAATCTCAGAAATGAACATATATAGAAAATTAATAGAGCAACATCCTAATGCTGTACTCTGGTACTTACTGTACCATTATTAAAAAAACCATCCACAAAATTATAACCAAGTGGCATTAACTGGAACTACTACAACAGTTTATTTTTACTTCCAATAAACAGTTCATTTTGTTCCATTCTGTCCTCTATGTAGATGTCATAAAGCACCAATCGTAATGTATTTCGAAAATAATGGGTATAAAGAAGGATCGCCAAATGAGGTCAGTGTAAGAGGTATGAAGGTTCGTCCAAATAATAAAAATTCAATGGGAAATTATGAAGTATCTATTTGTATTGTTATTTAGATTATGAAAACCTACGCAAAGTTATTTTTATTATATTGTTTTATTTACTTTAATTTCAATTATATTATTTTCTTTTATGCAAAACTTGTTTTTGCCAGACTCTTTAAAATATTTCAATTTATTTATTTTTAATGGATCCATTATAATATAGTTTGAAATAAAATGATCAAGTTTAAAGCTTGTTGTTTCAGTGCAGTGATATATAACTTCTTTTATAATGGTTTAAGTTAGAATTTTACTGAAAATAAACTAAACGTTGACCCAAATAATCCACAGACAAGTTTAAAAATTATACTTGTTTGTTTGGTTGCGTATCTGATTTAAATGTACACACACAGAAAGTTTAAGCATACATTTGTAATTTCAATTGGAATTGGAAAATTGGAGATGTTTTTAATCTTTATACTTCGGCTGGCGGGCATGTTATTGCATGTTTTTCTTATTTGCGATATCAATTTAGGGATAAGTATTTGATGTGATATGATAACTTATTTTATTTTTATTTTGTTATGTTTCTCTGAAACATTAACTGGGGAGCCGGCAAGGTTATAATAATACCTCACCTGTACCACGTGTCGTAAGAGGCAACTGAGGTACCAAAACCGACAGATGGTAGTTTATTTACTCAAATAGCGTTACCTCAAATGCAAAATGGTAGAAATGGGCAGCAACATTTCCGTTACGAAGTAACTCTCTACAATAGCTCTTTTCTTGGGGAGACTTATATCCAGCAATGGATGTTCTTTGGCTGTTATGATAATAATAATGATGATGGGAACGAAAAAATATTAGTAAGAATAAACTATCGATAGTATAATGGCAAATGTTAAATGCCGTCGCTGGAACACAATTAGTCTGATATATTTTGGTTATATGTTAGGTGCACCTTTACTTAGGTGCACATTAACCTAGTATGTATAATTTGAAGGATACTCCTATCCTCGTAAAAACATCGTTTTCTATTAGGTGGCATGCGGCACGTATACAATACAATTAATTAGTACCTCATAGTAACTCATTTTATATTACTGTTAAGCATAGGAGCAAATACGTATCAATTTTCTTAAACACTAAAGCCAGACCTGGTCTCGTATGTGTTTCATCTCAGTTATAAATCATCAAGCCATTCTAGACCGCAATACACACATCACTCTACTTCTTAGTATGTACACTTTGTGTGGCTTTCCTATGCTTGATGATAAGAATGATGAAGAGGCTAATTCCAGGTGGATAATTTAAACTTATATATATATTTTATTAATAAGTAAATAAAGATTTAACATTAAAAATCGTTCATATTTGTCTTTGTTTAGCAAAACATTTTATGTAATGACAAATGTTTTGAACAAAGATTTTTTAATACTATATACTAATGTTCTGACCTCAATTAGTAGTCATGTGGTCTTAAGGGTCATAAACAAATTGATTCATTTAGAATATAATCTCAAAATTTGAAATGACAAACATTTCCTTGAAGAATATTTGTTCATTCGGTGTATTTAAGAATTATATTTGTGATTCCTCTGTGTTCTGATATTCGTAACACAAGTTTTTCAAGCTCCTTATCTCGAATTCAGGTTAACATAAGAGATGTTAAATAAGTCGAAAAAGTATTGCAGTTAAAGTAAACATGTTTACATAGCCAAAAAGTTTAATACTAATTACCATAAAAGTTTTAAGATAATCAAAAAAATTTCGGACTTAATTAACCTTCGTAAATAGTATAATGTCTTTTCAAACATTAATTTTAGCATAACATGTGGAGCATCTTCTTTATACTTTACAGTTTACAGTTAAGTTTCGCACTAAACTATCTTAAAGTGAAACAATAAGTAAACTTTATAGTACTTCCTAGTAGAAGAACATACTTGGTGTACGTGCACTAACTGAAAATCAAGTCTCTTTTATATTCTGGTAAGTTCTTAGCTATTACTCCTGATATACTTCGAGTGAATACAATTATTTAAAATAGTAAAAACGTCCAAATTTTGGTTTTACCTTATACACATACCTCGGTAAAGTATTTACACTTAAGTCACTATAATTTTACTATATTTTAGTATAAAATTTTTTTTTGTATTAATTTGATGGGTAATTAGAAATGCATGTATTTGATTGTTAAGTATTTATAATTAGAGGCTTTAATAGATCTGTAAATAATAATAATAGATGTATAATTTAAGTAATTTATTTGTCAGTGCTTAGACACGCTCGCTAGTACGATCAATACTTAAAATCTAGATAATTAAGATACACGTTTCGTCGTACCAGATTGCCAAGAGATGTGGCCTCGGCGCTATCACTGGTACAATTGGTAATTTGCCAAATGCAAATGTCCTTGCCAATTGTAGCATTAATAAAACGCCGTTTCTTTATTGCCTTTTTATTCACTGCTTGCATTGAGTTATGATATTGATATGTAAAATTTTAGTTATGACAAAAATCACGAAAATATTTATTCTGAAAAGTTTGATGGCACGTTCGGTATTGACACTATCTTGTGCGTCAAGCATCGTAGATTTGAGGCCTACCCAGAACAATCTCGAAGTCGACATATAATCTCTTAATGTGCGAATGAATATATATTGCAATAAAATGCGAGATCAGACCCGTCAAATATTAACCTAAAATAGTAAGTGACTTAAACCTATAACGCTAGTGACCGACAACTCAAAGATGACATTATGATGTTATGATTATGTCATCATAATCATGTCTACCTCATGTAAATCAATACTTTCATTAACAGAATGTAACACAAGATTTATTTTACCCCCGAGTTTATATAGGAAAGGTTATTTACTAGGGACAACTAGGGATAATTAAAAATGAATACTAATTTTGAAGTATTTAAATGTAGAACGCTTTGTTTACTGTAAAGAAGGATTAACTAAGTATCTGTTCTGAAAAAAGCGCACGTACCGCGCAAATAACATGGCCTGATGTAATGAGCTGTGCGTACGGAATGTTAATTCTCTGTGTTTGACGTTATTTCCAGCTTGTGTTTGGGTTTGTTATAAGGTAATAACTATTATCTAATATTTTTATACAAGTAATATCATCATGTTCACATAGGCCTCACTGTTGGACATAGGCCTCATGTATATGGCATAAACAAAGGCTATTACCATCTCTCCGAACAAAATAAACTCAAAAGCTGTCGAACAAGTTTTGGTTCTGCTTTTATGTATGGATGGAGTGATTTCATAATCATCACCATTCATAATTGTTTATCATTCATATCGCAGAATAATAATTTTTCTCTCAATTGGCGCGCTAGGCAAGTGTAGATTCGCGAAACAAATGATTTTGTCTATCCTGTGCATATGATCTAAGCTGTTATAGATGGGTATACCGCCGTTTGTCGGCTCTAGTATCCTAGTCACCTCTTAAGACACATATATAATATACAGATAATATTTGTATATGAATATATACATACTGCCGTAATTGTATCAATTTGATTTGTATAGTTTTATCTGTTGCGTTGTAACACTTGTACCGTGGTTGAAATCGGGAGTCAAAGTGATTTCTTAGTGGTACATGATAGATCAACTTTTTAACGGCTTTAAAAAAGCTATATAACTGTTCGAAGTTTTGGTTTTCATGCGGCGGTCATTTTCACCTATAACGTATCCATACAAAGGGAGATATAAATAATTGTTTCGTGTAATAAATTTTATGATAATTATATAAAGTTAATACCGTTAATACCTAGCGAACGACCTCTACTTCTTACATCATTCGGTCCTTTCCATTTTGTATGGATTATAATCTATTAGCCGTCACCCGCAAGGCTCGCCAAGGATCATTTCCAGCGATTAACAATGCCCGTGAGAAGTATTTCCAATCCTATATTAATTTATAGCCTTTATTACTTAGTAGGCCATTGTGAAAAAACAAAAACAAACCAAATAATATTACTAGTAGGTAGTTTTAGAGTGAGCCCTTTAAACAAGCTCTTAAAAAGTTGCGTCAAAAGCAAAAAGTTTTTTATTGTGTAATTGTTAATATGTCATTTCAGATAACTGAAACATAATATTTAGAAATCTAGCCGTGTAATGGCGCCCAGTTTATCAATTATGGATAAAGGGAAGGTCTTTTACCTATAACTGATGATGGTCATTGGCCTACCCTAGAAAGGGGAGGTCAATATCCAGCCGGACATTCTCTCATCTCCATATCACTTGCAATTATGATGAATGGTGACGATTAGGAAATCAACCCGTCCATTAATATAAGCAGTATCAAAATCTGTTCCATAGCTTTACACTTATATTATGCTAGCTGTGCCCGCGACTTCGTCCACGTGGAATATTTTCTTTTGATACCGAACCTTTTTACCTTAACTTATATGGACTTTGAAAGTATATTTATTTGTATTAAATCAATAGACTAAACAATAAGACACAAGCTTCTAGCTCTAAAAATAGCGATATTTACAAACAACTTTTAATCCCCCTCCCTCTCCATTGCAAACCCCTAATAACCCTTATTTCGAATTTAATAGTAGCCTATGTCCTTTCACGGGCTCTGGACTCTCAGCGTACCAAATTGATATTAGTAAGGATTTTATATTCTTTGTATAATTGGTGGTTTGCATAACTATACCCACTAGAAACTAGTTCACCGGATTAGTGTCGGCGGACAACTGTATAGTGGGCCACTCAATTACCTATTTGTTGTATATAGGGATCATTTAGGTAGTGCAGTTAATTATATATTAAGTTAAATGTATATTGCTTGTAATTTTATAATTTGAATGAAAATAAAAAATTAATTTGTTAATAGTAAAAGATTAAACTACGAAAATAAAAACTACGAAATGCACTATATACTATATAATAATTTAGGCGTAACATAGGTTATTTTTCCCTTCTTTACATTGCACGTAAATGGGTTTTTTATTTGTCACATTACATTATCATCGCTTGTACGCGAAAGCCATTTGCTTGATGAGAGCTCTGTTGTTTCCTATTTTACAGTCATCCCTTGTTTGACCATAAAGTTGCGTTTGAGGTAATATAACTTGACTACTCAGTGGAATTTAATAGGGCAAACAATTACTTCTAGTACTAAGTAATATGAGTTATTTATAAGTTTTTCTTCCATTATATTTTAATAATGAAGGAAAATTATTACTTAATAAATATATAGAGAAGTTTAGATATAGAAAAAGCGAATCATCGTTACTGTTTCGTATTATGAATATTATTTAAGAAATACTCTACTATTTTAATAAATTCACTTTTGTAGTGATATTACCCCGGTAGTATCTGCGGTGTCCAAATCATCAATTATTAATTAAAAAGCCAAGAGCACATTTGTGGTTACTGATTTTACATTTTATTTTTGTTCCATTCTTTAGTTAGGTATGTACTTTGTAGCAACCGTTTCAATACGGGGCAAAGAAATTATGACCAAACTTTAATATTAGACTTCCCAATATTTTTAAAACTGTTAAGAGTAGGTAAATATATAAAGAGTTATTAACGTGTATATGATGAAAAATGTTATTATCATTATCACATCAGCCATAGGACGTCCACTGTTAGACAAAGAGCTAAGTAATCGAATAACTTTGTTTTTTTTTTGTGATCTCCTCATTCCATAGCTCGTTGGCCTATTTTGAGTTGGGTAATTACTCCAATAGTAAGAGACTATGTTTGGCTACCTTAATCGCTGGTATATTGATATTCTGGCATATTAGTATACTGGCATATGGCTAAAAAATATAATATATAGCCCAAATTACGGTCAATTTAAAAATTTACCGGTACAGTTTAAGAGTTACCAACATATATTGGTAAATGTTAGAAATCCTTATAGAAACACGCTTTGAGAAGGAATCGCCGCATCACCCGGCAACACGTAGTCTCATATACGTAGAGCGTAATTCAGAGCCGGGAAGCATAGAGGGGTGATGCGGCCCACGGGCTGAGAGCAGGTTTCATGTAGCGAGCCGCGGTGGCAAATGTGAATACCCTCTGTGGCGATTGGCACTCGTAGGATTGTCGGAGCCCTGCAGCGTCGATGCCGAGGCAAAAAAATCATACTAATTCTAGAAAAGCCCAAAATAAATATATTTATTTTAGTATTTCTAACATTTACCAACATGTGTTGGTAAAACCTTGGTTGTAACGGTAAATTCTAGAATTAACCGTAACTCGGGTTTTTACAGTAACATACACATAAATATTATATGAGAGCAACAATACGGACCTCTAGTCGGGAATAGTCTTGTAACACTTGCAATATAGAATTATAATACGACTTCCGGGACTGCGGCCTTTGATTCCACGACGAGACTCCACCAAAAATTTTCTCATTATCGCACAATTATTTTTGAGAAAGAAAAAATCGCAGAATAACAAAAAAAAAGACATCTTAGGAAATTGTATGTATAAAAATACTTGGACTGACTGACCTAACAACGGAGGGTCTAAACTATAAAGGTTAGAAACTTAAAATTTTGCATAGGTGTTCTGTTTATAACGTTGAAGGTACAAAGTCAGTATGCATCAGTACAGAGGTTCGTCTTTTAAAAATTATCACTTAAGGGAAAATAGGGAAATGCAAGTTAATATGAAAGTTATACAATTTAATGCGGTTAAAACCGCGGGGCACTGCTCCATATTTGATTCAGGACACCGCGTAATAGTATATTGCCATTCATTTAATGTTGTTTTTTACTTGAAGTAATGTATTTTAAAATATATATTACTCAGTAAAAGCATTGTATAAAATTTCCATACGAGTTTCCGAGAGAGCGCCAACATCACGTTTCGTATTATGATATTTTTTTTTTAGTTTTAAGAGTAAAATAGAATCACGTTCCTTTTTACCGTGTGACGTAAATATACTTTCAGCTAATCGTGTTTTCAGTGCTTTTTGCCCGTTTATAAATGCATGAATAATTATGTATTTATAAAAGGTACGGATATTGCTTAGGTTCATAATTTAAATTGACTTGTAATACTTTTTTTGTACATATTTTATGTGTAAGTCTTATCTAATCCGACGCTTTCAACGTTTTTCAAAACGTTATTTCCAAAATTCATTTTCGTAACATAAGTCTTGCTTAAAACTAGTAGTTCCATTATCAAAATTGGTTAAACTTTAAATTAGCATGAAATCATATGTTCAATATCAGTTGTTTTTGTGGCTGTAAAGTATGTGTAAACAATGATTGCGTTGAATAGTTACATAACTGAAAATATGTTTTTTATCGTCTGAACGTCTATTTGCTCATACTAGCTACCCACACACAATGGGCTGATAGCCTCGATCAAATCAACCCATTCGGCTAAACACTGGAATGTACTACAATCGCCCCACCACGCTACATGCCCGGGGTAAATTGAAATAATATCACATCAGATTCTTAAGCTGGTTGAACTTTTAAAAATATTGACGGTCATATATTTTAAACTACCCGTACTATGTTAATTTGTAACCCATATTACATAGAATTACAGAGAATAAAACTGGATAGCAAAAAATAACCATTATAAAAAAAAGTTTTAATGAACTTTTTCTAGACTTTAGACTGCGATTTTATATGGGCAATCCTAAAAGCCCGAATAGTGAGTGTATCCTTGAGTTGCAATCTCAATAAGGACGAGATATGACCCAATATCGCAAATACGAAGTTCTCAAGGAGTTTGTCTGCAAATCCGGTGGTGCATTTATTTTGTAAGAAATACTTTTGGCGCTGGTGGTTGCTTGGAAACTTGCAAAGCCGAACCCACGGGGATTTTATGAAATCTCTTTTGAGTTTTTAAATATGTAATCCTAAGAATATTTACTTTCAGTCCCAATTGGGCTATCTCATTTATTGACATGACATGACATCTTAATAATATTAAAAAAAACAAGGATAACTATGGTTAAAAAAAACAATCATTTGACACAAGATTTCTCAAAACAGTTTTCAAACGCACAGTGCGAATTGAATATTTATATATTTTAGAAGACATGAATTTTGCTAAAAACTTTGTTCGTAGAGTCCGCAAACAAAGCTTGAACCAGGCATAACCTAAACCAGGCCTAAATGTGAATCAAGCCATTCTCTACTTCGCTCTATTCAAAGAACTTACTTCGATTTAGCAAAATACATAAATAATATTCAAAATATTTTCACATAGCGTCAAAAGTTGCTTTGAAAAGTGTGCGAATATTATAATCAATTCCAATAGTTATTTCAAACAGCAATTTTGGTACGACACCTGCCGCTCCGGTTCAATTTAATATAAGTAACACGACTTCGCGTCCAATATTATTCTGACATCATAAATTTAATATCCTTATGTAGACACATTTGGAATGCAAAAGAGCTACTGTATAATTTGTCATATATGCAAAACTATTAGATATCTTTCATACCAATGATTTAGGTTCAATATTTAAAATTTCCCTAACTAAGCATTTAAAACTCTTTCAATTCATTTAGTTTTAGTTGATAATTTTAATTAAGATTATAAATAAAACATAAGGATTTAATAACATAAGGTTCCTGGTTGGTTTTGCGGAACGTAACTCAATAGAGCTGAGAATCTTTTGGGCCAAACATTTCAATATGCCTCAATAGCCTAGTGAAAATTTCATCCATGGCCATCAAGTTATATTCCATTGACATCGAAGCACACTTCCATTGAATTTGTATCAAATTTACCAAAACCAATTTGATCCAAAACAAATAATTCGTTTGGTCATTTGTGATTGAGAATATACTGCCATACTTTATGTCTTGACCGAGAGCAGTAGATATAAACTCAAGAAGAAATCCTTAATGAGCGTCGTTAACCGAATGAATTGTTGAATTATTTCGCTGCAAACAGCCCTCGTCGAATGAAAGAAGTTAAAAAAGCACCATTACGCCTCAGTTGGAGTAAGACGCCACCTGCTTTCGTCGTTATCCCGGTTATTGCAGCTAGGATTCATTTTAGTGTGCTCGGCCATTAAGAGGAATCGCGGCTGATAGGTTTTATTAGCTTACTTTAAGATTTGTGTTACAGAGCAGGCATTTTTCGACAACTGCGTTATGTCCAAAAAACGGCTTCAGAGAAATGTAAGGCTGTTTATAGTTCCAAGTACAAAAAGGATGTATCTGTTTTTACTCAAACTCATTAGAAGTCATTGCTTAAAAGCAAGCGAGGCTACAGCCTCTAATATAAGATTGCAACGACTTGGATTTTTTTTCATAATGCAAATTGCAGACTGGGGCATTTGATATCAAAATCTTACTTATATATATATTATATAAGTATTTTTATAATTCGTTGCAATCTAATATTAGAGGCTATATATAGCCACACTTGCTTATAAGCAATGACCTCTAATGAGTTAGAGACTCAATTATTTACATATCTACAACCTAGTATATAATTCTTGGAACTTTAAGTTGTTTCACGAGTAAAGTTTTACAAGCCATAACTAAAAAGTCGTTGTCGTATTGGCACCTAAAATTAAATAAATATTTGAGTTATATAATTTTTTAAGACTAATTCAATAGAATTTGGATGATTATACATGTATGACGCGTAGTATGAGTATGAGTAGCGTACATAATAATAATACTTACCCCGTCCCCAGATGTCGTAAGAGGCGACTAAGGTACCAGAACCGACAGATGGCAGTATACCCATCCGTAACAGTGTAGCTCAAATGCACAGGGCGGGGATGTGCTGCAGCATCCCCGTCGCGAAGCTATTCTCTGCGATTGCCAATTTGCTTGCCCAGCGCAGCAATTATGGGTAAAATTTCCTCTTTTTTGGAGAGGCCTATGACATAGATATGGCTAATGTGATGATAAAATACGTTTTCAAATGATAGATATTTTTTCTCTTAAAGTTAATTTCCTAACAAAATATGTAACTCTTGATTGCTTGATGCAATTAATTATATTGCTTTTTGTTTTAATTGTGTCTACGCTAAAGAAAGAAAATATATAAGTTATATTCAATTCTAGGTTTGATACAAGGCGGATTAAATAAGCTAAAACTAATTCAAATTTAGAACTAACTCTAAAATTACCTAAACACTTATTGTTTTTATTATTCCATCTCCATGTAGACTATAAATTTCGCCAGTGATTTTTGGTACTCACGAGAGCACTCAATCTCCGGTAACACTAAAATTTATAAGGTGTTTTAAGGCGCAAGTGAAACCGTGGGCAGGACCTAAATACATATATCATGCACATTTTCATAAATTATCTACAACCTACAATACCGTTCATTCCCAAAATACTATAAATGAAAAGAAGAATTTGATAAGTGAGAGATTGAATATGGTTCTTATTACATTCAATCACTCGTAATAAAATAATAAAATGATGTATTCAATATCTCATACGTTGACCTGACTCTGAAATATGTAGACTAATGCTTAAGCTTAAAGTGTGACAAATATTAGACAACATAGAATTTACAAATATAGTACTTAAATTTATAAATATAAAATACAAAAAAAAACATAAATGCTCCTCACATGAATGTTTGTCCTGGGCAGGGATCTAACCCACATATTTGACGCCTAAAAAAGGAACACTACGGAATGCGTCATCGGGCTTGTCATATTTATTTACCATGATAAATTTTGCGTATGGTATATTACCTTACCTAGTTATATTGTACCAACACAGTTAACCTTTGATAAAGTTAACTTCCTTATATGTGTTATTATCTTATGACGTCCAGCGCATTCATAATTTTTTACATCTAATATCCTACGTCTTAAAACTAAATAATCAATCAAGACATATCCATAAAAATAAAAATTAGGAGCTTACTGACTGACATGTCAGCGCAATTCAACCTGACTTATAAGGGTTAGAAACTTAAAATATTGCACAGGAGTTTCTTTTATAACGGTGGGTAACACTAACAAAGAACTTTTAAAAATTCTACCAGATTCTACAGAGCAAATATTTTTATGATGATATTTGTGTTTGTTCTGTATCTGGGTATTGAATATACTCGTATGTGTTTAAGTAGCATATTTGTGATTCCTCTATTGTCTGGCGTCTGTAACAAAAGTGTTTTAAGCCATTTACCGCGGGGTCAGGTCAATATATGAGATGTCACACATCTTTAGTTTACTTTACTTTCACATCGAGAAAGGTATGGGCTATATAACAGCACGCTAGGAACAATTACAGCGGGGCATAAATGATGCTAGGTTTGTTCGACAAGTTAACTCGAGTGAAAGCGCGGGGCGTAGCTAGTCTACTACAAAATTTACAAACTCAGATATAAACAAAGAAATAATAATAATAATAAGATATTTTTTTATTTTCTTCTCTTACACAGAATCACAAAATGCTTAAACTATAAATTCATTACAATATAGTCTATGTTAGTGACTGGCATCGGTATTAGGGAAACTCTGTATGACAGATCACAATCTCTCCACATTCGAACCGTTAAATATTATATTTAAGTACAAAGGTACCACGACAGCAGTTACATAAATATATTCAAATGTACATACAAAATAAGAAAAAGAATATTTAACTGAAAGTACAATACATTCCCCCCTAATTCCCTCTCTGCACTTGTCAATGCAGGTAAGTAATTATAAATATTAAGAATGTGAGTGTATGTGTGTCGGAATGCGTGCTTGTGTGCGCGCGCGGGTTTATTCGTGTGTGCTGGTGTTTGTGTGTGTAATATAATATTTATGAGAGAACACAATTTTTCAATTGCATTATAGTCCAGCGATTTTAGCCAAGAGTAAAAATACAATATAACAGCATTTCTAACTGATCAACGTATAGCTAATACTATAAGAAAACGAAAAGATACAACAGTGCTTTGCTATTTCAGAATCATAAATAATTTATTGCTATCAGTTGACCGAGCTAGACTTGGATTCCGAGAGACATCTACTAGACTTATTCCATTATATAATTCCTAGAACAAAGTGAGACTTGGCACGTAAATAGCGAGGGGCGACTCTTCATGCTGTTTGTTACTGATTTAAACATTTGTAGTGCTTCATCCGATTACTACTACTAAACTAGATGACTTTTATGTATGACAGTGAGAAGTTATAGATTAATATGCATGGATATTGCTTTATTTTGGTACTATCCGCCGTATTACCAGAAAGTAAATTAAATTATTACTGTATTGATTTCATTCATTTATAATAAAAAAAATATGTTCTTGAAAATAATCAATTAATATTTTTCTAGTTATAATTTCTTTAAATTAGATCATCTTATTTTAAGTATCAAGCCTGATGATTTAGAAGTCAATTTCAGCGTTACCAGGTTAGAAAGGTCAGACCACTCATTTAGTAAGAAACCTATCTGCATACTTCTCTAAGCAACTATGTGAAGCAAGGAGACCTGAACGAGACTGGGTGAAATCAGTCAATGGCGTCTCAGGCGTGTTAAGCTAAAAAGAGAATAGATTGCGCCCGGTCGTAATAGCGGTGCAGTGAACGTTGTTTGGGACGAGATATCACACACTTCCCAGCAAGTGCTGTCTTCTGTTCAAGGACTAGTGTGTGTAAAAAAGAGAAAGAGGTTGTAATGAGACGATGTTTGTTAGACGAAGCACATAGTGCATAATGCGGTATTTGCGTTATTTTAAAAGGAAAAGTTATAAGAATAGTACGTTTAGTCGGTTTTTAGTTTCATTCATGGCTTAGTTAATTTAAAATGATGATATCTTTTTTAACTAGTAAAACTTCAGACTTATAATAAACTAGCGACCCGTCCCGGCTTCGCACGGGTAGACATAAATAGGTACATATATTTAAGTAATAAGCATGCTAATTAAAACGACCATGAATCCCTAATTTAAATATAAAATTATAATATAAGCATCTTAAAGCCTCCCTGTACACTACGTTGGCTGTAGTATTCGTAGGTGGCAACGAAACGTATTGATTTGGAGATCCTACTCGAGAAAGTGCCAAATACAATTGCTCTCGTCGAGTTAGTTACTCGATGCGCTGCGTGGCCGCCGGCATGTATTTTTATTTTATAATATCTTTTTAATGGAATGTCCGATTTCAATAATTTAAAAACTAATTATCAGGTATTAAGACAGTTTTGGTTAAAAAATTATAAATGGTATGGATAACACGGCCTGATTTTGATCAGTATTTCTATCAATTTGTTAAATGTAAAAAAGTAGTTACAGTCACTACAATAGTACTACATATGGTCTTGCGAAGTTTTTTGTAGATATTGATATATTCTATAATATTGTCAAACAATTTTTGTCCTATCATTAATATTCCTCGCAGTGTATGCGATGAAAGACATTTTATGTAGATATATAAATATTTCGTGCGTTACAAAAATTACGTAACCTCAACTTTAAAAAAATAACTGATTCGTCGAATTATTTCAGTTTGATCGTCATTCTATAACGGACTCGATGGTGCAGATGGTACTGATCCTATTTTGTACGTCATGGGTTCGATCCCCACCCATGACAACTATTGTTGTTATAATATATGTTGATATTTGTGTTTTTTCGCTATCTGTGTGTTGAATACATGTATTTAAGTATCATATTTGTGATTCCTCTGTTATCTGATGTGCGTAACACAAGTGTTTTAAGCAACTTATCGCGGAGTCAGGTCAATGAATGAGATGTAGTATGTATTTATTATTATTATAATTCCAAGCTGACTGATTACATTTAAATATATTTAACTGACCTGCCATATTAATCTTACCAGAATCAAGGCAGTAGATGAGATTAAAAAAAAGATACAAAAATAAATACAACCCTAAAAGATATTAATAGCTCTCATGAAATATAACAAGAAGAGACGAAATTGTGTTTCTGACATTTCGCCAAAGAAAAACTGAACTATGATAAAAGTGGATTGCCTATCCTGTTCTTATCCCACTTACAAAGATGTCAAAGACAAATGGATAATGTATATTTATTTACATTATAATTATATGGAATCAGGTACCTATATCATATATAATATCCTAAATAATATAAGGTCGTCTATGTATAAATCAGACACAATTTGTTGATCTTATATAAATAACACTTTCATTAAATGATTTATATTTGCCTATGATTTATAATTCCTTGAGGTATCAGGAGAATAGAATAGTATTGCCTCTTTTTACCAGGTGTCGTAACAGGCGACTAAGGTACCAGAACCGTCAGATGGCGGTATATCCATCCCAAACAGTGCAGCTCAAATGCACAGGGCGGAGATAGGCAACAGCTTTCTCGTCGCGATAGCTGCGCTCTGCGATTGCCAACACGCTGACCCAGCGTGGCAATTATGTGCAAAGAACCTCCTTTCTTGGAGAGGCCTATGTCCAGAAGTGGACTTCCAATGGTTGGTAATGATAATGATGATGATGATTTATAATTCTTTACCATCGCTCCGCGGTTTTCCCACGTACTCTCTTACATTTCCCTATCATTTACTCTTACGTCCCTTGATTTTTACGAGTATAATACGTAATATATATTATACTTAATATACGTTACGTAAATATAAGAAAATAAATTTAGTTTATATATATATATATATATATATATATATATATATATTACGTATTATACTCGTGAAAATGTAGGGACGTTGGTGTAAATGAGAGGGAAAGGTAGGTAGGAAGGTAGGAAGGTAGGATATATATATATATATTAAATTTATTTTATTATATCTACATAACGAATATACATCTATAGGTACTAATATTATAAATGGGTAAATGTATGTACGTGTCTGTTTCTTTGTGCTTTTATATGTGTTACTAAGTTTTGAAGGTAGAAAACCGGCACACAGGTTCATTGTTAGCAATGAAAAATACCTGCCTTATTTTTTTAGGAAATCTCCCTGCCCAAAAAAAGTGAGTGGAAATTGGGTCATCTGCCTTATTATAATAGTGCAGATAATAAATATATATGTTTTAGTTTTTAAATAGATATGTAAACCTTTGACCGATATTCCTACTCCATATTTAATATAAAAAATGCAACGTTTAAGGTTTCAAATGCAATACGAGCAACTACTAACCGCGATGTATTCTAATATCGCTGAACTACTTAAGACTATCTCTAAGCCGAAACTTGCGTGCGGACTTCGCCCATGAGCATTCCCTCAGACTTGCAATATTACTTTGGCCTGTACCAGTGTTGCAAACAATGCATCTTCCGCTTGTAGTGCACTAACGAACTTTGGGCAGATATGAAATTTGGGATACCTACGCTGTAGGGACTTTTTAGGTAAAGTAATTTTAAATATATTTACGTAGTATAAAATGAAGAAGCAAGCTGTCTGATAGCTTAGGTTTTTTCAATTAATCAACGAATTTTATGTACGTCCTCAGTGATATAAAAGAATAAGTAATTCAAGAGAAAAGTTTATAAGTACAATACCTATGCAATATATATGTTATTGTGAGGAAAAGCCGTAGTATTAAAAAAGTGATATGGAAGCAAACATATTTTTATATATTATATCTATTTTTATACCTACCCTTAAGTGATAAGGGCGGATCAATGCAATATTTTTTTTTTATTTTATTCTGTTATGTTATGACGTAGCATTAAAAATACTCACAACGCTAAATTTTTCACTCTCCTATCACCAACCCCATTTTTATTAGCGATATTAGTAATCAAATTTTATTTTATAGAACAAAGTTTGCCGGATCAACAAATATAAAAGCTACTTATTGGTTTTTCTTACACCTAATAGTGAAAAATTTATTTGAGTTTAACAATAGTTTTAAAAAAAATATGATTAGGTCTATCAATATACGTGTGGCATATATCCAATTGGACTAGCCGTAGTAATACTGAAACTTTGAGTTAAACAGTTTGCCTCCGGGACTTGTATGGAAATTTCATATTATCACACATATTACATACATGTCATATAAGATTAAAACTGTCAAAGTAATAGAAGTACGTGTTATCAAATACGAAGTTTGTTAGTACTGTGTCAAAGTAAAAATTAAATGAATATTTAAAATTGTTGTTGTTTGTGATCTCAATACACTCAGGCATCACACGATTACACTAGGTTTATTATTAGATGGTGCATAGTGCTTTTTTTGCGTTGTTTTATTTAGTAACATTTGCTAAATAAACATAATTTCATCGACCACTAAGCATATATGATTTTTAAGTTCCTGTTTAATTTATCTTCCAATTTGTGTTTGGCTTATAAAAATATTATTAAAAAACTTTATAAAAACTACATAAAAACATTCAGTTCAATGCAAGGTTCAATATATTTAAAATATTTAAGTATTTTGCTACGAAAATTAGTTGCGTCTACTATTATTTGTTGCTTTTTAGAACTGTTCTAGGAAGATTAATTAAATTATTCTCGTGCCAAAGTACCCGTGAACCTTCAGGTGTCTCACGATCAGATTACCATAATAGAATCAGCGAGCAGGCAAAATTTATTGAAAAGAATAAGCAGAATGGATTCGTTCCAGTCACTGACACTTTTGATGAAAAACAATGCGACAAACGGAGGTAAAGATAAAATGGCCTTCGTTTCACAATGTGGCTTTTAACTGAAGCAAATATATATTTCATTATATTTATTGGACGGATTGGATGGAATATTGGCTTGGAGCTTGTCAGGATAAGTAATCATAGAATGTCAAATTTCAGGATATTGGCTTTCCTAAAAAGAGTTAGAATTTTGCCAATAAACGCCGGTCCAGAGACCGGCGTAATGGCAATCAGAATTCCTAGCTTTGCGACGGGAATGATGTTGCTCATTCCCGCCCTATTGCATTTGAGCTATGCTATTTCGGGGGATAAGCCGCCATCTGTCAGTTTCGGTACGAGTACCTATTATTATTCTATACGAAAACAAAAACTAATTCCTAGCAGAACGAGAAAGTAAGAAAAACTATTTTTCTTTTTATTTAAATTTCAGATAGTCTTCTATATTTCCAGAGTTCAATTACCTGAGAAAATACTCACATATATAACTTAAAATTATAATTATCGATTATCGAAGTTAACTAAGAATAAAAACTTAGTGTAGTAGATTACTTATTTTTGTGATACATTATATATATTTGCATAGCTAGGTAGTTAGGTAATAAATAGACAAATATTTAAAAATAAAGGAATTTTGACTTTTATTTTTCAATTATATGTAATTTTGTTATCTTGAATTCTCAAGTGCTTAAACTAATTGACTTCACTGGAATAAACCTAATTATTTTTCTATTATAACTGGTATCGATACCGCCTACGATGTCTTCTAGAAATATTCTCGCATCGATCGAGTTCGTTCAACATGGAAGACTTCCGAGAATCTTAACAAAAACATTTACACAATACCCATCGACTGGTATATAAGTGTAAGGGAATGACCAAAAACAACAAAGTGGCAATTCAGTCGATGGTATCAAATTCACTTGTGCAAAGTTTACTGGGTTAGGTTTTAGTTTTCATGGGTTACTCTTCAGAGGTTTGACACTATGGACTAGACCTGGTGTTAAGCGTCCGAATGCGAATCCGTGTTGTCACGTAAATATTTATTATTTTTTTCTCGAGATAAGAATCTTTCCTAATTATCTCACTCTATTTTAAATTGATTTTACATTTATTTTGATTAGGTTTTACATTAGAGAGGTGTCAATGTCAAGAAACAAGCACATTGTTAAGAGTACCCCGCTTAGCCGCAAGCGCTGAGCTACAATGTGCATATAATACTGTCAAATTATTTAGTCTAGTCGGATAATATGAAATTTCCATACAAGTCCCGGAGGCAAACAGTTTAACTCAAAGTTTCAGTATTACTACGGCAAGTCCAACTGGATATATGCCACACGTATATTGATAGACCTAATCATACTTTTTTAAAACTATTGTTAAACTCAAATAAATTTTTCACTATTAGGTGTAAGAAAAACCAATAAATAGCTTTTATATTTGTTGATACGGCAAACTTTGTTCTGTAAAATAAAATTTTATTACTAATATCGCTAATAAAAATGGGGTTGGTGATAGGAGAGTGAAAATTTAGCGTTGTGAGTATTTTTGATGCTACGTCATAACATAACAAAATAAAAGAAAAATAAAAAATATTGCCTTGATCCGCCCTTATGACTTAAGGGTAGGTATAAAAATAGATATAATATTTTCAATAAATTAGGGAGATTGGTCACTAAAACTGAGACACTATAGTTTTATATATTAGATATTCGTCGGTTACCGGCAAGGTCAAATAACTATAAAATAGTTATTTCTATTAGTTTCTCCTCCTTTAGAGCCAGGCAGATGGCGGTATAACCTTAAAAATCAGCATTGTTCAAATGCAATATGGCGGAGATGAGCAGTAGCATCTCCGTTTAGACGCTACGCTCGGCAATTACAATTTTGAAACAATGTTTAAATCTTTTAAAAACTCAATTAACTTACACTAGCAAGACTTCAAACTCTATTAATGTATATTTTATCACTGCTCCTTGTAGTTCAACATAATATATAACTTTAACCAAACATATGATAAATAAAAAAACACACAACATCTCATACATTGATCTGACTCTGGGATAAGTAAGTCGTTTAAAGCACTAAGTTGCGGGAGACTAAGGAATCACAAATAGAATATTAAAATTCATATTTAACACCCAGACACAGAATAAACACAAACATTCGTCACATAAATATTTATCCTGGGTGGGAATCGAACCCATGACCCTTGACGCATAACTGGGCCTATGAAAAATATAAATAGCATAATAACATAGCATTTAATGTAAAAATGCTTGGCTGAGTACAATTAAGAGAGTCGATAAACATTTCGAATGCCTATAATTACATAAGTATATTTTTTTGCCAAAAGGAAATAAAAAAGTTTGTTTGACTTGATATCTAATAACGAGGACAAAATAAGTCAGAAATGGTGACACGACCCGACTCAATCTGAAATGATCGACCTGACATTTACCGAATGGCGAGCGGAATATAAAGGTGCTTGAACACTTCAAGTGATTGGAGCAAACGCTAAAATTATTTCTATGATTTAATTATATCCGCTAGCGCACGCAAACTCTTAGCTATTGTTCAAAATGCCAGTTATCATGCATATTTTTGTCTAAAAATATTTGATTTTCTTTCAGTCGCTTTTACCTCATCACCCTTATAGCAGTCGTAGAAAGTATACTGCTGGATCTATGCTCCGCAAGAAAGCGATTTCTTTTTCTCCATCCAATGGCAGAACTGCTGCTTTAAATCCTCGACCTGTTCCATTTAAGGTTTGTTGTTAAAGGCTGATACACCGCCATCTATCGGTTTCGGTATCTTAATCGTCTCTTACGATACCAGGTATAGGGGGAATTATTATTATACCCTGTCCTGCCAAATACATACACGCGTTGACATATAGACGTTTAAAAATGTAGCTTTACAAAATTAAATATGTTACTTATATGTTTTATATATAAAAAAATAATAATTTTCTTCTCTCATTGTCATGCCACATAATTTGTTCTTAATGCATGAATTTTTATTTCCATTGTGTTATACATACGTTTATTTAAACGTTATGCTACTTGTATAATATTAATTTAAAATTGAACGATTAAAATTCACAAATCTCATACATTGAGATACTTTCTTCGCTTGAGCAAGTTATATGCATTTGAGTTACGCATATTAGACAACAGAGGTATAGAAGATATTATACTTTAATAAATATTTTTAACACCCAGGCACAGAATAACCACAATTTTTCATCATATGAATGTTTATTATGGGTTGGCGACGAACCCTTGACATCTAACGCATAAGGACACTACCGAAAAAGCTATCGGGCCGTTCGATATATTTATATATTGCGCGGTAGTTTAATTTTTAAGTGCGTAGTAATGCAAATAATAATAATAATAGAAATTCAAATAAACATAAATCTCTAATACGCTAAACACCATATCCGTTTAAAACATAATTATTTCACGCAAGAATATTTGATGACCCCAGCGTCGGAGCACCTTTAATTTCAGGGGAAATCATTTCGGCGTCACTCATTTGACGCTCACATAATGAAACACATTTTTGCTAACAAGCCGGCCGAGTTCATTTCAGATGTGATTCCCACTCATCAAATTTTCATCTTGAAATTAATTTGGAATTTGGCCGACTGTCGCGGCGCACGATTTGTGCCCACGGGACTCCCGTGCATTGGGTCATAAATTGGCCGCCTTTGTAAAGCGGAATTGGTTTTTCCGAAAGTTCGATATAGGCACAGATTTTTAACAAAGAGGAAGGACTGGTTCGGATATTGGAAGCAAAATATTAGCAGGCAGTATTTCAATGGGAAGGTTGTTTAAAAATTGAAAAATTAAATACGATCACTCATAACGATTTTCAAACGATATTACTTTGTGGACCATTCTACTTATTATGGTGGTTTATTCAAATATATATAGGATTGAGTTGAGAGTGACTTAGTTTTCCCGTGAAATTTTCCGTGATATCTTTATCGCATCCTTAAGGAATTTTTGTTACTCCCACAAGTATATGTCGCTCAATAAAATACCTACTATCCTATTTGTGATATAAATGAGTGTTTTCACCTATGTGCGTTCTTGACTATCAATAAGCTCGGTGCCAAATATCGCACTAATAAATTAATATAAGTATAATAACAATCATCATAGGTCTACCAAAATTTCACGTTGATAATTAATTTTTATTACAGTCGATATAAATAACAAGAACTAAGGACATTCAAAGATGTAGATGCACTACACTACTTTTAAATCACACGACATTGCTACTCGGTATTAATGTAGATATTCTACTCATTAATATTCTTGCATAATACCTGTTTTTAATATGGGGCACGATTTTTCTTTAATGAGTTTACTGTAATGCCTGTATGTAAATATATAAGGCAATGAAAAAAAAAGATCTCGTAAAAAATTATAAATGTGGCATAGAATGCTATTCAGTGCTATCTCATTAGCGCGAAGCATGCAGTAGCACGTGCCACGCAGTAATGCTGTCGAACATCACTCGAACACACACGCCGTAATGGCGAGCTGGCTAGAGAAGCGAATATAGTATGATACATGCAAACGATAGCGGTGCAACCTCCTTTTTTAAGACAATTAGTAATTTCCTATGTTGAGGGGTGTATTGCAAAGATACGACTTATTGAGATTTCATATTAACGAATTTAACTAAAGAACACATATGATAAGTGATACGCTTTTTTAATAAGATATCCATTTTTTCAATCATGTATCAAATGTCATGGTGCTGCAGGCTAATTTTAAAACTAGACTGCCATCATTGGATTAATCTTAAAACTAAGTTGATTACAGGATCATTACCACAACAGAGTCTGCAAGTTAAACTCATGGTGATGATGACCCCGTGTGTTACATTGGTAGAATTGTCGGAACTACCATCAGCGACGGCGGTTACAAAACTTTTGCCAGATAACTAAATAATTGGCGCCATTTTGAATAGTTTTGATACTGCAGATAGTGCATGCATTCTACTTTGATATCTATAAAATGGTAATCGTAAAAAGAAAAATTTTATAAATTTCTATTTGTATCTTATTGATAACCCGTTCACGATTATGAAGCATATAATAATAATATAACAATTTACAATAAAAAATTGTGATACTTTTTTCTGTACACCTGTTTACTGGCTTTCATATTTGACAGATTAATTATTCACAAATACTTGTCCCTAGTGGGATCAAGCCTACGATTAGTCAAGGAGGCAGCCTCTTTAATCTGTGTCATTTTCAAAAATAAATGAGAGGAATATGGTACGCAACAAGTTGTTGTGTTCTCCCAACATTTGCTGTTAGGTCTTTGTGAAACGATATTAATACTTATTCTCCGTGTGATAAAGCTTGTTTTTATGCACAGTTAAATTTAATATTTACACATCTAAGTATGGCATTATAATTGTAATTACACAATGTCTAATTAGCCGCGGTTGTATTAGTATAGAATTTATTATAATAAAGAGAAAAGATTTAATTGTTTCATTGTTTGCATAATAGCGTCCGAAACACCCGGACTGTTTCGGAAAATTCTTTTTTTATTCATTAACAGCGAGTGACATACAACCATAAAATGTTTACCCGGGCAAATCCAGGATGGATTTGATGTTATCTAATAACATTATAGCTTAATTATTATTCTTATTAAGAATGAGGTCAACATACTTAGCAATCTTTAAGATCGCGCTGAGTTGCAACCTACTGAAAACACTGGAGGACTGTGTCCTCAGCGGAAGATGTCCTATGGCTGATATGATGATAATTCTTTTGAATTTCTGTGTCTATGACATATCCAGCAAAGATAAAGCAGTTGCACAGAGCTTAGGAGTTCGGGTGTTGAGTAAGTATTGATCAAAAACTTCATTATAGCAAGCAGAAATTTCGTTTGAGTAACACTATGATTCAACGGAATGGCATATAGAAAATTACTTGTAATTGAGTTTTGATATATTAAATGTCTTTAAAGTAATTTCTAAAATGAATATTTTGTCTAAAACTATCTAACTTTTTCTTGTCGTGAGGTACCGTCAGAGTAGAATAGTACCTCCACTCGAAATCACTCTGCAATAGCCAACACGCTTGCTATGCGTTGCAATTATGGGCAAAGTCCTCCCTTTCTTGGGGAAACCTATGTCTAGCAGTGGACATCCAATGGCTGTAATGATGATATCTTTTTCGCCTGTAAGTCTAATTTTAAAAACATATCATTTGGCAGGAATTTCCGATAACTTTTTCAAAATAAACAAGCGTTTCATCTAGTGATCATTAAGATAGGTCTTTGGTTCATCAATAATAGTACGTAATCCAAAATACCGCACGGTGTTCAAGCGTACGGGCCATACGATTTCACGAACGTTTGGCACATTTGCATCCAGAACCAGCGCTCTGACGTTACCCGATACGATCGTTCCTGTTATATCACATATGGCATTGGTACCAGACTAGATTATGCGGAACACGCCGCGAGCATAGCGGAGGCAGCACAGACTATCCTTCAAAACGACCGTCGGAACTAAGTTATAGCATATGTCTCTCATCCATATCATAATGTGTTATCCTTCTATACTACATAAATGTCTGACATAAAAATAAGAGCAGTCTTTTTTGCTTAATCGAATTTAATCTCCATTACACAAATTGTTTGTGAATATGCTATCACTATCATGCATTTTTAGGAATGGGTAACCCTTGAGACTTTAAAATTTGGTGCAGATGTAAATAATGATAAAACTACTTTTTAACGGCCATATGTTTGGTGCCACTAAATAACCGAAAAGTGCAACAAAAACTGTAAAAGTCAAATAAACTGCGTTTAAAGCATTTAAAGTAATTTCGTGTTTAATTTTGAGCAATTAACACGTAAATGTTAGAAAATATTTTGTTATATGATCATCATTAAAGCCATTGAAAGTCCACTATTGAACATAGGCCTCCCCAAAAAAGCTGGGCAAGCGTGTTGGCAATCGCAGAGCTCAGCTTGCGCGACGAGGATGCTGCTGCCTCTCCCCACCCTCTCCATTTGATCTGACACTGTTTCGGATGGATATACCACCATCTGTTGGTTCTAATATCTCAGTTGCCTCTTACGACACCGGATACAGAGGGAGGTACTTTTTATTCTACTCTGCTGTTACCTCTAAGCTGCATAACTATTCGTAAAAAAAGAGTTATTTGTCGGTTCTGAAGAGATGTTGGTAATTAAACGTTAATACAATTATCTGAATTTTAAAATTGATCCACTAGCTAAAAGGCCTTGCGCGTCTTCAGTGAGACATCAGTAATATATGTCCGATGAAAGCTTTTGACCCAATTTTAAACACGGAACTAAATATATCAGTGCTTCTTTCAAATAATCTCTTACAAGGAAATACGGCTGAGCAAATATTGCCCTATTCAGTCATGCAGTATCATACTTTAGGCCCATCGACATCAAGCAGATAATATTTCAAGCTCGCAGAACTCCTCTGAGTTATATCGATTACCCCTTGTAGGATTCGTACGTAACCGGCAAACGTAACTTAACTAAGAACCTATTAACATTTAAAACGGGTTTATAAATAATACTTTATATATATATATTTATAAAATAAATTATTTTTCTGCATGCATGTTTCAAAATTGAAAATAAAGAATTGCTGTAATTTAAATTTAAAATACTTGAGATTATTTCATGCAAGGAAAAGGTGTATCGTGTTTTTATTAGAGAAATGAACTAGTTTATATTTTAAGGCTTGAAGATTTATTGTGAAGATTATTTGTAGGTACTAAGCGGAATCGTTTATTAGCGCGCACTATTTACTAATAAAAATTTAAATCTCCGTTTTTTTATAAGATGTTTATGCAAATAAATTTATAGCAACTCCTATTAGATTAAACCTTGCAAAAAGAAGTCTATTGATAACAATATAGTGTGGGTATACTATCTGTATATTAAGCGTATTTATTGGAGATTCATATTTAATTTACATTTTTACATCCATCCACAGCTGACGGGTTCAATATCAATAGCGCATTCTCAATCTTTTGTGCTAGGGCTCGTGGGTTTGATCCTCTCGGCGGCAATCAATTATGAGGTGAGTATTTATGTTTGTTTCGCGTTGGGCTGTTACATATGTCACACTTATATTTGTACTTCCTCTGTTATCAATTAGATACCAGTGTACTCAGTGAAATAATATTAAAATCATATGACATATTCATCAATAAATTTCTTCGCCAAATTTGATTTTAAAGTTTTTTTTTAATTTTTTTTTAAAGACATATCCAATTATTGAAGTTTGGTAAAATATAGTAACACAAATTACACACTCATAATATTCATATGTTATTTATAAAGGTTGGCCGAAAGCTTTCAAATACAAAACGGTTGAATTGATAGCTTGGCTAACTTTGATACTCCTATTTGTAATTAATTATTTTAGAAAACAATTTATTTTATGTCAAACTGTACCTCTCAATAGAACAACCAACTGAAGAACATGTGTTATTGTGCCAATAGTTGTCATTGTGGTACTAAAACTTGTACACACGGTTCCAGGTCGACGTACAAAGATCTACCAAATTTTCTCGATCGAAAAATTAACTCTGTCTGTGTGTACTGTGAGTTCGAAATTTGTTGAACTGCAGCCGTATGCACACAATCCATCAGCATTATTGTTAACATCGGCGCATTAAAAAAGCGGGAAAATATTTTTGTCGTCATCATAGTAACTGTAAAAAATCCACTGCTGAATTTAGAAGACCTTTCCCAGAAGTTTTGCTTGCCCGCTCCATTGTATTTAGATGCTGTTTTGGGTAGATATACTGCCACGTGTAGGTCTGAGTACCTCATTTGCGCCTAACGACATCTGGTTTATAAGGAGGTTTTAATATATTTTCATTGAAGGGCCCGATGGCGCAGATAGTGGTGATCCGGTCTTATGCGTCATTGTTCGTGGGTGTCTACCCAGGATAAATTTTAATAAGATGAATATATTCATTTGTTCTATGTATGTAGTGATATATAGTATAAAACAAAGTAACCTTCCGCTGTCTATCCCTCCAATATATGCTTAGATTTTTAAAAATGTGCAATGATTTTAATGCGGATTTCAACAAAAAGGTTACATACATAATATAGTAGAGAAACACTGATAATTTTAAATGTTTAATGTCGGAAACAAAGATATTTTTTGCTGATTGAACCCGACTATATCTATAATATGTAGCAGTATATATATATACACACGTTTACCACATTTCCGTTATTCTGCACAACATTAAAGAAATAAATATAATATAATAATCACATTTCTTGTCGACTCAGGGTTTTTATTACCGTGAACCACTAAGTGGTAATGGAACTTCTATCACCATCAGTTCTCCTTGTAGGCCCCTTTCTGGAGAATAATATAATGAACCTACAGCAAACTTAAATTTATGACCTATCTGGCGCGGGCTAGCTAATTAGATGACTTACATGTTAGGTCACTGTTGTGGGCCTAGGTCATCATGGTCGTCTATATTATGAATTCACATTGTAATATTTCCCATCTCAGAAATATTAATGTATTTTTTTGATTACATCAAAGTTTTTGTGACTACGTGAATAATGTATAATTTCAATTGTAGTTTATGAATGTGAGAGACGTGTTCACACCGTTGATCTAACCGCATTTGTAATCTTACAAACCATTTATTTAACAAACAAGCTTACAGTCCGCGTGATAGTTAGCGCCGATGTAACATGTACGCTGTAAGTTCGTAATATCTCATCAATCACTTGCGCATTGCCGACCTTCTGACTCGAAGATATTATGGCATATTATCCTATATTGTCTTTCTCACCCTATAAATTGGAACACAGCAATGATAATACTGCTATTTGGTAAAAAAGTTAAGAGTGAGGTACCAATGCAGACGACCTTTGTATGAAGTCTACCTCATGTAATCTGTAAAATATGTCATTTAAAAGACTACTGTATTGGACCCGCGTGGAGTGTCAATGGCCTATGCTCTTAATTCATCCATAAAGTAGGCAGTGGTAACATGCTAAAACAGCTGACGATGACAGTCTCATAGTATGATAAGTGCAACAAATATTTAAATGATGAATATTTGTATTCGTTTTGTGTCTGGGTGATATTTATATGTATTTAAGTATTATCTGTATAATTCCTGGTATGTATGGTTGGTAGTGATCTGGTTTTAAGTGCCAAAGTGGGTTCGCTCTCCACCCAGGATAAATATCTTTATGATAAATAAATTATTATTGTATGTGTACGAGTATATGTATTTGTTCATTTATATGTATCAAAATATCTTATTGGTAATTCCTCTATTTTCTGATATCCGTAACATAAGTGCATTAAGCTAATTTAAGCTATCTCGGAGTCAGGTCAACGTATGAAATGACATGAGTATTTATTTATATATTAGAAAGGTAGGATTAAAGATGTCTGATGTATTAAACGAGGACCGCCACCTGTTAAACATTACAGTTCATTAGTCAATATAAAAATCACACGATTATCCTAATGATATTTCATTATCATCATTATAATACCAGCCATTGTATGTCCATTGTACATTTGTCCCCATTGTAAGCTGGATAAAGGCCATTCCAAAAAGGGGAGATTGCCCATAACTGCCGCGCTGGGCACGCATGTTGGCAATTGCGTAGCATTTTCGTGGGAGATGCAGCTGCCCATACCCTCCTGTGCATTTGAGCTACACTGTTTTAGATGGATATACTGCCATCTGTCGGTACCGTCGCTTCAGTCACCTCTTACAATACCTGGTCTTAGGGTACCCCACGGCAATACGATGTTTATCAATGCGAAACATATTACAAAACTCATGTCTCGAAAATCTTGCATAGTTTTAAAACAGTCAAGAAAATAATTTTATCTCGTTTCTCGTTTCACTTATAAATAATGAAACGTATGCTAATAATTATTTCACCACGAGGCATCGTGTATTTTTAGTATAAAAAATACAAAGCTCAAATTAAAACGGATGAGACATATCTTATTAATGAAAATTAGTGAAGCGTTAACCATTGTATTTAAACAAACGAATACCCGCTTAATAGCTCTCATTAATGTATCATATTGCTTATAGAATATTTGTGTGTATAGCACGCAATTCCACAATACAACTCCCGCGTAGGTTTCAAATGAGTTTCCTCAACTCAAATAAAGCTTCTCGAGATACTAATTCCTGAATTGCAGAGTTTAGAATTTTGAAAGGGATTGATAGTTATTATTTTAACAGTGATATTATAAATATATACTCTGTTATTAATATACGCTTTTATACATATACACTCTAAAATATCTTAACTATACCAAAATTTATCATAGGACAGAAATATGAAACTCTTGCGTGTATTTATTTTTAATGTTGTAAGTTTATATTCACCATCAGGCAGTGTGGAACAGAACGTTTTCCTGTGCCAGGTGTCATAAGTGATGACTGATGTACCGGCACTAACAGATGGCGGTATATCTTTTTTGAGCAGCGTAGCTCCAAATGTACGGAGCGAGGCAGCGGCTATCCCCGCTACTTTTAGCAATTGACATACTTGCTTATCGCAGCAATTAAAATCAAGACACTTATTCTTAAATTATAATGATATTCAACACATATTTTTTAAAGCTTCAAAATTATCTTTAGCACACTTTCCGTACTATTAAACGCTGTATGTACGTAAAATCCTTTAGTCTGATCAAATATCTTGAATTATAAGAACATTCTAGTCCGCGGGGAAACGTGAGTAAACGATAGCACAGTGCCTACTTATCGTTAACTCAAGTAGAACGCGATGCAAAATGCACCCTACGATTGCATTCAGAGCACAATGGAATGTGAGTTGACAAGAACTGGAAGCTAAAAACTTCCAGCTATCTCCTCGCTGTTTGTGTACTTGTGTGTCTCCCTTTTATATAAAACTAATGTTTGATGCTGGTGCCAATACCTATTCAATAAGTTCTAGATAGTGTTGCGTTTGAATGATTCGTATTGATACATATCTTGCCTTTTAAAATTAAGATGTTCTCAAAATTTTATGTAGAAATTAATTGTAAATAAGTTAATCAACATCATTGCTGCCAGCCTTCCGTGTGCGTCGTCCACTACTGCCCACCCCCACCCTTTTGCATTTGAATTGCTCTTCAGGCGATAGATAGTCGCCTCTTACAACATCTGATACACGGGAAGGGACTAGTCTGCTAATAATCCAAGGCAACATAATTTAACCAAGGTTACATACGACAACTGATATAGAATAGAGGGATAGAATAGAATAGGGAGAATAGAGGGAAGTTATATTCTGCTCAGCTGGTACCTTAAGGTTATATATTTATGCTCATATAAATATTTAATTTTATAATTAACCATTTTTAATATTATTTATATGACTGTCAATTAAACTTCTTTGAATAAACGCGATTTTTTTTGCAGCTCATTATAATAATTTAAAATATATATTTTATTAACAAAGGCATAGTGGAGTAGCTCAATAGACGATTCAAACGAATGAGAATCGAATAAGTCTACTCAGGTCCTTTACATTCTGCTTGTTGGAAACAATATCGAGAAATCGTTTAAGTCTCCGGAAAGTCTCCATTGTATAGATACGATCAGAAGTAACGAGTTTAAGAACTTAATTAACGAAGACTATAAGATGTTTTATTAAAACAAGAAATCCTCAAGGAAACTGGGAGTGTTTTGTATTAAAAAAGAAATATATTCATTATAAAATAAGGGGAAAAAGCTACATTATTCAAATATAGCAGCGTAGTTAATGGACGAAGACAAATAGGTTTTTGTGTATTTTCCAATGTGAAATATATTTTAATTTATTGTTTAACTGCCAGGAGGGCCTTGAAAAGAAGCATTTGCTTTCAAGGTTTTGAGTCCCAGCCAGAAAAGAGAAGTGGCTATACATAACGTTGCATATAATTTATTAATTTATTAAACATTTTAAGTTAGTCTACATTCAACCATTAAAAATCAACTCTTAATTAAATAGCGTCTGTAAAAATGCTAACGATTTGGATAAAAAGTTTGTTTTAAAAAATATCGCTATATATTGAGGAGATCTGACCTACAGGGGATAACTCCAAAATTAAAATACTCCACTTGACATAATAAACAGATCATATCTTAAATAGAATATTGTTTATTGCAAAGTCAAATTCAAGTGAAATAGACAGCCGCATATTTAATACCGTACATCTAAACAATAACTAAGCCATACAAAGTATTTAGCTTTTTCGATTATTCATTTCAACAACATATTCTTCATGCGCACAGCCAAAGCCAACGTTAATAAGGCATACAAAGAAATAATTACAATGCAACACAAAATAACAAATAATAATATGAATTACAATTATATAGAGAAAGATATTTTTAAAACCAAAATAAAAAACAATATGATGTATCGCTGTTCAATAAACTTTTTGTAACGAAGCTAACTAACAATCACGGAAATAAAACGAGTATCTAAAAAATACTTTTTAAACTGTTCCATAAACTTCAGTATTTTGCAAAACATGATTCAACAGCAATCCCATCGGCGTATTTATAAAATGAATATGTCGGTATTTTGGGTGTTCATTTAAATGTACACTAACATGTTTGGTTTATGCAAATATTCAATTGCTTTTTTTGATAAATTGTGGACGATGTGACAGAACTGAATGGAAATAACTAAAAAATATATTTACTAAATATCGTACATTCTAAATGTTACTCGGATAGAGTAGACATGTGTACATATAAAAAGAGAATCTGACTGACTGTTATATATCTATATCTTATAACGTAAGGGAGCACTAAGAAAGGGTTTTTAAAAATTCACCCCCTAAAGAGGTTAAACGCGGGTGCAAAGTTCCTATGAAATATGTCTGTTTTTGAAGTTATTCGATTGAAGTGCCAGTGTAAAGGTATTTCATTGAAACACAAAACACGAACAAAATATTTTTTCGAAAATTCATACTTTGACGGGGTAAAAGGAGTGTGCAAAGTTATAATTAAAGTTCTACAACTTAACGCGAGTAAAACCGCGGGGCGCCGCTTGTTTAATATAATCCGTACAACATGTTATACATTTATGCCTCGAAAGCCTAAAACAATTGTATTATGCATTACAACTTCGACTTCGATAGCCTAGCCTGAAGCACTTGTATATGGATATCAGATAACAAAGGAATCACAAATTTGAGACGCAAAAAAGCACAAATTGTCATCACATAAATGTTTGTACTAAGCGGGGATCGAACCAAAAGCCCATGGCACATAAGATACTTAATGCAACCTCGGACCCGGTTATTCAGTGGTAAAATGCTGGTAGATAAATTATATATATTTAATTTGTATTATATAATTTGTATGTAATGTTCAAATCTAAAAAACAAAAGATTTTCCTGAAGCTTGGATTACTTTACGCTTGAGAAAATATCGTGCTAAGGGTGTTAAGCAGGGTTTATCCTTGTTTTTACGTCAATTGAAAACACCAGGACTGTTTACTTAAAATAACGTCTATTATTTACTTGAAAATATCAACTTGTATATATATGTTATTGTAACATGTACAAAAATATGTAAAAATTCAAAAAATGCAATATATAGCATCTGTAATTAGGTTTGTATTTGTTCAGTTCATAGGTTTTTTGTAACCTGGGCAGCTAAGCGCCCGATTGCAATACTATAGTTAAAGAATGTTTCTCCTCTGTATTTTGATTTTGTTTATATCTTAAAAACTCTTAGCCTGAACTCTAGTATTATTCGATAGGTTATATTTATTACTCTATACTAAAAGTAAATTAATAGAAACTTAGTGTGAATGTTGAAAACACTTACTGTAAATTATATCAGTGGAATTATGAATATACCTCTGAAGCCGTCCATTTACACCAAAAATACACCTCATACAGCATAAAAGTTTCTTGAGCAATTAACGCTATATTGTATACGTGTTTACCCAGAGTAATATTGTGAGAGTAAAATTGTGGTTTTTATAAATACTCTTTTATTTATACATTATTTCTAAACCATTTATAAATTGTTTTATTTATATCTGGCATACCAATTATTTTTATTATAATCTAACATATAATAAATAACATTGTCATTACGCTACGTTACCTACTTACCTTAACTATTTTTATTTTTAAAATAGGATTAATGTTTTACTCAATTAAGCTCAAAATTTTATCAACAGTAAAACAATGAAGAACTAATGAATTTTACCGAAAAAAGAGAATTGAAAAGTAAATAAAAAGCAATAACAAGGACGAATTTCAATTTATAAAATGAATGGGTGCGTGGATTAAGATAAGCCGGCTTAGGTCTCAAGGATAATTCCTAAAATCAAATTATTTAAAAAATACCTAAAGTAAGCACTTCTGGCAATATGTATACTAAAAAACTGTAGAGTAACCATAGCCACAACAGCTGTTTAATAAATAAGCCACTTTAATTTATTTTTTGATAATGAGTATTAAAAATGTATTATATTATTGATTATTGTGTTAATTTATAATTGTATTTCTTATGCGCAAAAGAAAAATTGACAAACCAATAAGACGGCAAGCTGATGATAAATTCAAGGTATTAAATAGATTGATTCAGGCAACTTTATGGAAGTAAAGGTCATATCATGTTTACCTAAAACGGAGCCATATTACCACAAAGAACTTACTCAGATAATTTCAACCTAACTAACAATCAAATAACAAAATTGAAGCCTTACTTACAAACGTTATAAATGTCTTTATTATCATTATAACGATAATAGTATTATAACTAATTAACTATGAAGTTTTTTAGATTTAATTTTTCGTACCTATTGTAATTGCATACGCAAGTGTATTAAAACGCTTTGTGTTAATAATATATTATGAGGAATTTTCTTATTTTCCGCGAAACTTTAATATTTATTCTTACAAATACCTTTTCTTGGCATTAAAAAACACCACAAACATAATTAATGACATAGCCCATCTCACGACACGAGTGCGTGAGGTACCGGTAGAGTAGAATAGTACCTCCTCTAGTACCAGGACTTAATACATATGGTCGGGATGGGCAGCAGCATCCTTGTCGTGTAAGCTACGCTCTGCGATTGCCAACACGCTTGCCCAGCGTGGCAATTATGGGAAACATTCCCTCTTACTTGAGGAGGTTTATATTTGATATTCTGATATGGTTATGATAGGCCCACCGGTTTAGATACCGTAATCTAAAAAAATGGAAGTTACAAAGAATTAGGGATTATTTTTGCGAGATATTTAAATTACTTCCATACTGTTAATTAAAATAAAATATGACTACAAAAATCTAAGCTACAGTTTGATGTTATTGCTGCTCTACTTCAGTGTTCATTCGAAAACACACTATACCACTCAATATCTGAAGGATCAAATAATAATTCGTCAAAGAGAATATTACTAGGGCATAATTGTATTACACCCGGACGATGTCACGATGCAGCCACGTTCCAATTTTTTTGTTGCTTTTACAAGCAAAAAGATGCGAAACTAGCATTGGTCATAAAAAAAATGGAACATCGATTGATTTTTCAATTATTGTCTGTCTGCAAAATGCCACACCTGAAAATATGAAGTGAGAACATGTCGATTTGAACCTACCTGATAAGATTTCCCAGGCGGGGAACAAAAACCACCTGTGTGATGAGATGCCTCTTGTCATAACCATCACATTCTAGATAATGATAATATGGACTTACTTCGAACATCTGTGGATTATTTAGAAGCATTGTTTGCCGTCAGGTACCGGCATGGTAGAACATGGATATCATAGGAGGCGACTATGGTATCAGAACTGATAGATGGTGGTATATTCATCCGAATTATTGTAGCTCAAATGCACATGACGGGAATGGGAAGCAGCATCCCCATCGTGAAAGCTGCGCATTGCGATTTGCACACGCTTGCCTAGCAGCAGTTATGGGCATAATTCGTTCTTTCTTAGGGAGGTACATGTCCAGCAGTGAGCTTCCAATGTCTGATAAGATGATCATGAATTTTAGCACTGTAGCACACAATTTGCAATTGCCTGCATCGCATTTTATTACATATTTTATACCTAATATATATCATATGTTGTACTGGTTAAAATGTAAACACAAGTAATGGTATAGTTTGAGTTTATAAAATTGAATCAATGTGTATACAGAATATGTATCCTCTGTAAGGACACGTTGTAAACATATTTAGTTTTCGGTATTTTAAGATACAGTCATAAACATAGTCAATACAAATATACTTAAAATTATATTAAAGTATTATTTCTTAACATCTCCCTACAAATCATAAGTATATTATATTTTATTTATATTAATCATCCAAATTTTAGGTACCTGATTTAACAAGGTTCAAATAATTAGTTTTGTAATCTTACTTTAATCGTTCTAAGACAGTTATATTAAGCTTTCAAACTGTTTTGGTTTGTTTCATGTCCCAGTCTTTTCATTAATCAGTAGCTACCTCTTAGTATGAGATTTGAGCTTAATTGTTTTCAATAATTAGTGTTTCAGAAACGTTTATTCATTACCTTCTATTAAGGAAGAGTTTGGAGAGATCTTGTCTTTGTCACAGCTAACTAGAGAAAATAATGGAATACAATGATTATACGGTTTTATAAAATATAGATACATATATGTACAAACATTTATTCAGCCACACTAGCTTCTATTCAAAATCCACAAATAAATATGATATAAATATAAATATAATTTATAACTTTGGGAGTGTGTATTTTGATGATGATGATTAGGTATGTGATGAATTCTCTAATAGTATATTATTGTTTTTGAGAAAATTAGCCATGAGGTACCGGAAAAGTAGAATAGTACCTCCCCCTGTAACAGGTGTTGTAAGGGTGACTAAGGTACCAGAACCGACAGATAGCGGTATATCTATGCAAAAAAGTCAGCTCAAATGTACAAGACGGGGATGAGAAGCAGCTTCCCAGTCGCGAAAGCTGCGCTCTGCGATTGCCAATCCGCTTGCTTTTCGTTTTTCTTGGGGAGGCCTATGTCCAGCATGTCTATGTTTAAAACATTTCGACACAGTTATAAAGAGCCTAAATTTGTATATTGTATAAATATAATTGCGAATAGAAAAAGTATAGATTCGAAAATAATATTAGTCAATAATAAATTAATATTAGGCATGTATATGTTATACTATGAGCAAAGATTTTGTGCGTCATGCATAGCCAAAATAAACTGTGCCATAAGTTTGTAAGCTAATGCTTAAGCAAAACAGTCATAAAATAGGCTGTTAATCCTAATGCACATCCAGGCCATTAGCACAAATTTGCATATTACACTAACGTTTAGCTGCATCAGTGGCGTTGTTAACGCGTGATGTAATTAAAACAAGCTTTCAGTTGAATTGAGGAGATTAAGCCAGTAATTTACCAATGGCTTCTATGATTTATTATCTGTGGTCGCAAATACAATCAAGACAGTTTTATAGTATTAATTAAGACGGTTAACCTTTTCCCGTAATTGAAATAAGGAACGATTTTCACGTTCGCTAGTTTAGTGTAAATATCTTTTTTTCTTTACTGTTTTTCTAAATGATTAATTTCTCCAATAACTCGCAACTTATCTTTTACGGCTATATCTGTGCATTTTTTTTATTTAGCAAACATATATATAACATGTCTCATACCCTACTGTATTAATTGTCACCTTTCATAATGATTATAGAAAACCCTAATAAAAAATAAAAAAAACTTTTAAATTAAATAAATAATATATCAGTACAAGTCTCTCAGTTATTTAACATTACATAGTATTTCATATTTTTGCTGGGATCTTATCTAGTTTTTTAATACTTTTGCTAAAGCCAATAATTGTGTACACATCGTCAACCTCAACCTTTTTGACACGAAATGGGTCTGTAAATTTAAGATTGAGGTCGCCCCGAGGAGGGTGCGTTGGCGCCATGGTGGCGCGTCGCCCGGGCGCCTGTGACGTCACGGGGAGGTCGATGCCAACAGATGATCCAAGCTAGACTCTTATTCATGCTTGTTATTCATTGCCTTTGTACGTATAGGCTTTTGTTTAGTTCAGTAACTGATTTAATTCATTGGGAGGAGAAGGCCCCACGGCGCATTCGGTATCGTCCTTATCTTATGCCTCGAGGGTCGTAGGTTCGATCCCCACTCAAAATACATTTATATGCTTAACATATCTTTTTGTTCTATGGCTGAAAAAATACGGTACCAAAATGATTTTAATCATTTGTACATGTACGGTTTTAAAAATGCCGTGGTGTGTAAAATAGTACGTTCTATATTCAAGTGTTCGTTTATGATCGATTTTACAGAAAACCACTTTTTATGGTTTTTATTGGATGGATGGCGTATGTGTAAAAGGTCGGCATTCGTCGTTTGGATAGGCCAGCTCGAAGTCCCGACCTCAGTCCTATAGAGCATGTCTGGGACGTTTTGAAACGATGCGTGAGATCAGTACAACCGGCTCCGCAGACCATCAGAGAGCTGAAGGATGTGATTGCCGCGGAGTGGGAACGTATTCCGCAAGGACGTATCCGGGATATCCTCGCTAGCATACCCAGACGAATTCTAGCTGTAATTTCAGCTAGAGTCACACTCGATACAAAACATTTATCTGCTTTTACTTTATTAAAGAAAAAACAAACAAAAATCTTTGTTAACTTTTACTTCACGTGCATATGCACTACTAGCGAGCATACACTACTAGTGAACTTTAGCATTAAAACCCATAAATTTTATCAAAATTTTATGATAATACTGACGAAAACGATTTTTTGCTTATTAATTTACAAAATTGTGAAAGTGAAACTACCTATGGTTATCAAACAAACCAATAGTAACATTTGAAATGGTTCATTGCTTAGGTGCCCGTTTGTTTTGCAAATGAGTGTATATAAATATTATATTTATAAGTCCTCTGTTGTCTAATATCCGTTACACAAATGTTTGAAGCAAGATATCACGGCGTCAATTCGATTAATGTGGTATTTTGTGAATTTATTATTATTGTATGAGTAAATGATAAAATTATTATATCATATATATATTATAATTGATATAATAACAAAATTATTATATCAATTATGTGACTATTATATTGTCAGAAAACCTGAAGAACACTTAAAAATCTATGAAATGAGCTATGAAATAAATATTACTTCTTTTCATATTTAAATAAAAAAAGAACAATTCTTACAAAAGAATCTAAATTGGAGTATGTATTTAGGCCGCGAAAAATTAAGGACAAATTCTTTGTTCATAATGGACACCCACTTTGCGATAATGGCTACTCAGCGCATAATTACCTATTTTAATTCCATGACATTAATACAGAATTGACGATGAGTAATGCTTAATATATATCTGTTAAAGGTCAGATATCACTATAGGATGGGTCAAATCATTTATAAGAAAAGGTAAAAGTACGTTTGACCATTGATCTGGTGGGGAGGGAGGCTATAGATGCGGGCGACATGAGGTCGCGTCTCGACGTCGCCACCTGTGACGTCACGAATGAAAGTCTGTTTTGGGTCACTAGTACACGCAAACAGTCCTGTGTCAAGGTTCCATTTGGAATTATTAGTCAGTTTCAACAGTTGCAGGGTTTATTTTGTATGCGTTCTTGCAAGACCTAACGTATATAGTAATTAAATAATAAATAAATAAATTCCCACAACATCTCATACACGGACCTGACTCTGCGATAAGTCGTTTAAAGCACCAGTGTTACGAACATCAGACAACAGAGGAATCACAAATATATTACCTAAATACATTATATACATTTAACATCCAGACACAGAACAAACAAAAATATTTGTCCTTGGTGGGGATCGAACCCAAAACCTTTGGCGGATAAGACCGGACTACCATCTGCACCATCGGGCACGTCATTTGACGCATAGGGATGTAAAGCCATATATGTACAGATTCTAGTAGTATGTAAACAAGAAAGATGTATAATACTCACACAAATAGAATATAACAAATAATAAAGTTCAAATATTAGAATAGGCTTGAGGATAAATAAATAGCAAAAAACCCCTTTCTTGGGGAGGCTCATGTCCAGCAGTGGACTTTCGATGGTTGGTATGATGAGCATAGGCTAATTTGTAAAGATATAAGCTACTTCCGAAGTCTAAGTATTCTTACAGGCTCACCTAATGGTATGCATACAAAAGCGTGTACCTATGGCGCATTGCGTAATGTTCGTTGTCCTATACAGTGTGGGTCAAGTTCCCACTCAGGACAAATATTTATTTAAAAAACATTTGTGTTTGATCTGAGTCTGGACGTAAAAAAAACATATATTCAAGTATTAAATTCCTAATACGTTTGTTATCCGACATCCATATCATTTCATACGGACTCAGGTCAATAAATGAGATGTTATGTGAATTTATTAATTACTAGCTGTGCCCGCGACTTCGTCTGTCTCTATAGTATAATAAGTAGGGATTTGTGTTGTGTGAATTTATTCGCGTCCGCATTGATGGTACGTTGATACATTCTACGAATAGTGTGTAGCATCCACCCAGCACATGTGTTTGTTTTGTGGTTTGATGTCAAATACCTATTTAAGTCTTACTTAATTGGCAATACGTTTATTTTCGAATATAATTTAATCTCTCATCAATATCATTAGGATAAGCATTTGTCATTTAAATAAAACTACATACTTACATCACGCCTGTTTCTATCTGTAAGTAGGTAGGGACTATGGATCTCATTTTGCTACGATCTTGGAAACCTCTCTCGCTTCCCTTACTCGCATTAGTCTATTCATACATGCTCGTTTATTCTTGGTACTTCTGACCTGTCCCTTCTTTAATACCTCTTCTACCTGGTTAAGATCCTACCCTTCCATTCACTTCCGCTCTATATATTTGTGCAGTCAATCTACTTTCACCTATCCTCTCTACATGTCCAAACCAATTTAACATTATTTTCTCTATTTTTGCCAAAACATCAATCAAGTTTTAAAACTAAACAAATTATAATCCTGTATTTAAGCATGTAATATTCAATATAATGTTATTACTCAGTTGCGTTGTCTGTTAAACTCGTAACACTAGTGCTTTAAGCGATTTTTCTCGGATTATGAATTTGCATGAATTATTTACTTACACATCTCTTTAACCAAAAGTAGCACGCGACACATAGCCTCATAAGCATAAATCAACATTCATAGCCCCGCAATGTTTCAGGGTATTTATTTGTCGTTTAGTGAAATCCTAGTTAAAAGATAATTATGTTTTACTGGTTAGCGTTGAGATTTATAAAATATTCTACCCATCCTATCAAGCTAAGCTACATAGATTGCGACCTTAACTGAACTCTCTTTTCTGAACAGTAAGGTTGGAAATCAGTGTAAATAAAAATACGATGCCTCGCCTGGATAAGAGACAGTAATAACTGTAATGAAAAACGGTAGTTGTCGACTTCACGAAATGCGTTTAGCTTTGGACTATTTACTATAAGCTTGCATATATTTTGACCTATTGTTGACTAATTAGGTGTATATGCTAATGTTTATATATTTACATTGTTGGATATAAAGACGCCTGATCAGTTTTTTTATGTACCACCCCTGGCCAAACCGAAAATCCTTTTAAAAATAACTACGAGTATTTTTTTATCCTAATATGGTCCAATTCTCCTTTTATACGCTTCGTACAAACCAGTTTGACGGGCTCGATGGTGCAGATTGTAGTGATCCTATCTTGTGCGCCAAGAGTAGTAGGTTTGATCCCCAGATAATTATTTAAATAATTAATATTTGTGTTTGTTCTGAATCTGGGTTCTGAATTTTCTTTATAAATAGACAATAGATACATTTAATGGCTTAAAAACCTTAAGATCTTCTAAACAACGGTGATTTTAAATTGAATAGAAGTATTCATAAGACCTAGGTACCCTAAGAGAAGAACTGACCTAGTTCAGGAACTGCGCGTACATTACTTTGAAAGGCTGTGAATTAAACAAGAGAAAATGCGCTTTAACACTCCGTTTGAAACTGAAACACAAGGTGAAAATGATTAAACCTTATGTCAAATTTTCATTTCGACATCATCAAGCATAAACATAAATTACCAATTTTATTACAATTATTCTTGTAAATCGTCATGATTTTCATCCATTTCGGCAAAGAAGACAAGAACGGTAATTTTCATCCAGGAAAAAATATGTTCCCACGAGATAGCAGAAGGCTACCGAAGCTGCAAAAAAGGTTGATTTATGCCAAGGCCTAATTGTTTTCTTAATTTCTTTTTATTAAAACTTTTAGGTGGCCTGGAATGCCAAAAAAGTAGAGGCGATTGGAGTACTAGAACTGACAAATGGCGGTATAGCCATCCGAAACAGCGCAACTTAAGTACAATACAAAAACAATACGCTCCACGATTAACCTCAAGCTTTCGCAGCGTTAAGGGCCTTACCCCAACTATTCTTGTGGTGTCTTATGTCCAGCTGACTTGATATAAAACAGTTTTGTTTTATAAGGGTGTAATTTAGATGTGTTACAAGGAATATTAAATAAAAAAACATTCCAAGCATTGCTAATATACAAATATAATTTTCAATTTGTGGTTTGAATGATTTTTTGTTTAAACAAATAGTTGCCCAAAAAGGTCTCCATAGCGCATTCGATAATGTCGTTATCTTAGGTGCCAAAAATGTCAGTTTGATCGCCACTTATTTATGTGACGATTATTTGTGTTTTTCTGGGTGCTAAACGTATATTACAGTATTATTATTAATTCTAGTAGCTCTTCGTAGTAGCTCTCGAAGCAATCTTATATTAGTAACACAAGTGCTTTAAGCTTTTATGAGATGTGTGAAAATATTTTAAGCTAAACATTCTATGGAGAAAGCTGGGTTATAAACTACTCGTGTTACAGGACCAAATTGTATTCTATTTTTCCATTATCAGGCACCAAACATTTATTTTTTTTTAAATCGGCAGGATATACTACAAATATACACGACAACTTTGTAATTAATCAAAATTAACAGCACCACCCTCATATTAGCCATTGGAATTCCAAAACTGGATATAGGTCTATAGGTCCCAAGTAAGATGGAATTTTATCCTTAACTGCCGGGCTGGACATACGTGGTGGCAATCGTGGAGCGTAATTTTCAGCAGATGCTGCTACCTAATTCTGCCCTGATGTATTATATTTGTGCTGTTTCGAATAAATAAACCGTCATCTATCGTTATAGAAGTAAGTACTACTCAGAAGCGCTGATATCCCACAGAATTCATCACTTACTGGCTACTGACGCATTTTCAACCGGACGGTTCCATGACACTAATAATTAAGAATGTTATCTTCCGTTGCTTCTTATAACACCAATTACCTGCTAGTGAAGGTCCAGTTAAAATCGGTCCAGCCTTTTCGGAGTTTACCTCACAAATTTAACAGACAGATAAAAAAATTAAACAGTCTATTTCTGTTACGAGTCCCTACTTACCTCCTATATGCTTTCATATGTCTGATTTTAAAAGTTACTATGTTGATTTTATGTACCTATAGTTGATTCATTGGGTTATTAATACATATTTAAACTTGTCATATTATTAGGATCAATTGAATACAGCATCTATAAATAAATTCAAAGACCTAACTTTATAATTCCCTTATAAATCAAACGTTCATATGATGAAATCATTACACTCCTTTTGATATAAATTACCTGACTTCTAGTTGAATTCTAATTAAATGTGTATACGTGAGTTACAAGTTAAGGTGTTCTTATGAGTTAAGTTTGTCTTTTGTATGTAAACATAAAAACTAGCTTTCAGTATGTTTGTATGATGACATGCTTCAGCATCGCTTAAATATTAAATATTTTATCATGATCAGAAGTCGTAAGGTTCCGGTAGAAAGCCGTGAGATAGGGATACCGGTAGAGTAGAATAGTACCTCTCTGAGTATCATGTGTTGTAAGAGGCGACTAATGTACCAGAACCGACAGATGGCGGAATTACCATCTGAAAAAATGTAGGTCAGGTGTACAGGGTGAGGGTGGACAGCAGCCTACCCATCGCGAATTTTTCATTGCTCCATCAAGCGTAATGTTGCTAGTCACCTATATGGAAAAAATGGAATATTGATTGATTTTTCAATGAATATCTGTCTGAAAAATGCAATATATGGAAGTGTGTAGTGAGTGCAGCTCGATTTGGACCTACCTGGCAAGTTTTCCTTGATGGGCAATAAAAAACGTTCTGTGTGATGATATGCTTCTTGAACATGGCCATCACATAATATTGACTAACTTCATACATCCGCAAATAATCAAAAATATTTTTTTCCATGTCGTAAGAGGCCTCAGAGTCGTAGGAGACTAAGGTACCAAAACCGACAGATGGCGGTTTATCTATCTGTATTAGTGTAGTTCAAATGCACAGTGCAAGAATCGACATCAACATTCAATCGCAAAAGCTGAGCTCTAAAATTGCTAACGCGCTTGCCCAGTGCGGCAAGTATGGGCAAAATTCTTTCTTTCTTGGGGAGGCCTATATCCAGCAAATAGCTTACAATGGCTGATATGATGACTCAGAATTTTAACTAACCATGTATATTATATACAAGCCTACTAATATTGTTAGGGCGAAGGTAAAATAATATGTATAAGATTTGCTCAAAATATTACGTATAAGTGTTGTTTGTGCCCCTAACACCTGCCAAGTTTCATCAGCAAATCCGCTCAGAAACGAACTTGTTTTGTACACTTTCACTTCAACTTTGGTACAACTACATATAAACAAAGTATAAGTGTCTGTATGTAATAACAAAATAGCAACCTCACAAAACAAACATATAAATATGTACAGTATTTATTACAAAACAATCATTTTACATTTTTTGTCAGGCTGTTGGAGGTAAACTTATACGAGACTGAACTGATTTTAACGATAATTTCATTAACGCAAGGCTTTATTTTTATGTCTCTAGAAGTAATTGAGGCAATTTTTGTTACTATTATTTACAAGGAATGAAATCTATTTCATATTTATGACGAGTCGATGGCACATATGATAGTGTTTCTATCTGATACGCCAAAGATCGTGGGTTCGTATCGATCGTGTACTTAAGTATTGTTTGAATTTAATCTGTTGCCTGATATCAATGCCACAGGCGTTTCAAGATACTTATCTAGTAGTCAGGTTAATGATATTGCCAAAATTTTTTTTTTTTAATAAATGTTTTGGTAACAAATACCGTCATGTGTTATTTTAGATATGCTTCTGTTCTATACTGATGCTATTATTTATACAAGTACTTTTATCTGATACAATTTTAGAATTATCTATCAGGAATTCTAGAAATTCATTTTTTAAAAACAAAGTTACAATTAGATTTCAATTTTTAAGTGAATTTCCGTAGCATGGACACATAATTTAACCTTCGCATTATGTTTACCCCACGACATGTAAACACGAGCTGCAGCCACGACACTTCTCATTTCCTGTGGGGACATTTACCTACAGGGAATTAAAAGCTGGCCATCGGAATTCACTCGAATGTATAACTGTTTGTCCTCGCTTCAAATTCACTCACAAAAGTTTTAAAAAATCACAAAAATTATATGTACTAATAATATTAAAATTATTAGTACTATTATAAGATATATACTAATAATTATTAAATATTAAACTAATCAAAAATCTTTAGGTTGATCTAATACCCAAGGTCGGTTCTGCCAAATAGCAGTATTTGCATTACTAAATTCCAGTTTAAAAGATGAGAGAGACAGTAATTTAACTGGGTAATTTGACATATCTTCAAAGTTATATAATGAATGAGTACAATGGAAATCAAAAACTTTCAAATATACATATATATAGTTAATAGTTTGTGAGTACACCACCAAGTTATCGACCTTCGTGATGATCATGTTTCATTTCTTTTCCGTGTCTATACAACATAAGGAGAAAACTAATATCAAAGTAAACACACATGTTGCCCTCATACTATTTCAACGTCACTCTCCGGGCAACAAATGTTCACTGGCAGTATATATTAAATGAATAGCATTGTATTTTAGCAGAATTTTTTTAGGGACATTATTACAATCTTGGACCTACCTTTCTTTGGTACTATCTAATACTCATTGATTTTCAAAGTCAAATTTGTTTACTCCAAAAAACTGCAAAAATAGAATTTTATATTTCAGAGAGTACTTCATATTTCTGAAATATTATTATTTTGACGGTTCGAAAGTACTTGTAATGGGCCTACTTGAAGATGAAGTTAGAAATATTCTTCATTTTGAGTTTGAGTTTGTTCTAAACACATATCAGAAAATAGCGTGTTTTTAATGATATAACAAGTTTATATTAAACAACGAAGGTGTTAAAACACTGGCCTAAATACATATTTTTTTTTGGAGTACATAAATAAAGACCAAAAATTTTAAAGTTTGTCAGGGGGTTTTCTCCATAATTGCCATGCTAGTAGGCTTTATGGCAATTGCAGAGAGTAGCTACGCAACAGGAATGCGGTTGTCCATCCCACCTTGCTGCTTTGAAGGAAGTGTTTTTCTATGCAGCCGTACCCCACGGCATATACATATATCGTGTTCGTTTTAGCTTTTAGAAAGTTAGATATTATGAAGTTTTATAACATTTTATTTAATATCTATTATCTATCATTTTTTTAAATTTATCAACTGTTGTATTAATTAATGGTCTCATGGCTGATGTTATCGTTACCTTGTTGTGTTAATAAAATAAAATAATCAATATATATTATATATCACAATATTTCAAATAATATTTATTATTAATTATTATTTGAAATTTTGTGAAAGGCTTGTAAGCGATTTGAATTTTTTGTGAGTCACATGTATTTTGATAAATAAATAAATAAAGTTTTAATATATATTTTTTTAAATACATACTAACGCATCTGCCGATCAAATAATTCCTTAACAGAAACATATAAGCATACCATCAAAATGAGAAAACATTGCTTGAAATTTAGTAAAGAAAAATATAGTCGATTCATCTTAAGTTTACACTTCAGAGTATCACTTATGATTTATAAAGATATAATTCTTTATGAAAATAATTACATATGCATTAAATAAACATGTTCGTGTACTTTTTGTTCGATTTGGGTATAATGTTTGTTCCAAAGTCGGCCTCGTAGCAACGTCACATTATTCCAAATTTCTCAGATAAAGAAGATTTGTTACTTGGCGAATGTACGCCAAGTTTGCTTGTACATTACAAAGGATCTAAGTTTGATTAGAGTTGCGGATGGTTTTTATACATGTTGGCATCTGGTGTCACGTCACGGAGCACGCATCTGCGTAAAACCAATAAAGGCCATGCCTGTTTAGCGATTCAGGGCGTACTGCAGTGTTCTGTTGGAAATTGATTTTACATCGATGTTTGCTGAAAGTTACAAACAGCTATGAGTCAGCTATTTAGTTCACAATGTATATTCTACCTACCTAACAACACTGTTTTAATATTTACTTTTTCTTTTGCGATCGGAAGAAGGCCAAAGTTCTCAATCGGCCACTCGGTTCGGTTTAAATGTTCGGATGTTTATTTGCTGATACTTTTACCTTCGTTACTCTGGGGGATTAGAAAGTATATGCTTACTAACAAGCCGCCCCGACTTTGTCTGATTAAATAGTATTTATTTCTGTAGGTCTGGTAACTGTGCACGTTTAATACTAAATATAATACGAAATTTTCATATAAACGATTCGATCCCCTTGATCCCGTAAAAAACTGGTCCTAGTGATTATTCATATATGTCAGGACCAGGTTAGTACATACGTATACGTATTATATGATTTGATACACTCGTTTTAGAGTTACGAGTGTAAATATATTTATTTTAATTTCCACAACGTCTCATACATTGACCTGACTCCGTGGTAAGCTACATAGAACAAACTCAAATATCCTAATATATATATATATATTTGCTCTGGGTGGGAATCGAATCCATGACCCTTGGCGCACAAGATAGGATCCCTACCATCTGTGCCTTCGAGCCCGACATTTAATTTGAGAATCATTTATATACTTAGATTAATATTGTTTTAGAATTTATTACCCTCTTTAAATTGCGAATAAAAACATTAAGTGTTAAAGCTGGACAAAGATTTTGTTTCAAGATTAGACATTTTAAGTTACTACCCTTATTTAATAATTTAAAATTTTCTTAGGTTTTTATTAGTTATGAAAAAGAACTAAAATCAGAATTTAAGAAAATTGAATAAAAATAATAGGCGCTGTTAATTTTACGTTTTTAGAATTCGTTATAATTGATTAAATATGTAGTACCTTATCATCCATGCATTAGCTTTATTAGCTGATGGGGTCTAATAGATAGGTAGACTTTTATTCCCAGTATAGGTAACGTTTTCCCTGTTGTATCGGCGACAATCCCGGTAATTTCCTTTGCGCACGTAAGCTTTGAGGAATGATAAGCTCTATTGGTTGATTTATACTCATTTGTAGTCCTTAGTTGTTTGACGGTGTACCAAAATCTCATTGACACTTTAAAAGTTTTCTACCAACCTAGATGAGACACTAGATGAAACGGATATTTAATTTAATGAGACCAAATTCTGTCTGAACTTCTAAATCTGTAATAATTAAAATGGTAATATGTGTCTTCTAATTTCAACCTCTGGCTCATTGAGTTTTAGCAGTAAAACAAACACAACATAATTCAACATAATTTCCATTACTATGTAAATTTATTAATGTAATATTTTTGCCGCAAAGGCCTTCTGATCTAATTAAGCGACCCACAACTCGTCATCCAAAATTTTCCTTACCCTTATTAATAATGTTATTATTCCCTGAGTGTGATTTCAACAAAGTTGGGATGAATTTCCACAGCTGAAGGTTTCAAACCATTTATCGCCTAAATCTATTACTGTTGATGTGAAAATTCTATGTGATATTGAAATTGAATTTTGCAATTATAAAGCTACACATTTTGTTCTATATTTTTATTTTTAAATATACTATACCGGTTTAAAAAAACTAACCGTTGATAATCGCGATATAGCCTCCCATTGTGCTTACAAGATTTATTGTTTGTTTTTTTATAAGATGAATAATAGATATAAAAAGTCTTTTACAGTTATTTCTTGCTTAAACATAAAACATATAGAAAAAAAAATAATTTTAAATTTTTTGTTGCTAAAGTTGCGTAAAAAATAGGTCTAAATAAAATAAACGGAAATATACTTTTGTATTAACATTGGTAGTTTAATATTATTTCACCATTTATTATTAAATATCAGTTATCGTCACAAAAAAAAACTGATTTTCTTTTTGACTTATTCCATTTATCCTATCCTTACATAAGAAAGTAACGTCTGTCGTAGCTCGTAGCAAGTAAGTAACTGACCACTTTGATCAAAAATACCTCCTCTTTGGTTTTCTTTAATTATGGAATTCTGAAATTCCATATTCAAATTTATAAATTAATTTAGCTGGTGTAATTGAGTTCTGAAAATAGTTATTCATTTGTTTTATTCCTCATTATATTTTTTCTTTGGCGTCGTTTATTACCGTACAATGGAAAAAATGAAATATATCGGTATAGTTACGATTACGTATACGACTTGTACCGTGGCCCTAGTGCTACAGAAATAGCTTAAAGGATTAATGATGTGTACGGCGCCGATATCGCAAATGTAAGCACCTTATGTTTTTGGTTTCAACGTTTCCGTTCTGGAAATTTAGACCTTCAGAACCAACCCCGTAGACAGCCGTAGACCAAAATAGAAAATGAAGAGTTAAAGGCTATTGTGTAAGCAGATCCATCACTAAGCACTTCAGAGGTAGCTGCAGGCTTTGTGGTAAGTATCAAAATTGTATTATTCCGCTTGAAGCAAATCGTAAAAATAAAAAAAAACTTGAATGGATGGGTTGTGCCTCATGAATTTGGTGAATCGAACTTGCAAACACGTGACGATTGCTGTGTTATTATGCTCAACCGACACAATAATGAAGGGATTTTAAATAAAATTATTACTAGAGATGAACAGTGGAGACTGTACGATAATCAGAGGCGCTAATTGCAATAGTTTAACCTTAGATTTTTGTAATTTTAGGGGTCAATGAACTGCCTATGAGCATACTTTGATAAATGAAAGCTAATAACTTTTACAAAAAAAAAAGAACTTTTTATTCCTTCCGTACGAAATTCCAATTTCAGTTAGGAACAATATTTATTTTCTGCACAATATTTTCCGCTAAATACTGCAAAAACCTGTACACTGCAGTAGCTCTAGTGGGATAGACATTTGTCGATTCCGTTGTTACCCTTGCCGATGTTTGGCAAATAAAAGCAGAATAGAGAAGAATAATACTCTAGACAAACACGTAATGAGTGTCAGTTATGGGAGTCGAGATGATTCTTGTTTTATTTAAATATATTATAATAACACTCCTAATATCATTCACAATTGGTAAATTATATGTTTAAGGAGACAAATGACTTTTATTAATTATTAAATAAACAAAACAATTTTTTCATCGTGTACAATTATATATCTCAGATTAACCATCAGTACCTAGAAATTGAAAACAAAGTATCAAATAGTTCTTATAACTCCAAAATAGTGTACCAATCATAATGGAGCTTATGTGATGTGTAAGAGTAAATTTAAGCTCCGTTTATTGTTAATATTTGAAGAAACAGTGATAATAATAGACGAATAGGGACGGACCCGATCCGGTAAAGGCATCATAGCGTAGGCCAAAAATCATGGGTTTGATTCCCACCTAGGACAAATACTTATATGTAAGAAGTATTTATGTTTGTTCAGTGTATTTAAAATTTATATCTAAAAGTCGTACAACGTACTCTTCCAGGCAACCTTTGGATGGATATATAAATGATATAAAAATAAAATGGGCAGTTTAGTGTGTGCACACAGCATATATACAATAAGTTACATATAAATAATGAATTCACAAAACAATATATTCATATATACACGCACATACATCTACTATATACTATAAGTATGCATACATAAATTTATTAAATTAAAGTTTGAAGTGTTAAAAAGTGAACCATATGCTTAAAGACTATTATTGACCGAGCTCGTCTGATTGAGAGAGGAAACCAGTTCCATAGCCAAATAGCTTGAACAGTAAAATATTGACTATAAAAGCTCGTTCAATTTGAGCATTAGATATTGAATTCAACACAAAACTGCTGCTGTGAACAATTTTCATGAGTGGAAAATTGCCCGCTACGCACAAAAAGTAACAACAAATAAAGAGAGTATATACAAAAAGGTGTTTAACTGTAGACTACAGCTACCAGTTTTAAATTACTTTTAATTCTCACATTGCGTACAAATACCTGACTCAGTGATAAGTCGTTCAAAGAGGTTGCATTGCCGACAACAGACATCGACATCAAAACACAAATATAATACTTAAATACATATTTATCATCCAGACAAAAACCTTAATTATATAATATGTTTGTCCTGAATGAGAACCCACGACTCTTGGCGTACAAGATGGGATTAATAAATACTATCTGCACCATTAGGAACGTCATTATTTTATTTTTCATAGAATATGCATGGTTAAAAATGTGACCTAACAAGAGTTAGACAACTCAATATTAATTGATTTTTGGTTTGACTGTAAAAGAAAAAATTTGGGATGCTTAAAGTAAATTATGCAGACCTGCATAATAGGTATACTTTAAAGACAACATACGCCGTGAGGCACTTAGTTATAAATTAATAATGCGTGCCCACACGCACTGGAGAGCATTTCGCCGGAGCTCATTGAGAATATGGCCATTTAACCTTTTAACCCTCAGTAATAAAGTTACTAAGACGGGATTCCATTAGTAGTATATGACGCGTTACCACCATAATGACGTGACCACACTCTGACAAACAGTCAAGTACGAGTCGGCACATGCGGAAACAATAGAATTCAATTTCCGCGGCACACCAAACATTTTGCAGCCGAACAAAATTTCATACACTATTGTATAGTCTCACTAACTGTATTTCTTTCCTACGTTCCGTGTGCCTGTCTATTCCAGAATTCAAAAATATTTCAAGTAAACTGGTTGTTGTGGATTCATGAAAACAAATAGTTTGCTTCGCGTAATTGCCAAACACTCCGTGCGTTGCGAAAATGTCACAATCAATTTAGACTTGATTTTAACGAACGATGCAAATAGGGGGGTTATAGTAAAAAATATAATATTGTGCCTGTGTTTGTGTGTCTGCTGTGACTTTATAACTCCAGGCAAATGTTACGATTTCTATGCGTTTTCTTTTGTTTGAAAGCTTAGATAAGTTAACTTTCTAATTGATATAAGAATAAAAGGATATTACTTACATAAATCTGTTTTATTTGAAATTTGTTGTATGTTTAGGTAATTTTTGGGGTATTACTATTATAAACTTGCATGGAGCTAATGTTCTAGTATAAATATAAAAAAAGGAATAAATCGTCATTGTGGCAACATAGAAACCTTGATAGTTTTGCTACGGTATTTATAACGACCGCAGTCCTTAGATAAAATGAAAATACAAAATTATTTTGGCGATGTTCATTTTTATGAGAATAAAATAGGAATTAATTGTCTAATATCTTCATACTTAATAAATTAAAGTGTGAAGATTTTAGACGATTACACAAGTCAACACGAATTTTGAGTCTGAGTTCTGTACCTCTGATTTTGATTACTTATGCCTAACTAATTAAAGAAAAAAAAAATTTATCTAATAAAGTTTGCTTTTGTAGTTACTAAAACGAAATTTTAATTTTTATGAAAAAGCTCTATTTCTTAATTTCAATTATATGTAAAAGGAAAACAGTTTTGAATTCACATATTTTTATTGACTTTAATTACACAAGTCAACAAAAAAAATATTTTTCTTTGAGTCTGTTATTTAGTAAATATTTTCTGATTATATACATCGAAAAAAAAGCAAAATCTCCATTTATAAAAAATAAAGTTTGCTTTTGTACCTTTACAAAATGTAAAACGAATATTATAGTATTTTAGCAGTTTTTTTAGGAGCCGTTGCATATAAGATCATGATATATGGCGTCTTTTCATCGACAGCTCTACAAGAAGCTTAAAGGCAGTTCTTCTACATAATGGAAATATATTTCCATCTCTTCCCCTTGCTCATTCTGTAATGCTAAAAGAAAATTACGAGAGCGTTAAAATGGTGCTTCAAGTTTTAAAATATGAAGAGTACGCCTGGCCAGTGATAGGGGATTCTAAAATAGTTGGATTTCTGATGGGAATGCAAGGCGGGTACACTAAATATCCGTGTTACATTTGCTTATGGGATAGTAGAGCCGATGCACTTCACTACCAGCAGCACTCATGGACACAACGGAGCGAGTTTCAAATAGGACAACATAATGTCAAACATGAACCAATCGTGAAGCCCGATCATATTTTAATGCCTCCATTGCACATTAAATTAGGTCTGATCAAGCAGTTCGTAAAGGCTCTGCGTCAAGACTCTGAGGCCTTTCAATATTTAAAATAATTTTTCCCGAAATTGTCAGAGGCTAAAATTAAAGCTGGTATTTTCATCGGTCCACAAATAAAGAAAATAATGGCCAGTGAACAATTCCTACAGCTCCTCAGTACGCACGAAAAACAAGCGTGGCTCAGCCTTAAAGCAGTGATTCATGGCTTTCTTGGCAATAGAAAGGCAGAAAATTACACGGAGCTTATTACTGATATGCTTCACAACTTCAAAGTTATGGGTTGCAGAATGTCTTTGAAAGTCCACATGCTACATGCTCATTTGGATAGATTTAAAGACAACTTAGGTGCATATTCAGAAGAGCAAGGGGAACGTTTCCACCAGGATATAATGAACTTCGAAAAGCGTTATCAAGGACAATATAATGAAAATATGATGGGTGACTACATTTGGGGGCTCATACGAAAAAGTCCCAACTTACACAGAAGAAATACCAAATCTGTTCATTTTTAAAGTCTTTTTTGTATTCTTTTTTGTATTTGTGGGTTTATTTATGCCGTCTTGTATAATATGGTGTAACCACAAAGAGACAAATTTTGTTACGGTATTTATAACGTCTGTAGTCCTTAGATTTATTAAATGATACATAAATGATATAGAATATCGTATATTAAATATAAACTATATTAATGTATGTCTATCTCCACCAATCAAATTTTCTAATTAATTATCAAAACTAAATTATTAATATCATTCTGATAATATTAGATTAGAAATAATTAATCATAATAATTAATTATCGCCATTTCATTCACTAATAACCGTGTTCAAATAAAATGGCTAAATATCATTCAATAAAAAGTACAGCATATTCTCTGCTCTCACGATGATTAATCACTCGTGATTATGAAAGATTTTAAAATTACAAATAATCTTTAATGTACCGATATATCAGTAGGAAGTCTAAATTAAGATAAATCTAGATAAAAAAAGATCTAGATATTCCACTGTTCTTTCTTCTTTTTAAATGTGACACACCTAAGCCGTCAACGAGATCAGAAGATTTTTTTTTATTGAACTAATTGCTGCTCTGACCAGAAGAAGACAATATGGAAAAACTGGATTATTCATGAAGAATAAAGATAGTTGGGCCCGATTGAAGACATGCATTTCTAATGGTTCTAGTTACTTACAAAGTAGGAAGGATGTTTTCTAATGCAATTATTCTAAATACGCCTAGGAAGGTGTGATATAGTATCCAAGCATCTTAAAATAAGCTAAGCCACGTTATTTAAGAATGTTATCCAAATACACAAAAACTATTTAAGGATTCTGTCTTTAAAAACGAGATTTATTTATTTTATTATTAATAAAATGGTTTGATATTATTATTTTAAGGGTGTTTCGTATTGAATATCAGTGCTTAGCCTTATTATTTTGATATTGTTTAAACAAATCCATTGACGACGTTTCTCAAGACTGACTGCAAAGTCGGAAATTAAAACTGACAAGCTCGTTTAAGTTAGTAATAAAAGTATATTCAAACCAACACTTTAGACTATGACCTAACTCCGTAAGTAGCTCAAAACATTCGTGTTTCTGATATCAGGAGAATTACAATCATACATACAAACATCACGCGTGTGTTCAGCGGGGTGCATGGATCACCTCTTGCTAGAGTCTTAGTATACCTCTCTTGCTTCCTTTACTCGCATTAATCGTTCATACTCGCTCGTTAATTCTTTGGATTTCTGACCTAGCCATTCTTTGATAGCCTCTCCTACTTGTTTAAGGTATGTTCACCTGGGCGTCAAATAGCAACTTCTTTTTACACATCCGCTCTATATATTTTGGAAATAATTCAACTTTCATCTATCTTTTCCCTATGTGTAAACTATCTCAACATTTCTTTCTCTACATTTGTCAGAATATTATCTTTTACACCACATCAATCTCTTATCACGCTTTAATTAATCTCTTAAACTTACAACATACTTACTACGAAGTGCCTAACAATTAATTATTATTATATCTCAATACAATCATAATATTTAAATACTACCACATTTTACCCAAACTTAGAACGCACATATATATTTATTATATAGATGTTTGTCGTGGGTGAGGATCGAACCCACGATCATTGGTGCACACTATAGGGACTAATAAATAGGCCAAATGCTCACGTTTTCGACTGCGTATCATGACAGTATTCTTTAAATTTAGAAGTGGCTTGTTAGTATTTTTAGAAATTAGCCTACGAGTATGTTGGCATTTAATCATAATACAATTATTTTTAATCCATTTTTCGTACATGAGTAATACACAGTCTTCTCGTTTTGCATTATTAGCAGAAGCTTTGCAGCTATATACTATATGGCTAGCGTAAAAGAACCATTCTAATGAGTGTTATATAATAAACTAATAAAGGTGTCAGGACTTGGCCCTCTTTATGGCAGACTAAAAAATATTGCTATAGAGTCCTGCGCCTGTATATATTCTATAGGTAACATTTACTAGAGGTAACACCTATTAATTTTACATGATGCAGATTTCTTATTTAAGATCTTCCAAGCATGTATACAAAAGAAAATCGTTGGAGATTCAACCCCACAATATGCAAGGTCATGTCTATTTGCTTCCTTTGCCTTGTGGAAATAGATAACTCTTCATCAAATGTTTTATTGCAACAAATATAAATTTTTTACTCGTGATTGTCCTACGGCGATCTTATTTTCTATCTATATTGTATCAATAAAATCATACACAAAATCTGATCCCAAGATGAGTCAGTTAAATGAAATGTGTCATTGACATCAAACAATAGAGGATTCACAAATATGACATATATTTAACATCGAAACACAGTACAAACACAATTAATCATATAAATTTTGTCTTGGGTCTCCATCCATACCGACGACACTTGAGGCATAAGATAAAATCATTTAAATTGGCGTTATTAGACCAAAACCCATCTCATCCATTTCATTTATTATTCACAGTCAAATTCTTCTAATCTTTCTCGTGTGTATTTATTACCGTGGACTTATCTAAAATACACATGTACATGTCTCTGTCAGTACGTGACATTTAACCTTACTTTGTACGACCGAAAAAGGTCGTGTTATAGTTGACACACTTTTAATTTGAGGGTGTTTTAGTGTTCGAAAATTCACTGTGACCTGACCCCATTCTGTCCTTCCCCAGAGAATTCTATGCTTAACTATTATAAGCATGAAACATTGTGTTTTTGTAAAAAAATTATAGACATGGCGGAAGGCCTCATTTCAAAGGTAAACGTTTCTTTTCGTCCTATATATTGTAATTATGCTCTTAAAAATATGAGATGTATTTACGAATTAAATTAAAAGTACACGCTTCTTTAATAACATTTATTTAAGTTTAAATATGGCAAAGTATTATGTTGCCGTGTAGTACCGACAGAAAAGCATAGCACCGGAAGCATTTACAAATAAGCTTCTAAGCTGCAGTATATATATCCGAAATAACGTAGCTTAAACAAAACAGGGTGACGATGGGCAGTCGTATTGCTGTCGCCTAAATACGTTCAGCGATTACAGCCGAGTTTACCCAGCGCTGTCATAATGGGAAATATTTTCACTTTCTTGGGCCATATGTCTAGCAGTGGACATTCTTTGAGGATAACGTTGAATCAAAATACAAAATAGAATTTGTATGAGATTATTACTATTGGCCTTTCCATGAATCTAACGGAACACAGGATTGGGAAGATTTAATTAAAGTAATGTGTATTATTAGGATTCCAGTGAGATGTTAAATTTTCTACACAGACTAAACTACATTTATTTGTACCAATACAGCTTTAGTCAATTAGATAAAGAAAATTATATTGTTTGAGCACAGCGCCTGCTCGTTTAAGGGCAAATTTCGCTATTTTTTTTTTCAATGAGCATATAGCTCGTTATTATTGTTTCGTTCTCGTGTGTGCCGTGGCGTGAGGCAAAACAAGTTATACCGGTATGTCGCAGTTTTAGTTATCATTCCCTGTCCCTGTTTTCCGAATTCATATTTTGCATACATTTGAGTTGTGGGATACCGGCAGAGAAGAAAAGTAATTTTTCTGACACCTGGGTGTCGTATGAGGCGACTAAGGTAGCGCAAACGACAGATAGCGGTATATCCATCCGAAACAACACAACTTAAATACTACAGGGTGAGGATAGGCAGCAGTATCCTCGTCGCAAATTTGTGCTCTGGGATTACCACCACACATGCCCAGTTTTGCAGTTATGGGCAAAAATTCTCCAATCTTGAAAGGTCTATTTCCAACAGTGGACTTTCTATGGATGGTATGATAATGATTATGTATATATTTTGGCGTTTTCTAACATGACTATTTGCCCAGTGGTGCAAATTCAATCTTCCTTCCCTTTTATCATTTGCACATTAAAATGACAATTAATATTTGCTTCATCAAAGTATGTCAATGTATCATTCAAACAATAGTAATGTTAAAGTGCATTTAGTATACAAGAATTAGCTTTATGCACTTCTCCTCCATTTAAACTTTTAACTGAGTTAAATTTCACGTTCATCTGTTTGCGCAATTTCCTTAAAACTGGGTTCAAATTGTTCGCTTCACGTTCGTTCGTTTTAATATATAGATCACTACATCTCAGACAGCTGTCTCTTCGATATATTAAATTTACTTTTTTCCAACTTTTTTTTCTGTGGACTGTCTGACCGATTATTTTAAAGTAATGTTGACGTCTATCCTTTTAACTAGTGATGCCATTCTGTGAATTATGGACAAAAGTATGCTCAAAACATTTTTTTTACATTCATAAATACTTGCTTTTGATGATTATTGGTGCTCTGAGCTCCAGTGCAATTTAAAATAAAAATATGGAATTATTTAGACATGAGTAATCTACTTATGAAAAATGTACTTGTTTGTTAAATAAATTGATGACGAGGCTACCATAAATAGTTATCGTTATCCTGATTTTAAATAGTAACGTGTATGAGATATAAGAAATATTTTACATTTCCTTGAAAGTCCAAATTATAATTAAATGCTGCCGGTCGATCCAAAATAATATATTTTTTTAAATATTCCTTAACTTTTCAAATTGGTATTGTAAGCTATATTTTTATTGGACATATATCACGTCATCAGTTGAACGAACCATAATTGACATACCGACTGACCTTCCAATTAAATAGGCGTATGAGCAAATCAACGATCACACGTTTATTTTTCCTTCGTTCTTTTTTACTTTATTTATTTGAGATAGGTTTCCAGCAGATTACCGTTCACAAACGAAATAGTGATTTGCAGCTTATTCAATAATTAAACATTGTTTATATTTCTCAAACAAACGTACGTGAAAAATAAAATACAATGCTGCTAACATTAGAAACACGAAAGTTTGTATGTATCGATAGATATTTCTTAATTTTTATCCTAAAGGATATTTTTTTGTATTACGAAGTCAGCAAACAAGCATACTGCCGCTTATACGTAATCACAGTCCATAGACGCTCGTGGCATTACAAAGATATCACTGGCTGGTCGCCAACCCTGTGATCACCAACAACTGAAGATCCCGTGTCACATTTACCCTGTAATTTTACTGCTCTCTCTCTCTTTCTCCAAACCGAAATATATTGACGGGCCCAATGGCGCAGATGGTAGTGATCTTATCTTTTGCGCCAGAGGTTGTGGGTTTGATCCCCACCCAGGACACGTATTTATATGATGATATTTGTGTTTGTTCTGTATCTGGGTATTGAATATTCACGAAGTCAGGTGAATGTAGTAGATGTTGTAGGAATTAAATTAAAAAGTAAAAAATCTTTTTACACACAGCAATATAAACATTGCTATTTGGTGGTTGAAATAGGTGTTAGAAAGGTATCAACACAGACGACCTTTGTAAAAGTTCTATCTTATGAATAGATCTGGCCTCTTATTTTTCACTTAGCGATCTATTTTTTGTACAATTTGGCTATCAGATAGTGACAAAGACTTCTTCTTGGAATAACAAGAGTTCCTGCGAGATGAGATATAAAGTATAAACATCGCGTGCAAAGACGCGATCATAAAAGTATTTAAATAATATAATAATAATACATATATACATGTATGTATTATTATATTATTTAACTTATGATATATAAGCACACTAGCACACTAAGTGCAACAATGTCCCGAGTTTCGTAATAAGATCCAAGAGTGTATTCAGGCTGTCCCCGGGCTAATTGTAAGAGATCTAATTATTGCGAAGTGAGCTTGTCTTTATTTCTATAATATTTTCACAAAGAAAACTTTCAGATAATTAAAAATAAAATTATTACTAGTTGAATTATACTTATGTATATACTGAGAAAAAATATAACCTTAACGTATTTCGCTGCTTCACGGGAAGTGTATTTTTGGTAGCCATTATCTTCAATATTAACACAAAAACATAAATTTACTATTATGGGGTACTAGCTTCCCGCCCGGTTTGTTATCGATTTCTTTAGTTTACACGAATAAACTCTTGTTACTTTGGGAAGAACTCTGTATTGATCTCCAACAGCCAAATCTTGCAAAATCTTTTTTATATAAAATATCGTGTGAAAATAAAAAGTCAATACCAATAAACCAAATCATATACATAGTTTTGATTGGATGAGCAAGTTGAAGTGAAGTGGCAATTGGCAAGTGGCAAAAATCACGTAGAACCTAACGAAAATAAGGTTGTGTTACGGGGTCGATGAACCGGTCCTAATAGAAAACCTTGTGGAGGCATACGAGTATATATGTCCATCACGCTGATATGATGATATTGAAACAACTTTTTATCTTACCCTTATTTCCCGTTGGGGGTAAGTAAGAAGGGACCGATTTTTATTTGCTAAGATCATTGCATGCTTTCCTTGCTAGCTCAACATTAATTAGACTATTCATACACGAGCCCCAGTTGAGCGTAGACCGCACAAAACCTTTTCTAAGAATACCTTTAATTTGTTCAGCGTATATATATGCTTCAAGGTCAACCCATACTTACTGCTTTATCTGAATAAACAATTTTCGAAATTTCTAATATAATACTACTGCAATATTAAAAAATAATATACATATAATCCGCGAGATACCGGCAGAGTACAGTAGTACCTACCACTGTACAAGGTGTCGTAAGAGGCGACTTAGTTACCAAAACCGATAGATATCTATCCAAAGACCGTCGGTATATCCATCCAAAATAGTATAGCTCAAATACATAGGGCGGAGATGGACAGCTGCAACATGCTTGCTAATCGCAGTTATAGGCACAATTTCCACTACCTTAGGAAGGCCTATGCCTAACAGTGGACTTCTAATGGCTGATATGACGATAATGATGAATATAGCATATACATATATTTTTCTTTTATTTATTCAGGTCAACAAACAAGCGTACGTATCGTAATCCTCTTGACAGTTAGTGTCACCGCAACCTATAGACGCTCGTAATCACAAAGGTGATATACATGTGACATTACGGGCGATGCAGACCTTGTGACTCAAATATATTATGTCACATTACCCAGTATATTCACTGCTCCTCTCAAACCGTAACATATCAGTATGAACATTGCCATTTGGCAGTAAAAATAGGTGAGACTGAGGTACCTATGCAGACGACCTTATGTATGAGGTTTACTTAATGTATTTTAATTAAAATTCATTATATAATAGTTGTAAATATAAAGAAAAAAAATCACTTGTTGGTTAGTTATACATCCAGTTTTTTTTCTTTATGTAACGTAAATTAAACAAACATAAAATAAAAGTAATTCCTTCAAAAGCCCGAACTGAATAGTCTATATAAAAACCTTGTTGCTTACATTTTATTTAAAATGTTAATACTGTATACAGTAGTCGTATATGACTGTAAAATCATCTCATATCTCATACATTATATAATAGAATATATTATAGAATATCTAACTCCTAGATAAGTTGCTTAAAGCACTTGTGTTACAGATATCAGACGACAGAGGTATACTAAAAATAATATTTAGATAAATAACTAAAAATCGAAAAATGTTCAGATCGGATTGGGATACTCTCATTAGATTAGGTCTTACCCGGTGTTTTAAAATCTGCCATCTATTGAATTTTTGTTGTACTAAATTGATCGTTTGCCGTAAATCCCACCGGCTTAGTTCATTTTTCGGAATTAAACTTAGCTAATGTCTTTTTTTGTACTCACATTTATATATATGCAAGATTTCGAGAAGATTGTTTGAGTAGACGAAGCGAGTAACAAACTTAATTTCGCAATTACAATATTAGTTGGATTTTAAAGTGTCTCCGTATTTATAACTCCCATTAAAACTGCAATGTTGGTACCAAATTTCCAATACATTTGAACGTACATACAGCACCAGAATTAAAAGTTGTAGGACTGTTGTTGACTCTTATATACTTAAAAGCTGCATCAAAATCAATAAAAACACATACATAATTAGGCCTAATTAAAGGCTGCCGTGAGGTATCGGCAGAGTAGAATAGTTCAACCTGTACCAGGTGTCGTAAGAGGTGACTAAGGCACCAGAACCAACAGATGGCGATATATCCATCCGATTCAATGTGGCTCATATGGACAGGATGGGAGTGGACAGCAGCATTACCTCATGTCAAACATGTCAAACAGTGTAGCTTCCAACAGCTGATATAATGATGATAATAAATCATAGGTATTTATGAATAGTCAAAAAAAATACTATAATACTACTAACTTTACGATGTTACAATACGCATATAAAACCACATATCGCATCTGTCACTGTGCAGCAATCTTGCCATTATCGGACGGCTCTTACAACTAAGTTTACTGCAGGTTTATTACGCTATCCATCATAAAAAAACCTGAAAAACTGATAGTATGAAGCCCTGTGTCACCTTAGTCAGGTTGACGGAAATTCCATCAGCGAAGGCGCTTACAATGCCTATGTCTTTAAACTAATTAGTTAAGGCTTTTCAATACCCTAAACAGTAACTCCACGATGTCACTAAATGGTTGTCATTATAAAGAGATAATTATAAATTTCATATATTATTGATATCAACTTGAGTAGATCAGTATCCACAAGGAGGAACTGTTCACGAGTATGACGAATGTGCCAGCCATCATATACGACTCAACCATATTCGTTGAAATGGAATGACCCAGTATACAACGACATTTAAGCGAGCATGACTATCTCAAGTAACTAAAAAATATGTCCAGGAGATTTATGTAGTAGAAAATAGAATTAAGTTTCCTTCATCTGGTTTTCTTAACTTCAGTGAGACTATTTTCTTTATAGCAGTCGATGATTGTAGATTCGATCACCATTTTCTTTGTGTTTGTTATGCGGTGGGGTACCGGCAATGCCGGAGGGTATCGGCAGTAGAATAGTAGCCCCCTCTGTACCAGGTATCGTAACAGGCGACTAAGGTCCCAGAACAGTCAGATGACGGTATATCCATCCTAAGCAGTATAGCTCAAAATCACAGGGTGGGTACGGGCAGCAACCCCGTTGTGAAAGTACGTTCAGCAATTGCCAACACGCTTGCCGAGCGTGGCAGGCGCGGCTTGTAGAGGCCTATATCCAACAGTGGACTTCCAATAGCTGAAATGATGATGTGTTTGTTAAATATATGTATTTAATTATATATTTGTGATTTTTCTATTAGCTGACGTCTGAGACTTTATGTGCCACTAAAGAATAAGATGCAATTACAGCTTTGTGATCAGAATGCTGCTGGCAAAACCCGTCGCGCATTTGAATAACTCTTAAAGCCATACCGTACGGTATGGTTTATGAGTTATTATCGAGAGTTAAGATCTTCTGCTATCGTCAAAGTAATTTAGGTGACCCTATTAGTAAGTATAAACTGAAATAAAAAATTTAAGTATCTGTGTTTATTATCACAACAATGGTAATTACATTTGTTATGGCTATTGTTTAAAATGACTCAGATTTTAATGAGTTATTTTATTTAAAATTATAAAATATATATATAGTTGTAAAATGAAATAAATACAATACTAAATAATATTTCTTATTACTTCCTTCAACAAACATACTAAATAGGTATGGTAGGAATATGTATCTGGTCTTCAAAAGACTCCGAAAAGAATTTGTATTGTGTATTTATATGTTTTTAAGTAAACAAAAATAACTTTAGTTGGCACTTCTAGACACGAAGCTGGAAATTAGAAATAACAAAAAAGAACGGACAAATGAAGTAGATACCGACCAGAGAAGCGATATATCGACGAAATAATAGTAATATAAGGAAAAAAATAGCAATAAGTAATGAATATTACAACAAGGTTTAAACAACATCATATTATTATTTTTCAAGGAAATTGATAACAAATAATTTGTTTTGTTACGTTGTTGGAACTAATCTAGTAATATTGTTTACTATTAGCAGTAAAATGTGATAAAGATTTTTTTAACAATGTCAAGTAACGTTGAACTTAATTATGTATGAAATAAACCGTTTAGTGTTTACTACACTTAATAAAGCTACTTTTTAACGGATTAAATGAGCTGCATTTTAAAGCCATTAACGGAACAGTTTTATTATACACCTCATATGCTCGAAATAGATATAGTAAAATATTAGATATGAAAAATCCTAATAGTTTTCAAAAATCTTGGCATACCTGAAATTTTAAAACAAACATACAAAGAACAAAGATTAAAAGTCACATTAAATCTATAATTTACTAAACACAAAAAAATGTGGCCTAATCACAGATTTTTTTTACATATACATAGATACATACATCACGCCTGTGTCCCATCGGGGTAGACATTTACTATGAATCTCCACTTGCTAGTAGCACCTTAGTATACCTCATGTTTCCTTTACTTTTACACGCCCATTTATTTTTGCTACTTAGCCTTCTTTAATACCTGGTTAAGATGTGTTATATACCAGCTCTTCCATTCATTTCCGTTCTATATATTTGTGCACTCATTCTACTTATATTCATCCTTACTACATAATAATAATAAACAAATATAAATCTAATTTTAAGTGCTATGATGCTCTCACACATATTAGGAAGCAGAAAGCTACCAAAATATAGACTACTATTACAGGTTTTAAAATTAGAGTTTGTTGCAAGTTCATTAGGCGACCCAACAAAAAATAGTCCGCAATTAAAACTGTCGTGCTCGTATAATAAGTAATAAGAAGTGATAAGCCTTCGCCAGCGGTGGCGATTTCAAAGCCATTTTCCTTTGTAAACCTAGTGCAGAAGCTTACCGAGTGTCTTCGAGATGGTAATAAAAACGAAAAAAGTCTTATAAAAATTGTACAATTAGTGTAAAAAATGTAAAACTGTTTCAAATCAACCCTGTTTTGGTTAACCTCTTCTTTTCAACCAGTTTTTTTTTATCAAAAACTTCCCTACAGATTGTTTTTCGAGATTTGGGAAATGACTGTCTGTATTTAATATCATTGCATTTATCTGACACTATTTCTTGAACCTATCCGGACTAATCTATGTAAAAATATATTTTTTTTAATTCACTTATATAGCCGTAATACTCTTAAACAGACAGACGATTTTCTGTCTTAGGAAATTTATTAAAATCAGATCAGTACTTTTAAATTTCATCTTAGACAAACAACGTGACCCGAATGTATTATCTATAATGATATTGTTGGATCAATGGATAATCAAAATCAATTTCAAATTATTATTTACTACTTTTCGGATTTCACTTTATTTGATCTCTAAAATTGGTTTATCCGCTAAGACGGCCTACAAGTAGAAAAACCCCTTTTGCATTTAGAATATTATAAATACGTTTTTAATCAAGCCTCTTTTAAGTCATTTCAAAAATTTGTCAACATTGTATTAATGAATTAGGAGTAAAAAATTCAAATCAGTCATAAGTTAAACAAGTGTAACAAGATACAAGATATTTCATGAACAAGAAAAGATGGAACTTGAAAAATAGACATGCCCTGCCATTAATACAGTTTATTAAATAAATAAGAGGATATTTCTAACTGTTCGCCATAATTATGTATGACCATTTAGAGAAATCCTCTTGCCGCATTGAGCGTGCGTATTGCATTAGATATTATTATCCCGTTAATTTATGGGGTCATGGAATTTTAGAATCGTCAACAATTAGCCATCAGAATCATTAATGACATTCAAATTTGACAAAAGAAGTAGTGATACGAATAAATACATTTCTCTTATGTCATCATCTTTACTAATATTATAAATGTGAAAGAGTTGATGTATGCTTGTTACTTTTGCACGTTGGAACGTCTGAACAAATCTTTATGATGTATGGCACTGAGATTATCTGGAGAATCTGGAGGAGCACATAAGCTACTTTTTATTCCGTAGACATTTTATTTTTTTATGTGGAATTGGCACGCTTTTTGTTAAGGTACAACATAGAGATAAAGTACGTTGCGAGTGGCTAATCCCTACTAATATTATAAATAACGAAAGTAACTCTGTCTGTCTGTTACGCTTTCCCGCTTAAACCTCTCAACCGGTTTGATAAAATTTAACACAATAATCTTTAGATCTTGAGTAAGGACATAGGCTATTTTTTAATTCAAAATAAGGGTTGTAAGGGGTCGTAAGGGGGGTTGAAAAGTTGTTTGGAAGTATCGCTATTTTTAGAGCTAGAACCTTGAGACTAATTTTTGAGGCCATTTATTCGATATAAATAAACATGACATTCAAAGTTTATAAAAGTTAAGATAAAGAGGTATGGTGTCCAAAAAAACTATTCCACGCGGACGAAGACGCGGACACAGCTAGTAATAAATAAAAAGGTAAATTGTGGTACGGTCCCCTGCAAGTATATTACGAGTGACAAGCCAAAACTGGCACATGATATTTTATAGTAATTAAGACAGCACTGAAGATTAAAAAAATAATAATAGAAGTATTAAACGCTCAGAACAAACACAGAGCAAACACAAATATTATTATATAAATATTTACTTTGGGTGGGAATCGAACCCATGACCCTTAACGCACAAGATAGGACTACTACCATCTGCACCACAGAACATCTCTCAATGAATATTAATTCAAATACCATATTCCTAGTAGTCATAATTTCATCAGTCAATAATGTTATTAAATTTTCAGCAATCATTTCCTATTGGTATATTGGAGAATATGTCGGCAACAAATGGCCAAGCATCACATATACTGATACATCATATTACAGTTTGACGTACTGCAGCTCGGAAAACATATTTCTCTCGTCAAATAATTTGTTAATATAATATTACACGTTATTATAGTTGCCATGAGGTACCGGCAGAGTAGAATAGTATCTCTGTACCAGGTGTCGTAAGAGGCGGCTAAAGTACCAGAACTGACAGTGTATTTTAAATGCATAGGGTGGGTGTGGGTAGCAGCTTTCCCTTCGCGAAAGCTGCTCTCTGTGATTGCCAACATGCTGACCCAGCGCGGCAATTATGGGCAAAGTTCTCCCTTCTCTTGGGGAGGCTTATGTTTAGAAGTGAACTTCCAATGGCTGTAAAGATGAGGATGATGGTAATGGATAATGTTCGTGCTTCGTTGAGAACGTGATTTTGGTATTGAATTTACACAGCTTCTCATACATCGGCCTGGCCTGCAAGTCGCTTAATGCACTTGTATTACAGACATACTTAAATTCACATTTAACACTCAGGCACATAGCAACGACAAATAATCATCATAGTATTTGTTGTCCTGATCAGACCCGCGACTCTTGGTGCACAAGAGAGGATCTCTGCCATCTGCGCCATCAAGCCCATCATTCGTTCGATCATTATATTTAATGAAATAGGAATAATATACGTAAGAAGCTTTGATAATCAGAATGAACAAAACGATTGTGCAATACTACAAAGAAAGTGTACTGCTAATATGGTGGTGACAGTAGGAACCATTTTGATTGATTGAAGTGGGGATGCCTCGTCATTTCATTCACATGAATCATAACAAAGTACCTGTAAGCATAAGTAAGTGATGTGAATATACGAATATTCAGAACTCTTTGCAACGAACTACTACGAAGTAATTCGTAAACCCCGAAACACAACTATTTCTACAAAATATGTAAAAATCAGCCTTCCACCTGTGACCTTTTTACTTAACTTTATATTGTGTCTTTTAGACACTCGTTTTCCTGCTATCGATAGTAAGGTAACCACTGAATACTCGACAAAAGTTCATGTCGAGCCGTTTGTGATCCTAAGGGATATTAAAGATCACCCAGCATATAGGTAATATGAAATGAAAAATATGAGATGAAACTAATCTGCCAGAACCTAAGCATGCTGCAGATTATTATGCGTTAAACAGAAATCAATACCATGGATGCCAACATGTTTTCTTTATTTTATAATTTAATTTAATGTTGTGCTAAATTTTTTGATTCGTTCACCCAATCTGGCATGACAGAGAGAACGTCCATACATCCATTCTCACAAAATATTAATTTATTAATTGGTAACGCAGTTAACGTTACAACAAAAAATAGTAAACTTCAAAATTTCAAGGCATGTTCACTTATTTTATTACATTCTTATTAATATGATAAACGCAAAAGTTTGTAAGTAAGGATGTGCGAATGTATGTTTGTTACTCTATCACGCTAGAATAGCCTACCAGGTCTGAATGAAATTTGCTTAGGGATTAGTGTTGGTCTGGTATGACACTAGTCTTTTCAGGATAAAAATAGTAGTAACTAGCTTTTTTTTCTTTCTGGAATCGGCACGCCATTTGCATTTGCCATTTGCTTCAAACTGGAGACAAGTTAATTTTGTTGTACCATATATTATCTTTTATATTAAATTCAGTAGTTAATCAAAAATAAAATAATTGTTAGTCAATTAAATAACTGTCAGAATTTTAATGAATTAAATGAAATTAATTAAAAACATAGCAATTGTCTTTACAAGTGCTATGTTTTTAATTAATTCTTTTAAATTAGGTCAAAACTGAAAAAATATGTTTATCAAACAATAAATTTATTCGCAAAAAAAAAAATAATTATGAAAGATATATTAATAATTTAAGAATATCTTCTTACACATACGCGTTCATCATTCCTAACATATATACTTTTCAACGGCTTAAAACGTGGTTTATGTAACTGTTACATGTACGTCGTTTTGGGTAACTTTCGTCAACAGTTTCCAAAAGTGAATAAATGTGAAATATATTGGCAAATAGACTTACGGTCCGCATGATTGTAAACGTCAATGCATCTTATAGATGCTTGTACATTGATTCAAGTATCACATCGCCATCCTTGAGACCTAAGGATTTTACACATTACCCAGTAATTACACTGGACACTGTTTTCTACCGATAGTTAAATAAATAGCCTTTTAAAGGTGATCAAAAGAAGTTTTATTAGAATTATCTGATAACTTCAGTAAGATTAAAATTATACCATCTTTTTTAAAAAGTGCAACGCTAAAATTAGTTGATCAGCAGTTCTATATATGTACGTAAAACCTATGAATATAGCTAATATAGAAAAATTAAGATCATTATGTAGTTTACACCACATACGTTGTGATGAATGTTCATTGCCCAAAGAGCCATGAACTCGATTATGTAGTGCATGAAATTCGTTGCTGACATAATTAGATAATATACGCACCATTGTAGTAAAAAAGCGTTATATTTTTACAATTATGTCTATACTTGTGCTATCGTGCTGAAAGGACGTTTTCATTATAGCAAAAACGTATTTATTGTGTCGCAACGGATCAATCAAAAACTACCCTTTTATCTCCCTCAATCAGCGATATTAACCACAGTTCCGCGCAGACATCATAGTGGTATATAAAAATTATCACTACTTCAAAAATGGGTGATATATATAATATATCATATTATCCAAAATAAGCATTAGTAATTAAAAAAATATGTCCCGCAATATTAATTCAGCAATTATACAATTTACTATTAAATTTAATCACTATTTAATAAGGAGTGTTATGTATCCATTTAATAGCACAATTTTAAGGCATATTTATTATAAGACATATTAATTTATTACCTTGACATCCATTAAATTTAAATTATGTTCGAAATCAGAAATAATTAGAACAATTTTAAAAATGTATATAGCATTCATATTTCAAGAAGTGTCTTTAAAATGACACTTAATAATAATCGTATAATGTTAAAATGATAAATGGTTTTCTAAGAACCTTTATACACACGGGAATTCTATAGGAAACTTAGAGCGCTTAAGTTTAATAAAAATATCAATTAGAATTTGTGTAAATGTGTCTTTACTTTTTTCAATGATTCCATACAAATGTTAACAGATACTTACACCAAACATATGTTCTATCATTTATTCGTTTCGCTCACATACATGTGTGAGTATTGTATAAATAATAGAATATATTCTTTTTATATACCGATAACATTAATATGATAAGAAAACTCGCACTGCTAAAAAAAACTTAGAAATAAGCGATCAGTACCGGTCTCGCGTCCGATTGTCTATGATAGTAAAATTCAACATCTAACAAAAACTTTGTCAGGCAACTCCGCCACCGACGTAGTTTTTTTATGTTTTTTAGATGGCTTTCGTTTGACAACAGATTAAAAAAGTCTCACCAGAACAAAAGAGGCCGAGGACGAATACAGCCGCCAGCCAACCCATATTTCCCAAAACCAAAAACACAACACGTACGAAAGTCACTATACTCGAAAAGGGTTACTTAGCCTCGTATCGAAACTTTTCCGCGGTGTGTTTGTTCGGGATAACAACCGGCTACTGATGCTCCCGACTACGAACTGGTGGACAGCTCTTAACACACTGCCGACCTATTGACACGCATGCGCGTGGATATGACCCGACTATTAAAACAATTAAAAAAATGTGACAAAACTTCTTACTCGTCCGTGGGATATGGAAGAACAGTACCCATTATTTTAATAAATAGACATTTTATTTCAGATAGTAATGTGTTAAATATTATCTTGACGAAATTTTGGGTTCTATAGACTTGTAGTGAAGTTATTTACAGTTTAAGATTTATTTATCAGAAAATAGATAGAAAAGTAATTGATGTAAATTACTTTTAAATATTAGTATTATAGAGACAGTGTTGACAACTAAGTAAAGAGTAGTTGTAATTAACTCATCATAGGGTTATAGACCAAAACAGCGCTAACCACACCTTTCTGCCACATCCACATCGCGAAAGGTCTCTTTGATACAAAAGAGTTATACATAGTAAAAAGTTATACTTAGTAGTCCCTAAGACTGCTTTGAGAACTTAATGGATCTTTAAATAAATAAAGCAATAAAAAAAACTTGTAAGAGCATTGTAATAGGAACAATGTAACCAAACACTGTTTGTATCTGGACTCATTCTTGTTTGTGATTAAGTTTTTTTAAAGTAATTAGAACTCAGCTATATTATTTGCTGACTAGATTCTGAGCAATTTAACCTTGTTTAGAGCCTCCTTTGTTAAATTAGGCATGTTCAACTAAACTAAACGTAGTGAATACACTACTATTAAAATTTTAAAAGTAACGTTCGCGTAACTGATATTAACAAAAAAGTACGTATGGTGTGCAGCTTGCGTAACATATACCTAATTAAAACATATTCTGAAGGCATTAATGAGATGTAAGTAAAGATAAAAAAATAAAATCATTTGAAGTTGATTAAAATTTGAATTTTTGAAAATGATGGTCTTGGTCTCGTGCCTCGATACCGGCAAAGTAGAATAGTACCTCCCTGTGTACCAGGTATCGTAAGAGGCGATTGAGGTACCAGAACCGTCAGATGGCGGTATATCCGAGTCAGTGTAGCTCAAATGCACAGGGTGGGGACGGGCAGCACCTTACGACACTTGATGCAAGGGAGGGGGGGTTCTAATCTACCGGTACACCACGCCCTAATATATTCATAGGATTTTATAATTATTATTAATTTTAAAAGATTTGCCACATCTAAACCTTATGGAGTTACTAATATTAATAAAATAGCACCAAGCTAAAACCGTTTGACAAATACAATAAAAAGCCGTACTTAAAAATATCATGACCATGGCAATCGATGATCTTACGCTCAAAGTTATAGAGTATCAGCCAATTATTAGGATAAAGGTTTTCAGCTAGTTCTTAGTATGGTATCATTTGCCGTGAGGTACCGGCGGAGTAGAATAGTACCTCCCACTGCACCAGGTGTCGTAAGCGGTGACTGAGGAAACAGTGTAGCTCGAATGCACAGGGCGAGTATGGGCAGCCGCATCCCGAAAGCTGCTCTATGAGATTGCCAACACGCTTGCCCAACATGGCGGCAATCATAGGCAATAGATCTTTCTTGGAGATTTAGATGGCCAGCTGTGGACTTTCAATAGCTGGTATTATGATAGTATAAACAAATAGATCATATTTTAGTTCCGAGGTAGGTCTCTCTAAAAAACAAAGTACCTATGTGAAATTTCTTTTTTAATTTTAATTGTGTAAAAGGCGCTAGTGCTTTTGAAAATACTCAATAAAAAAATATACCGAAGTTTTACTAACAGAAGTAAATTTCATACAAAGGCTGTTTCTATTCCTATCACAAAACAGCAGTATTTGCATTATTATGTTCCAATCTAAAGAGTGAAAGAAGCAGTGAATCGGTCCATGAGTTCGTTTGTCTATTTAGTTGTACAAAAAGCGATTCAGTGAGAAGAAATGAAAAGTAATATTAATAGGTAATTAAAAAAATATGTTTTATTAAAAGAAGTACACGATCTAATGACAGTATGGTCATGAGGTAGACCTCATACAAAAGGTCGTCTTCATTGGTACCTCACTCGCACCTATTTGCACCATCAGCAGTGTGCAACTGTGTTTTGGTTTAAAGGGTGAGAGAGGCTGTGAAATTACTGGATTATGTGACATAATATCTTCATGTCTCGAGGTTCTCAAAGTGGTAGTGATATCCTTACGTGATATACTAACGAGCTATAGACTGCGTGACAACGCTTGCTATCATGAACATTATACGCTTGTTTGTCGACCTAATCGAATAATAAAAAAGAACATTTTATAGAAACCCGTCAATGAGACTTTTTTTTATAAGTCCAACAACGAAATTATTATCTGAAATAAATAAATACAAAAATCTGTAAACTTACACTCACATGTATTTGGATCATATTAGATTTGTGAATTCTGAGAAGTATTAGTATCGCATAATAAAACGTATGAAAATAAAATAAAAAAAACTTAATTCATATAATGTATACTAATAATAATAATAAATGATACAAACATACAACATTTTTTGTATTTGAATATGCTTTTGGGTAGGTAGCATGTGCAATTCAACGTTAAATAGGTTACAACACTATTGTTCGATAAAAAAAAGAAAATGTTAGAGTTTTCGTGATTCCATATTTTTTAAGCTATATCTTGTTTTTGATATATTAATAATAATAAAATCTCCCGACATCGCATATTTAGTCTGATTCTGAGATTATTAGTTTAAAAATGCACTTGTGCTACAAATCTCAATAGATTTATTATAAATATAATATTTAAACATACAGTCAGGAACCAAATGTCCTCACATACATTTTTATCTTAGTTGAGATTCTGGATCGATCCTCCGGGTCCTAGCACAATATAGGAACGGTGTCAAAGGCGTCATTGGGCCAGACTAAACTTTATGCTACAGCCGGTAGGGTATATACTCGTATTATAAATATTTGTAACAAAAAGGCTCAAAAATAATAAACCGACTTTGAAATTTTTTTTACTGATGGAAAGCTTTATTTTTCTAGAGTAACATAGGCTATTTAGATATTTACAAAAAATTATGTTCTTACTTAAAATGAAAATATGTCAATGGATTATATTTTTGTACATTTGCAATTCAAAAACCACTGAAATTATTCCAAATTTATTTTTAGTATAATATCAGCAAGTAAATAAAGCTTTTTTTGATTACAATATTCAAACTGAAAAGGGAACTACGTGGGTACAATCGCGGCGCGCTACTTCTTCAATAAACGAGATCAGTGACTTTCTATAACATCATTCGATATTGATATATATTAATATAATATCGTCGTTATAGGAGTAACTGAGGTGTTTCAATTTAACTTGTGTACCTATAATAACAAGGTTGAAACTTAAATATCAAATTCCATTACTATGTTGTTTAACGTACTGATACGCAGATACGAGTAAATATAAAATTATTATTACTCGTATTTTGTTAAACTACGATATTATTAGAAGAATAATTTATTCCACCAGTACACCGTTTTAATGGGTAATATACACTACAATTTATTCATAGTTGTATTGTAATAAATGCAGTGTTTAGAACTACAAATTTATTTGTAACGTAACTGTAAAATAACGTTTATTCCTGTCTGCACCTCAAATATCACACGATGATATGAAGATTTGCAAATTAAAATTGGTAACTTGAGAGGCGCAACCAACACTCATCGTTATATTTTATACAATTCTTGATAAATTATTTAATATATGTTACTCTGATTTATAAGCTATATTATATACACATTACATTTTCATAAACTTTTACGTTTTTTAATGTTATTGGATTATCTTATTGGAATAATGGCAGAACTCTTCTAATGGTTTGCATGGGTAGGGTATGGGGCTGCTTACCCATAGTACCTAACCACCGCTAACAATTAGTTAATGCATTGCTGCGTTTCGGTTTGATATGTGCGAATGTAGGATTTACTTGTAGAAACATTTTTGCCCATAACATCACCATGGGCCGGCGAAGCAAATTCGCAACTTAGCGACAGGAATGCTGCTGCCCTTCCCTGATGTATTTAAGCGTGGTAATTACCATTCATTCAATTCAATAGTATCAGACTTTAACGTAAAATATACTCTGTGATAAGGAATTAGGTACGATTTTTAAAACATGATTCATTACTATCAGTTTGGTCGCGATTAATTCTAAGCTGCTAAATAGTAATCACGGCTCTGATAACGGTTAGCAATAATATGTCTATCAATAAATAAGAAAGTGATTGAAACATTATTATTAATAATGATTATCATTACACGGAAAAAGGTTATCTACAAACAAATATCTTATTAACTGTTTGACTTTGCATTAATCAAACATTAACAGCACAACTAGTGAACAATGTATCGAAACCAATAGAGAAATGGGCAAATTTTGGATTAAAAAAAGCAATGTATCAAATAAAAATTAATACACAATTGCAATGGATTCCTATGCGATTTGAGATAATTTTCTCGCATATCGCAACTGAGACAACTTGGTTCTCTGGATTTCTGATCCGAATAAAATACATATTTTTTTGTTCAGAAACGCAGTTCCAGAAGATTTTAAAAATCCTGAAGTAATTGATCAGATTTTTAAAATATGATAAAAATAGAAAACTACACTATTTTTGTTATTTTTTTAAAACCATGTTTTGCAGCCATATATAGTGTTGGCTAGACAATAAATACCAAGTGTTTCTGTGGGAATGATTTAACGTGAGAAGTTTTTATTCACAATATCATTTGTTATGTCTTAGGATTTATTTTCTGCTAATAAAAATTTTGACGATCATTAAAACGTACTTGTTTACATTTTTTATTTATTAATTAGACCAGGTGTACAGACAAGCATACAGTCCTCGTTATATAGACGTTCGTCATATCGCAAAGTAATAATGACTATCACGATGTCAACCTTGTGACTTAAAAATATTATGTTACATAACCTAGGAATTTCGCTGACTCTCTTTCCCTTCAAACCAGAACACAACTATTTGAACACTGCTATTAGGCAGTAGAAATAGGTGAGAATAAGGTACCAATGCAGACGAACTTCCTGTGAGGTCTATATCATGTAAATTATAATCCTTACTTACTTACTTAACCGATTTTTACCGAAGTTATGTTTTATTTCGAAATAAGGATTGTAAGGTGTTGAAAAGGGAGATGAAAAGTTGTATGGAAGTATCGCTATTTTTAGAGCTAGAAACTTGAAATTTTAAGGTCATTCATTCGATATAAATAAACATGACATTCAAAGTTTATATAAGTTGAGGTAAAGAGGTCTGGTATCCAAAATATTTGGTATTTCACGCGGACGAAGTCGCGAGCACAGCTAGTTAATAATTTACACATCTCATACTTAGACCTGACTCCGGAATAATTAGCTTAGACATCAGACAACTGAGAAACCATAAATGTAACGATATATCATACCAGACACGGAACACGCAAAAATGTTTGTCCTGGGTTAGGACAAAATCCCGACCTATGGCGCACAAGATAGGGACTTAACCGAAACCGCCATCGCGCATCTTTTTCAGTAACAGCATTAAAACAAACGAAGTGAAGTGCGTTTTGTGTATCTCACAGAGTTCCGTAGAAACGTTACCCATTACAGTAATATCAACTAAGAACGGGAATTTTCACATAAATTCAATCAACGTTTTATAAACAATAACTATGCATGATTATTGATGGATTTTATTTACCATTTTTCTTGCCAAAGTACAATTTATAAGTTGGTCGACATTACAGTTTAGTAGGTACAGTTATTCTTTTAACTTGGTAATTCATAATATAATATTTTAACTTCGTTTTGTGAATTCGTTGACATGATATATTTACGGGCTGAGGGCTGAGGGCTGAGGGCTTTTAATCTTTACACCTTATCTGCTAAACTTGTATGTACATATATACGTATACAATACGTATACGTATACTATATATACGTATATAATATATATACGTAAACAAATTTCAAACAAGTAAGATAACCGAAAGGGTAAACAAAAAAATCTGAATAGAATAATTACCAAAAAATAAAAAAAACAAAATAACAATAAAAAGCAACGTAACTTTAGGCAATTCCGTTTCAGAGCAAGCACTAAAAATATCACCGTCATTGCTATTATTTATTTTAAATTGACTATAAGATCCTGCTAAATCAGGAAGTCCTTTTTAAATTATTTTAGATCTGAAAGTCAGCTCTGATTTTTTTTATAGACTAGGTCAATAAACAAGCTTACAGTCCGCGTGATTGTTAACATCACCGTAGCCTTTAGATGCTCTTATACAAAAATATCAAAAGCGTGTTGCCTATCTTATGACTTGAAGATATTATGTCACATTACCCAGCAATTTCACAGCCTCATTTACCCTTTTTTAACAATGCGCACACCACTATTTGGCGATAGAAATAAGTGAGGGACCAATGCAAACGACCTTTGTATGAGGTCTACAAATGTAAAATTTGTTCGTAATTCACCTGAGTCTTAACAATTATTATTTATGATTAATTGTTTTTCTATACAAGCCTTAAGCTCGATTACATAGCACTTTTGATAAAGAATTGTAATTTGAGGCTTTAGTTACGACGGCGGAAAGTCCGAATATAATGTTCGATCACCAGACTTTTTCACAAATAAAGTAAGTTTTACTTAATTGATACCATCCAGCACCATTTACGGTCATGTCAACTTGTCAAATCAATATGTACCTCAGTAAGTAGGGAATACGGCAGCAATCTCATTATTTTGGCTTCAAATAACTTCACTATTCCAATTATCATGTCAGTACAAACATTTAAGCTATCAAATTTCATTATTTTGTTTGTGTTTGTATTTCTTTAAGTCATTAAATTAACCACGTGATACCAATTCATAACCTCGTGAGCAGGATCGTTTGATATTTCTGGGACTAGAGCCGAAGACGTGCCAAGTAATTTGGGGTCAGCAGTGAGTAAGTTATTCTACTTGGAAGTCAGACGTAGTCTTTCTGCCAAGTTTCTTGCTGTATGCGTAAACCCCGAAACTATTGACCTATAAACCTAGCTTCTAGGACACATAAAGACAAATTTTCTTAATAGCTCTTAAGTCATTATAATTTTAATTAATTGTAGTAATAATTAATATCCCATATAATATTAGCTTTCACGGCTATATAGCTTTTGAACCGCAATTTATAACAGTGAAAATCTTAATCCATTAGAATACAATTTTAAATCAATTTTAAAATAATTAAATACCGAGTAAATAATACTTTACTTGCAGGGAACGTACAAACATAGTAAAAGTAAAATGGAATTCAAGAAAAATCGACAATACTAAATAACTAATAATTTTTTTCTGTGAGGTTTACCCACATCTATTCTAGATGGTCAATGAGGAAGATTGCATGAACACCCACTAGTGATCTCCACCCGCAAGTGATCTCCAGCAGGACTAGTTGTATGCAGCCTGCGACCAGCGTGATTCTGCGGTTTTAGTCAGATCGTCTGTTCGTTATCATATAGGCTCATCAAAGGTACCATACCGAGGGAGACTAGTTGTCTGAATCTTCGCTTATAAATTTCATAACTCGGCTGTTGACTTTCCAGTTAAAGATTGTACTTAGTGTATGTAATCACTTGTTTGCATAAAACTCTGAGCACGCAAAGAACATGAATTTATAAAACAGCATAATTAGTTTAGGGTACAACCGTTCATAAAGTATTAATCGACTTAGTGTACAATTTCGCATAAAGATGGCGTCATAACCTTAGGAGACTTGTTTTTCGGATTTAGTTGTAATTAAGGTTAGGCCTTGAGGTACCACCAAAGTAGAATAATACCTCGCTCTGTACCAGGTGTCGTACGAGGCGAGTAAGGTACCAGAACCGACAGATGGCAGTATATCCATTCAAGACAGTGTAGCTCAAATGCATAGAGTTGGGATGGATAGCAGCATTCCCTTCGCGAAAGCTGCGCTCTATAATTACTAACACGTTTGCCCGGCGCGGTACTTATGGCACAAATTACTCCTTTCTTTGGAAGTCCAGCAGTGGATTTCTAATGGCTGCAATAATGAAGATAATAAATTTAATTGATGACAGTATTTCATAGATAGATAAGATTTAATAGATAGTTATTTCATAACATTTTTATAATTACTGTAGTGACGATTTTTATAATCCTCAAATACCTCATTGAAATATATGAAATTCAATAAATGCAACGCTCTGCGATTGCCAACACGCAAGCCCAGCGCAGCAATTGTAAGCAAAATTCCCCTTTCTTGGGGAGGCCCATGTCCAACAGTTGACTTCTAATGGCTGATGTGATAATTTTTTTTTTTCGTTTCATATTTCACTAAACAAAAAATTATTATTTAAATTGAAACAAAAAATAATTGCCACAATTATCTTGTGATATGATCATAAATTAATTAACAAAATAAACTCACTGATTGAGAACCTACTATACATACATTAAGTTGGTTAAAATATATTTTTTTCAATGCAATATCGTGCATCCGAGCCTTTGCCTATTTATTATGAGCTAATAATAGTAAGTAAACGATTCAAAGCTAGCCGCAGAGCAATGTTTGCTTGCCCCAAGCATAATGCCGGACGGATTAATTAAATTGTTGGTGTAATAACCTAGATTAAACACGGTTGCATTGGCATATTATATTGCTGCTGAACTCTCTCGTTAAACTGTCAAACTATATTGTAAATATATTTTTAAGCACTATTTATGAGAACAAGGAAACAATAGGGAATTTATTATTCACATTATAACTTCATAGCTGTGCCCATGACTTCGTTCGCGTGGAATAGTTTTTTTGGATACCATTATATTAAAATAAATACCATACTTTTTGCATTTACTTATATAAACTTTGAATGTTATGTTTATTTATATTGAATCAATGGCCGGCAAAATAAATTTATAGTTTCTAGCTCTAAAAATAGCGATACTTCCAAACAACAACTTTTCATCCCTCTTTCGACCCCTTACAACCCTTGTTTCGAATAAAAATGTCTTTTCTCAGGGTCTAGAGATTGTCTGTGCCAAATTTCATCAAAATCGTTCGATAGGTTTGATCGGGAAAGCGTAACAGACAGACATACATACAGAGTTACTTTTGCATTTATAGTATTAGTAGGCATAGTAGGGATACAACGATCAAAAAAGTTATTTAAATGGCTAAGAAATTATTATCGACTAGTATTGAAAGAGATATATAAGAAATATGACTTGTTTTATAATTGTTATTTTGAATTATAACGTTTTAATGTAACAGAGATTTTGGAAGAAACGAAAGAATTAACTACTTCGAAAATTTCCACTCTATATTGTAAAGAACGTAAGATGACCGTTGGAGTACGATTATGGTGTTAATATTTATTACAAAATTATATACGTTACAAAATTAAATGTTATCAATCAAACTCTAGTCGCATCAATGAATATAAAAACAAGTAATCTTCGTAAAACGTAAAACTAAGTATTTTCAAAGATTACTTAAGATATTTCTGCACAACACAAAAATTTTATTATACAGTCATTAAAAATTTGGGAATATTATCAATGAAAATTTTGAACCAATAAAAAGTTTTTACATAATAACGATATGGAATTAATTGCTGGACCAAAATTTTAAACCTTAATCGACTGTGAGAATTGTGTTAATTACAATAAAAAAAACGTCCGATGTCTTTTTTATATTTCGCATCTTCTTCTTCTTCATTGGTGATTGGTTTCTGCATTCATATCTACTGCAAACAATGCAGGCTGGTAAGCAATGAAGACCACCACATTTACTGCAACCACATGCTGAACCGCATCCAAAAGCAAATAATAAATTAGTCTTTGAAATAACACCCTGATAAATTCAGTTTAGGAAACATATGCGTATATAAACATTTAATTGTTGTAAAAAGTTATAAACTATTATTTGTTACACTAAAATTAATACAAATATTAATTAATTAATAAACAGCATTCTGTTTAAGTTTTAAAATAAATTAGCTGTAATAATGGGATGGTGTTTTAATTATCTCATTTACATAACGTGGATAAATTGCAATTCTCTTATGTTAAGTCTCTTCGTATCTACGTAGTTGTAGTAAAACGATGGGTACACACTAAATACATCACACATTTCTCTTCAAGTCTTGTAATTATCCAAAAAAATTTCTGTGCTCTAAAATATTTATCACAGGTAGACATAAATAATATATATCTACTCTTTGAAAGATTTCAAACGCGGTTACCTTTTAAAATTTTTCATTATTATCGTCATAACCAAATTATCTATTGACCGATTATACACTAAACTTCTACTCTCTTAACTATGCGAGTCATACTTTGTGTAACCATACGCTATTTACGCTACGCCATACGCTTGTTACGCTGTTTCAGATTAAAATCTGTCAGTTCCGGTACATCAGTCTTACAAAACATGGCAGACTGAGGTCAACTGAATGAGTACAAAGGTCGTGTGTATTGGTACCTTATTCACACATTATTTTATCGCAAAATAGCAGTATTTGCATTGATATATGCCGGTTTGAAGGGTAAGAGAGGTAGCAAAATTACTGGGTAATGTGACATAATATCTTCATGTCACAAGGTTTGCACCGTGCTAGTGATATCCTTGTGATACGAGCATGTAGAATGGACTGTATGCTAACTTATCGACCCAGTAATAAAAAAACCAGAATTGCTTTTCCAACTTTTCCAGCTGCTAATATTTTACAGACTGATCCCATTACTGATCCCTGAAGCTTATAAATGATCTTTTAAACAATACCACAGAATTTTTTGTTGTACTTGTTATAACAAGGTGAAGGTTCTTAGAAAAAAAACGATCAGCAAAGTTGGGTAGAACTATATATAAAAAAGAGATCATATTAATATTTATTATGTAACCCTATATTACAAATCTGACATAACTGTCAGTGGATTCATTGATGGACAAAAAGTGCAAATATAGCGTTACAATAGTTAATATTCCTTTTTAGTATTAATGGTAACGACATGACGTTTATCAAGTTAGCTTGTTTACATATGTATAGATTCCAGCATTAAATTACAAGGAATATTTAACTTTTTTAGGGCTAAAGACGGATGGGCTTGAAAAAACTAAGGGTTCTACAACGATACCCTAAAATCGAATCTTTACAACTACCTATTTATTTGATAAAAGATGTAATCGGTATAGTGAACATACTGATTGCAGTCAAAATCTGAGGATTATGTGCGAACTTTATCGCTTTTATGTGATGTTATCATACATATAAACATTTTTGCGAAATTTATCAATATAATGATCAAAGGATTATTGAACATTGGCGTGGTATGAATTAGTTGACGGCATACAACATAAATAGTATTGTTTTGTATACTTTATTGTAGATTAAATTATTGTTTTTTGTTATCATTATCACAGTAGCCGTAGAAGATCCACTGCTGGCTGGACACAGGTCTGTCCAAGAATAGGAGAGATATAGGTATAGGCTACAACTATCACGTGGGATAGAAGTAGTGAAAACCGCACAGCGCATCTTTGTGACGGTGATGTTCCTGCCCATCCCTGCCCTGCTGCATGTATACCGTTACAGATGGATGTTCCGCCATCATTAGCCTTTTACGACACCTGGTACATGGGGAGGAACGAATATTATTTTTTTATTAGCATTTAATAATAATAATAATAAATTCCCACAACATCTCATACATTGACCTGACTCCGTGGTAAGTCGCTTAAAGCACTTGTGTTACGAATGCCAGACAACAGAGGAATCACAAATATACTACTTAAATACATATATTTTACACCCATACACAGAGCAAACACAAATATCATCATATAAATATTTGCTCTGGGTGGGAATCGAACCCACGACCCCTGGTTCACAAGACAGGATCACTACCATCTGCGCCATCGGGCCCGTCAAACTTATATATTTTCTAATGTGCTCGATTAATATGACATAATCCATGACTACTTCTAAAAGTGTAAATTAATGATTGGAAACAAATGAATGAATATCGCTCCTAAAATATTACTACCTTAAATATACATAAACTAGCTGTTCCAGTAAACGTTGTTCTGCTATATAAATTATATAAAATTATTATTTTGCTTATATAATTATTAATATTAAGGGTAAAAATAATGAGGTTTGTATGTATTTTTAATGCCGCATAACATAAAAACGTGCAAAATATAAAAAAAAATTAAAGGATGTCCCCCTTATAACTTTGGAGTATAAAAAATATATAGCAGCCGATTCTCAGACCTACTGAATATATATATAAAATTACATTAAAATTAGTGAAGCCATTTTGGAGGAGTATGTTAACTGACATTGTGACATGAACATTTTATATATAACATGAACCCCTTTCCTGGAATTTCCCTTGGTCATAGCATCACGCGTGTACCGTTAGTCTGAAATCACAGTTTTTTTTTAGCTTGTTATTCTCAGGAGAACCTTCTCTTTGTCAGATACGATTAACGTAATGTGCGTTGCAACGCACTTTATTAATTAGTATAATTGAAATTCAGTACCTACTCGAAATAGAACACTTTTGATAAGGCAACAATGTACATATCCACAATACATTATAAAAAAATTACATCATTATAAACTAAAAGGTTCCAGCTTAAGTTTGCTAGAATCTTATCCCACAGATAGAATACAGAAAGTGTATGTGAATAATCAACGTTCCCCTGGGTCAGAGGTTACAATGGGTATACCATACCACAGGCCACAATATAAGGACCGATCCTGTACTTTATTTTTATAAATGATTTACCCTAACTGCCAGATAATACCACACTTATACCATATTTAAAGTAATGAATTGGTTTAGCGTAAATAACCTGCTACTTAATAAAAATAAGACTGAATGTATAAAATTTGTTACACTTAATGTCATGCAAACCAATTCTACTATAGGTATAAAGAATGAGGAACTAGATAATATGGTCAATACTACTGTATTTCTTGGGATGACACTAGACCATTGCAATGTAGAAAATCCGCCAGTTTACAGATGTAGAATCAGCTCATTTAGTTTATTTTATCTATTTTCATAGCATTATGTCTCATGATATACTGCTGTGGGGTAATGCAGCGGATGTTAACACAATATTTGTTCTGCAGAAGAGGGCTATTCGTGCGATTTACAAAAGGTCACCAACAGACACGCTTAAAGAAATATTAATGTAACGAATATACACTATTAATATATTTACAAAAATATCATGTTAGTCCATATAAACCTAGAAAACTTCAGTAAAACCAGTGTGGTACCGGCAGAATAGAATAGTACCTCCCACTGCACTAGGTGACGTAAGAGGTGACTAAGGTGCCGGAACCGATAGATGGCGGTATATCAATCCGAAACAATGCAGCTCAAATGGGCAGCAGCATCACTGTCGCAATAGCTGCGCTCTGCGATTGCCAACACGCTTGCCCAACGCGGCAATTATGGGCAATAAACCTCTTGTAGTGACTTATGTCCAGCAGTGGACTTCCCATGGCTGGTATAATGAATGAAATTATCTATGTTAGATAACTTTTATTTGAGACGGTTTGTAATGACCCTAGAAAACAGCTTCTAAACATGACTCAGATGCAAGATGGGGCTGTAATTCTTTAACAAAATCTTATTAACTTTTTTAAAGAACAGCACCACCACGCTCCTGTTTCATGCTTCTGGAGTTATGCCCTCGATGACGACGGGGTTTAAAGAACTTCTGAAAGACTGTAAGTACCGGTGTTCCACCCATCTTCAGAAGTTCAGATGTGATTCCGTCATCATCCAGCACCTTGTTGTTCTTAAACTAATCCAGGGCCATGAGATTTGACTAGGCCGGTGCGTATACCTGACAAAGTTTTAAAATAATATTTATATCAAATCTCTTGCGTATCAACTGGTTCTCACAGTTAATTCGGGTCGAGTAACATATATGTTGATATAGCAATTATCATATGATCCAAAAATCCCAAATCTCTGAGACATATCGTTGATCATTTATATCGTAGTATGTCATCTGCTAAATCATGCAATGAGGAGGAATTAAGAAGAAAATTCATATAAATAAAAGGACAGCAACATGACAATTCTAAATACTGCATGCAGATGTTGTCTTCTAGAAAAAATATATATTGTTAGAACTCTCTAAAAACATTCCGACTCATGACCCTAAAAAAAAATAGTGCAATAATAGAAAGTGAAGTGCCGATAGAGTAGAATAGAACTTCCCGCTGCTCGAGGTGTCGTAAGAGGCTGCTAAGGTACCATAACCGACAGTAAGCGGTATATTTATATATAAAGGGTGGGGATGAGCAGCAGTATCCCCTTGCGAAAGCTGCACTCTGCGATCGCGTATGCACAGCTCGGTAATTAAGGGCAAAAAACCTCCTTTCTTAAACAGGTCTTTGACCTGCAGTGGACTTCCAGTGGCTGATATGATGATGATAATGAATAAGAGAAAAAGCGTTCTCGTCATATCTCTTGAAAGTAGGGGACTTAACGCCCTGCCCCTAAACTACTTCAATGAAAAACACAATTTCTAACGCAAATCAATAGCCCTAATTCAGTATGTCCTGTCCTAGGCTTGTATAAATGAAAACGCATTTATATTTTTAAAAAATAAATCGTCAAAATGTGCACATAAGACTTAAATGACTTCATAAAATTAATTAATTACTTTTTGTTATGTTTATAATTTTCTGAAGCAAGTTTAAACGGTAATAATCGGTAAGGATTATATATTTATTTATGAATGTATTTGCAGAAGATTATGTATGCATATAGGGTGTATGACCGTCTGATTCAGATATTCCAATCTCTTTACAAGGATTGTGCTGCTTGCGTTAGAATAAACGGTGCCTACATTGAATGGTTTGACATCCAACTCAACTCTATTGTCAAACAGGGATGTGTAGCATCGCCTTGGTTATTCAACTTATTTATAGACAACCTTCTGTCGGATTTAAAAGTCAGTAAATATGGATTTAAAAACTTTTTGTAATTAATACGATTGCTTTACTTTTTAGCGTACCTAAGTAAATTGACAAGATTTTTTTATTTAAATTTTAGCAGTCATCAGCCTTGTTAGAGTTTGCCATAAAGAAAAGACTTAAACCAAACTCTTCTAATTCCTTTCAAAACGGGTTCTTACGACCCGAAAAGCTTGATTCACCTGGTAATAACTACTACTATTAATTTTTGCGCTTTAACTTCCGTTTTTATGTGTGCTACTTCTAGTGGTCGAGCAATTACTCTAACGTCTTAATTAAAAGAAAATCAGTAACGGGGACACAGTACACCAATAACACGTATCCTTTACATGTACATCCTTTGGCATAAATGCTTTGGTACAGAATATAAACTTTTACCTTTGTCTCCAGATGTAGATTATTCCTATTGTTAAGTTAATTTTTAATAAATCCTATTGTTAAATTAATCCTTTTGCATTTTTTGTTACTGTTTCATTGTATGATAATTGGATTTACTACCTATGAGGAAAATGACTTTAAGTAATTTGTTTTTGCTTATTAAGTCTTATATTTTAGTAGCTGTACCCAAAACATCGTCCGCGTGAAATAGTTTTTTATATACCTCTTTACCTTAACTTGTATAAACTTTGAATGTCATGTTCATTTATATCGAATCAATGGCTTGAAAAATAAGTTTTAAGTCTCTAGCTGCAGTCTCTAGTCCAAAATTGGCGTTACTTCCATACAACGTTTCATCCCCCCTTTCGACCCCTCACAACACTTTTTTCGAATTAAAAATAGCGTATGTCCTTTCTCAGGGTCTAAAGATTGTCTGTGCCAAATTTCATCAAAATCGGTTAAGAGGTTTATGCGGGAAAGCGTAACAGACAGACAGTTACTTTCGTATTTATAATATTAGTAGGGATGCGATCAAACTATTGACAAATTGTATCTTGTGTCTTTGCAGAGCTACATTGCTTGTAGGAAAATAGTATTACATATTTGTTGTTATATTAGTAATAAAATAGTCATTGCAATGAACTAAATACTACATAATTTATTTCCGCGTATGAATGATGGCGATTAAATTACTCTACCAATCATTAGCACTTCGGAAAGCAATGGCAAAATTTAAAATTTTGTTTGTGCAATGTCCTTTGTTGTCACTATCAAAGCATAAATATCAACATGGGCCTTCGATTATCAACATCATATTAACTTCTTGAGAAGATGCGTCAGCATTGAATGCGAGCTACATTTGAAATCGAAATGACATTTTAAGCTACATGAATTTCGGACTAGGTGAAAAGCAATCTAGTAGTGTATAGATACGTAAATAAAAGGGCGTATACAAAGAAGTTGTATCTCAACTTTTGCAGAGCAATAGATTCTCTAATTTCTATACATCGAAAGTTTAAAGATTTCTACTGGGTTTGATACAGTTCCTCCTGTCAATGAAAAATAGCAATGTGCATTTTATAGCAGTCAATAAAGTAATAATATAAACAAATCTTTAACAACCAAAGACCGGCCCCATTGTAAGCGTGCTACGTATTATTTTCATTGTAACTGGAAGCTGGACACGGGAACCCATCACTATATCTCAATTATTTTCAATTACTTATTAGCCTACTATTAATCTATTCGAAAATCATTTGCCATTATATTAAAAAACAATGCATTTTACTTGCTGTTTACATGCTTGAGCATCAATCAAACAACTTTTTATAAAGAAAGTTTATTTTGTAAAAGTTTCTTTTTACAGAAACTTTTATATTTTTATATTTCCGCTCTTGCAAGTACAGATATTTTTTTAAAAACTTACTTTACCAAGGAAGTGCGTTACCCTATCTTGATTTAAATAATTATATGCGATGGAAATAAGATAAAGTATTTCCAAATTCTTATCGATTTCTGTACAAACAACAATTCATTAACATTGCACGCAGATAGCGTATATATTGCAAACGTCACATACATGTGACATGATGATAAAATTAATATTAATTGTTTATAGAACACCTGATTTATTAACGAAGTTGTAGATAGAAGTACTATTAACCACGGATGTACGATGTCTTCACTTGTCAATCAATCAGTAGCGTATTTATAATAATGTCTATAACTACATCATTATCATCTCTGTAACGAAATTTTTAATGTGTAATGTATATTTAATGTACTTTTATTTAATAAACTAATGTACATTAGTAAGGATGTAAGCTAGCAGCCCAGTAAGACTACTATAGTTAATAAAAAAAACAAAGTGTGTGACCGAGCGGTGATCCCTCACTACCTCTCTCCCCGCGTGTTCTAAGGCTGCAGTCGACTTACAAAAATACACGATATCTCAAGGTGCTGCATTCAAAACCAAAAAAATACAGATACAAAAAAAGTCATGCAGGTGCTAAAACCGTAGTAACACGAAAATACTAATAATTCTCATTTCTCAGGCCATGGTTGGTAATGCAATCCCTGAATGATATCCCTGCGATGGCTATCACGGGCTACTATCCTAATATCGCTTACCAACACGTGTGAAGTATGCTTGTTAACCATCCTATTAGACTACCAATTATATTTTGTCAAGTATTTTTTATTTATTTATTTAACTTTATTGCACAATATGCTACAAAATGTACAAATGGCGGACTTAATGCCAGATGGCATTATCTTCCAGTCAACCATTACACAAAACTGAAAAATATATATATAGTGGTGCTGACAATATATATACAAAATTGATAAAAGTGACATACATATTTGTATAAATAAACGCAATAAATGCATATATATATATATGTATATATATACAAATATATATATATGTACATATATATATGTATTTATATATAAGGATAAATTTGTTTGGGGATTGCTTAATATTCAACGAAAGCTCGTTCCAGAGTCGTATAGCTGTCACTGTAAAAGAGTTTGTCAAAAAAATAGAATGATGAGAAGGAGTTAAGAGCGAGAGAGTATTAGAAGAACGGAGATAACGTTCGTGAGAGGAAAATAGGAATTGGAATCTGTCCTTTAAGTAAATCGGTGCGTACGGATCAAAAAGTATTGAAAATAGTATGGTTATCTTGGTATAAGTATCTCAATGATATCAGCAAACGTTCAGATAAGACAAGATATTAAATCTTTTATTAGAAAGTACCGTTAGAGTATATTTCTAATCTATCTATATAACTCTCACTTATCTAGACAGAAGGCAAAATTTAATGATTGAACGAACGAGTAGGCAAGTTTGATCTTAATTATCTTGTCTTCGTCTAGAACAGTTCTTGGATTTCAAAGAACTATATCATATTGAACAATATAATTGAACAACAAACAACAAAAACAAAACAATATTGCCATGGGGTAAAAGGCGAATATGTTATTGGGACCTACAGATGATGGTATATCATCAGAAACAGCATAGCTTAAATACTACAGGGTGGGGACGTGCAGCAGCATCCTTGTCGCGAAGTTGCGCTCTTCGATTGGCACTACGCCTGCCCAGCGCGGCAGTTATTGACTAAAATCCCTCTATCTTGGGGAGGCCATGTCCAACAGTGAACATTCTACGGCTGATATGATGATATTGTTTATCATAAATTTCTTATCACATGTCAAACAATTTGGACAACCTTTTAGAGTAAAAGACAAAATAGCATCATCGTCTGTAAAAAGTAATTTTTTTATATTGGCGAATGCAATTTTGGTAGCCAAAAAAAATACCCACCGTATTATACGCCAAAGGTAGTGGGCTCGAAAGGTAATTGCCGCGCTAGGAAAGCGTGGTGACAATCGCAGAACATTGCTGCGCGACGGGGATGCTGCTGCCCATTCCCGCTCTGTGCATTAGAGCTACACTGTTTTGGATGGATATACCATCTGTCGGATCCGGTCCCTCATTCACCTCTTACGATACCTGGGACATAGGGAGGAACTATTCTACTCTATCTCACGGCAACATATAGATTTATTTATTGAACTTTATTGCACAACATATTACAGAATGTACAAATGGAGGACTTAATGCCAGTTGGCATTATCTCCCAGTCAACCATTACACGGAGTAGAAAAAAAAATATAGTGGTTCAGACAATATATATATATATACAAAACAGATAATATAGATAAACATTACATACATATTTGTATAAATAAACGCAATAAATACATATGATATAAAATAAATAAATATAAGCAAGTGCTAAGCGCATGTCTTGTGTGTGTGCATTTCCATTTTCTTTATAATCTTGCAAATGTTTGATATTATTTATTTGTTTTTAAAGATTCTAACGTAAGAGAACACTAAATAAATTATTTTAAAATTCACCCCCTAATATGATAGTTCTTCAATTTAACGCGAGTGAAACCGCGCGCTGCTGCTAGGAGGTAATAAAATAAGAGTACTATTTTTTTTTACTTCTTTTATTGGTCCACCTGCATATTCATATAATAGTCAAATCCGAAACGACTGCAGAATCTTTTTGAATATTTCTTAAAGATACGTTTATTTGTGGATGGCGTAGTATTCAACTTTAGTTACATTAAAATCGAATGAGATTCTGAATTTATTCTGAAGTTATCGTTCACTAGAACACAGCCGCAAGCTTTTGCTAGAAAATACATTCACGTGAAGTAGGAAAAGTTAAGCAGGTCATTTGCAGGAAATTCCGATGATAAAAAGGTTGTCTATTTTATTTTGAGGATGTCTAAAAACACCTAAACGTGGGAAGTGGGGGAGAGATGTAGATTGAGGGGTAAGTGATGTTTAAAATTTAAAATGGTATTTCACCGTGATATGTACGAGGTATATAGGTAGGTCAGCCATTAACTCTATTTACATGTGTTGATGGTAAAGTTGGTATAGAAAGAACCCAGAGGATATTAGTTGACAAAATTGAAGACACCTTCAGTAAAGGTCTGACGATCTACTTTTGTTTGTTGCTTGTGTATAAAGAGAATCATTAATTTCGATAAAAGAAGTTCGTAAGAATAGAGATAAATGGATATAAATATTATGGTGCCCTGTGTACTCTATGCGAAATATTAGAACACGGAAGTGTGTGATATCTATGTGAACGGCAACAAGTCAACGCCCTGAAAAAACTTTTATAAATTTTTTAGTGTATTAGAAACTAGATATGACTTTAAAATGGTTATTTAACGTTAGCTTGTTTGATGTTTCAATCACTCGAAATGTAGAGTAAATATTTAATTTATGATCAATATAATTATATGAGATATATAATTTTAATAAGCCTTTATGTAACACTTTATTTTCTATGTTTAACTCATACTGACTAGGAGTTGTAAATTACACATTGCTCAGGCCTCCCCTAGAGACATTCACAACGATCGATCATAAACTACCAGCATTCTATGTTACTCAAGATATATTTTGCAACGCTCATAAATGAATAAGTTCATAAATTCACACAATATCTCATACATGACCTGACTCCGAGATAAATCTCTTAAAGCGCTTGGCTTACGGACATTATACGCATATTCAACATCCAGGCACAGAACACAAAAATTCATCGATATAGCATTATTAGCCAAATCTTCTATTTGCAATCTTTTTTTTAAACCGTAAGATAATTATCGTATGCTTATATATTACGTATAGAACCGCCAATTTTGTAACCACTTCAAGAGAACATCGCCTTATAATTTGTTAAGTCTTAATAGCTAAAATTATATGAAATAATAGAAACAAATACTTACCCACGCTGATTATTTGATTTTAATATCTTGCCTCCTCATTTTTCTTTATAATTTATACAAAAGCGTCTTGTCTTCAACTTGTTCAACGTATGTTCTTTGATAACTTTAACAAACAAGGATAGCTAAGAAACTGCTTACTGGCTGAGGTGTGGATGCAACAAAACAAACCAATAAACTAAAATCCAGGAATAGGCTAGAGATAAGCTCATGGTAACATTTCTAGTAAGGTTATTCTGCTGCAATCATATCTTGACTGTTTTTAAATTAATAAAAATCGTTTTTATTGCGATTTTCATTTGATTGCTGTGCAAATAAATTGGTTTGAATAGCAAATTATAAGGATATGGTAGATTTAATTTTGTTTGACTATTTTAATTCAGTGGCAAATTGATAGACAAATGCATTCATTTTAATCGATCGATAACATTAATGATCTTAATTAATGTTGTTTATGTTATTGAAAATTTTAAATTAATTGGATTTTCCATGATTAACACCACACAATTTACAGATCAAGATTAAATCGGATATAATCATTGTACGTAATCTGAATCAGTTGAAATTGTACAGCGGAACAAACTGGCTGCTAAAAATTTATGAATGATTTGGTTGAAGCTTAAATAATTAAAGGCATTCAAATTCAAAGACGAGGATATGCATATACTAAACTCTAATGCTAATTCAGCTAAAGCATGCAGTCCTAGCCTTTGCAAGTATAACCTTGAATTGACATGTTTTTACTTCATTATCTGATGTCATTTTATTTTGTTATTTTATTTTGTCATTTTATTTTATTTGTTAATATTCAATTGGTTGATTAACCATTATACCTCATTCATTTCATTAGATGCAACACTAGTGCAAAATCATGACTTTATATGGTACAATTGTCTAACACTCATTCGTTTTAGGTCTCTTTTCTTATATTTCAAAATAAATAATAAGGAAAAATAATTGTTTCCAGTCTTTGTATAAATCTTAAGTTCCTTTGGTATACATTTCCCCATATTTCGATAAGATACTTAGGCTCAGTCAATCTATTACAGATCAATTAACGTGCTTTTCCTATTATTTTTAAAAACTACCAGAAATGAAAACTTAGTGTTGTTATTATGAGCATTTGTATGAATTTGCTGTTTCATTAGTCATTTTTCTTTCATGAACTATCATTATATCAGAAGTGACACGTCTCCTGCTGGACGTAGGCCTCCCCAAGTGATTCTATAAAAAAAGAATTTGTTAGGGGGGGGAGAACTCCTTCACCGCAGATACCCCCTGTTATAACATCAAGTTTTGCCTTTCTGTCATAGCAAAATCAGCGAGAGGGATAGGAAAAAGTGAAGTAGGATGTGGGTTGGGATTGGGAAAGGAATGGATGAAAAAAAAGGGGGCCACAGTTCTCTCACTCACCGTCAAAACACTACAGCTCTGTAATTTTACGGTGGCATTCTGGTGTTATATCACCAGTCCAGCCGGCCCATGCAAATTGCAATCTTATGAAACTGCATATGTGGCTCAACCACTACAATATTTACATATTTATGAAAAATCACAAATATCAGTTTCTCAGTTGTATCAATTGTCAAAATATGTTTAGTTAAGTTTCATTTGTCACATTGATCCCAGTTTTTCAATAAGTTCCACATTGTTCCCAGTTGTTCAAATAAGAATTTGTTTACGGAAAATTGAGGGGTTTATATTTCAAGATGTGTTTACATTTCAGTTTCCATAATTTTTCCATGCACTTAAACTAGTTCAAGTTTTTGGATCTCACCATGCCCCGTCAGGGTTTGACTCAATTTCAAATTCCTGCAGCATCTCAGGACTGCTGCACCCTCGCAAGTTAATGAGTTGTTTCGTTGCCCTCTCATGATACGTTTGTCTTTATCGACAATAAGTCACTTTTGTTCTAGATCTTGATGCTGCAGATAGCGTCTTGTGCGTCCACAGCTAGCGTATGGGGAGTAAGAAGCCCTGAAGGTTTACCACGGTTTGACGTAGAGTCGGTGCGCATGGTGAAAGTGCTTCTCTCCACCCGAAGACTATTTATATCGCTTCACAAGAGCTCAGCATGATGGAAGGTATAGTACATAGGTTCTGCAAGCTTGAAGATTTTGGTTTTGGTTATAACTATTGCGCCAGCTATACAACTTCTCCTTCTTCAGCTTCACTTCAGCTCCTTTTAACAATGTTTTATATTTTTTACCTAAATTTATTTGAATTCGCCATACCAGATACTTTTAAGAACATTTAAAACAAATTACTACTATTCTACTTGGTGCACCAAAGGTCGTGAGAGCAGATATTTACATGATAAATATTAATATTTATTCTGTGTCTGGGTGTTATTTATATTTACTTAAGTATTATATTTATAATTCTTCTGTTGTCTGATATCTGTAACAAAGGAGCTTTGGGTTACTTATCTTGAAGTCAGGTCAACCGATGAGATGTCGAATGAATTTATTATTATTATTGTTATCATTATAGGTAGATCATTGTCGGTTTAACAGCCTTTAAATAACAGAAATATCCATCACTGAACTAGATTGACTTGCTGGATTATGGTCCTTGAATGTCAGTATGACTTAATCTACGTGATGGATCTTTTATTCATTTAAGTTCATTCAATCAGTAATTTTTGTCTATAATAATTTATTCTAACAACTACTTTATATCCTCATGATAAAAGATGTTATCACGTTTGTTTCTTCGAAATCTGAGGATTATGAGTGCATTTTATCACACAGATACGACATTATCACAATATATTTGATATTTAAACAATCTTCTTTTGGAAAAGTGCCAGTCGAAAAACAAAGGTGCAACTGGACATAATGATCAAGGAATTGCTGACCGTTTCCGTCGTTTTGGGTAAGTTGATGACATACGTAATAGAAGTGTATATTTATGGGTATTCTGTGTATACGTATACATATACTTTAATTTAGAGTAAACACAGTTGTCTCCCTGAACTTTTTATATCTCAATACATACAAATTATTTAAAATGATGGACCGAATGGTACATCCAGTAGTTTTCCTATCTTGTGCCACACAGTGTTATTTGATTCAATTCCTTTCTTTTATTTCGATTACGAATAAATGTATATGAAGAGGATTTGTTTATGATGTATATCTTGGTGTTGTATTTCCTAGTAATTATTACGTTTATGATTTCGACATTAATTGATATTTGTGATTACATAATATATTTATATCCATTTCTGATAGCCATGACACAGTGGTTATGCGAGTTACATTGCTGTCAGGTCAATGAATGTTGTTTGTTGTTTTGAGTTTATGTTTAAAAATAAAAGAAATATATTAGTCATTAACTTAAATTATTTTTGAAGGACTATTAAAAAATTGGCCTGTCTGCCTTTTTTATTTTATTTAGTTTAGCTACTACTGTCCACTATTATGATATTTATGTTTTAGCAAAAGGTTGTTTAAAGTTCATGGACGCTTGAACTTAACATAACATAGTACTTTTAGTACGAGTAATCGTTTTATTTTTAGTTTTTCAAGAACTTGTAATATTAGCGGGCTCTAACAACATTATTTATATCCAACGCTAAGCATACAACAGACAATACAAACATTGATCCGTACAATTATCACTTTTTAGACAATCTTGTCATAACAACATTTTGTCACAAGAATAACAAGGGATAAGTGTTTTTTATTTCAAAATAAATAGCAGCAACCAGGATAAACAAATATTTAAAGAATATTTTTAATTGTTCGGTGTCTGCGTGTAAAATATTTATTTAAGTATAATATTTTTTGACTACTATTTTATCTGATATCAACTCGAGAGATGTCAGTGACTAATCTCGGAGTCAAGTCAATGTATAAAATGTTATGTGAATTTATTCACTAATTATCTTGTAAGCTAATAAATAAAAGCTGTATGTAAAGGCTTATATATCTTAATATAAATTAAAAGAAGAAGTTGACTGACTTACATATCAACGCGGAGCCTAAATTAGAAGGGTTAGTTAAATTTAGTACGGGCGTTCCTTTTATAACGAAGGGGAGTACTAAAAAAGTATTCTCAAACTCATCCTCAACCTAACTCATTAATTAATAACTCAAATAACTCAAACTCATCCCTGAGGGAAATAAAACGGAAGTGCAAAATAAAATTACACTATTCTGTTTTTAAAGTGTTGTAATCGAAGTAAACGGGGGGAGAGGAAAAGTTAGTATGAAAGTATTTGGATTTTTAAAGTTCTTCTAATAAAATGATATATATGTTATAAGACCCTGATAACGAATAATGCTGATATCTCGTTTTGTGAATCTAAATATTCTGAATATCGTTGATAGATAGATATTAATATAAGGAGTTACTTAATACTTTTTACCTGCAAGTGGAAAATAAAAGTTGTCCTTTTCCCTTTTCAGCTATATGCCAAGCGGCCACTGTTGATTTATACGCAAGACAGGGAACTATGAACAGATACTTTGTGTATACTCAGTAAGTATGAATAACACAAATACATTTTACGATACGCCTCAGATTCGGTCTAGGACTAGGAAACTTGCATCCCCACTCTTTAAGAGTCAGCAAGTTGAGGGAATGAACGTATTTTTATAGTCAAGTGCCCACGACTCAAGTGCGTAAAATGCACTTAATGTACCCCCGGGAAGTCTTTTCGCGGTGTTCACAGGATTTCAGCTGATAATGCATCGCTTACATTTAACAGCAGTTCTGTTATAATGATAATAAAAAAATATTACTAAGACCTTATAATATAAATATGTATTTTGAATAATTACTCCTATATTTGTGTGATACAGCCAGAACATAATTTAATAAGAAAATGATATATTGTCGCGAAAACTGCATTCTTTGATTGCCAAGCGCGGCAATTAAGACATAGGCCTCCCCAAGAAAGAAGGAATTTATACCAAATTCCCTCTTTCTTGGGGAGGCCTATGTCCGGCAGTGGACTTCCAACGGCTCATATGATAATTATGATATGATATGATAATATCATGATAAGGATTAGTATCGAAATATTCAAATAAAGTATTTTTCAATGTTGGGGTGCATTTTGATCTAGTTTTTTATAACTTATTTTGACGGGCCCGATGGCGCAGCTAGTAGTGATCCTGTCTTGTACACCAAGAATAAACACAAATATTATCGCACTAATACGATAATATTTGTGTTTATTCTGTGTCTGGGTGATTAAGGTGGTTATTAAGGTACAAGTGCTTAAAGCGACTTATCACGGAGTCAGGTTAATGTATGCGATGTTGTGGGAATTTAGAACTAAGATCCTGTAATGATAATCGCGTTTATCTTTTACCTAAAATATATCATTTATCATAGGTATACATATTCCGATCCCGATGATCCCGACAAAGCTGGTCGTACCGATCACAAATAGAACAAAGCAAAGATTACCCCGTTTGGTGCAGCCGTTTTTGAGTTATGCGGCTACATACATTTCCATGATTTATTGTTATTTTATATAAGCGGCCTGCCCTGCCTTCGTATAGTTATGATCGTGTTGATAGTTCCTGATTTATTTTTTTAGATACACGTTAACAATTTTATGTTCAGTCAATCAAAATAAAAATGTATTATTTTGTTCATCAACCGCCGCGTATAGAATAATTAATTTTAAATAACACTAGCTGTTTGCCTTCACTTTGGAACTTTTCATGGACTGAATATAATACGAAAAATATATCTCCGTATAGCTAAACATTCTCTTTTATTTCTTTGAACGATCGTTTAAGCACTGATATGATATACTATAGGTAATGCAATAATTATTTAATTTAAGGTCTAACCCTCGTCATCCCGTGGAAGTTGAGCCCACCGTGCACTCTGTCAGTAACTCACCGATTGTTCCGTCTAAGAAGACCGTCATCATCGTTCACGGTCACGAAGGCAGCGCCACCACCACGCTGAACCCGCAAGTCAAAGACGGTAAATAAATAAATGATACCCTAATTCCATCACACAATAGTACTAGAATTTTGTCTAGCAGAAATTAAAAAGTAAAAAGCCGAAAACACAAATCAGTATGGAACTCGTTCTTTGTTATTAAACTGTAACAACACACAACACTTTTAAACTAATTTTAAAATGATATTCTATCATGCGGGTCTAATTACGTCAAGTATATTAATGTCATAAAATACTTTTTGTACTAAAAACCGTCTCAGTGTATTTTATAATATTCAAAATTATCATTTTTAATAACTAAGAGCACGGTAATTTTATCATGTCCTGAGTAAAGAAGTTATGATAGAATTGCTGAGAGTTTATTTCTTTATCATAATGACTAATGTTACCAACACGTACTTCCAACGCAATTTAAAAAAAAAATGTTTACTCACAATGATTATCTTTTTCGATAGCTTTCTTAAATATATTGACGTCATTTAATGTTCAGATAAATCAAAACACATCGTTGATAATAACATTCAATTATCTAAAAAACCCAATCATTCGTTCAGATTACTAGTTTTACTTCTGTCCAGATAAGTTAGAAGTCTTATCCGTTGATAGTACGATAGACAGCGTTATGTTTGATCTATGACTAAATGTATTTTATCTGTAACATGTTTACCAAAATAAAATAAGGTAAACCCAACTACTGAAATTATTGTTATTATTTTGAGTTACACAAATAAGTTTTTATATTAACATCTTGTATTACTACAATTAACTTCAATTACCATATTGTATTACACATATTTAATTAATACAATTAAATATTTTTTTTACAAAATTTATGCATTACAAAAAAGAGACATGTCCGACCCAAAGGTCCCCAGAATGCTTGCAGCATTTTCACGCTGCGCGAGCGCGAGCGAGCAATATCCTCTGCATCAGAAAAGCCCCGGTGTTCCAGTCCCCAGTCTGTCAATCGCCTTTCCAACTCTTTGATAAAAATGTTTCCTTCTTTATTATTAATAAGTTAAGATAAATACTTATAATACAATTGAAATATTTACCAATCAATATTACCATTAAGTTGATGAACAAAAAAATATGTCATTCCGGTTAATTGGGCAACAAAGCTCAAGCACCAACACCCTGACAAAAAGTGTGTAATTATGAAATAACTACGCATACTCAAAGAAATAATGACTTATCTAGTTTGACTTAATATATGTATTCTTTGCATATTTTTCTATAAAGCGTATCACAAAGATACATTGTATTTTTATAGTTCGTAAGACGAGCCTGGTTGTAAGTAACGCCAAAATATTTTCAACATTGCATGGCATGTAGCTGCTAAATATTAAGTTGATGATATTAACGATGCTACACTGTACTCATATTAAACTTTAGCTTCATGCAACATATTACTTTATGCCCAGAGGTTTAAATTTAAACTGATCGTTTTGTTTATGGTTCATATAATGTTTACACTAAGGGACAGATCAACCAAACCAAATTTGTCAAAGATACTATAATTTTGTACTACATAAACTCAGTATTTGGTGAAATTAGAACATTAGTTAATTTTTAAAATATCCATTTTATAGTATACGCTATGTCCGATTGTTCTCAGAGTTTTTGAACAACGAAGATGTGAATGTGGTCGTCGTGGACTGGTCAGTCTTCGCAAGTCAGAGCTACAGTAATGCAGTATCGTCTGTGCCAAGTGTTGGTGTCTTCATCTCCTACTTCGTCAGGGTCTTGGAAGCCTGTGGCAACCCACTATCGAGAATTCACCTGATCGGTTTCCACCTCGGTGCACATGTCGTGGGTTTCACCGGCCGTAACTTGAATGGACGAGTTGCTAGAATTACAGGTAAATAAATATTCGAGATACTTTTAGTAAGAAAGTTACGATTTATCATTAACTAGCTGTGCCCGCGACTTCGTCCGCGTGGAATAGATTTTTTGGGTACCATACCTTTTGACCTTAACTTATATAAACTTTGAATCTCGTGTATTTATATCGAATGAATATCCTGAAAAATAAGTTTCAAGTTTCTAGCTTTAAAAATAGCGATACTTCCATACAACTTTTCATCCCCCTTTTCGACCCCTTACAACCCTTATTTCGAATTAAAAAACAGCCTATGTCCTTTCTCAGGGTCTAAAGATTGTCTGTGCCAAATTTCATCAAAATCGATTTACGCGGAAAAGCGTAACAGACAGACAGATAGATTGAGTTACTTTCACATTTATAATATTATATAGTAAGGATTTATGTTAATTTGAAATATCAGGTAATATTATAAAAATTTTGACGTTTCAAAAAGTATTCAATTGTATATACTTCCAAAGTTAAGTTCAAATTCAATGTCAGTCAGTTTATTTATTGAAACTGTGTTAAGTTATAACTGTAGTAATATTTATATACTCCCTCCCCCATTCACATTTTACATGATGAAAAGTCTTTAGGCATAGTAACACTCAATAATAAGCACCCTTCTTTGAAGAACACATAGTTTGTAAGGTTTGAAAAATAAAAATACTGTAAAAAGTAGTCTATTTTGCCTGTTGTAATCCGAAAAAAAAGTAGTCTAACTACAGACCACATTTTTTTGATAGTCACAAAATGTTAAAATTGAATTTTTTAAACATTTTGTACGATCACAATATTTAAAAACTCTTGTTTCATCGGATAGTTTTTATCACTTGTCACTAGCCTTATTCTATTTAAGAATCAACAATTATACTTTCACCACTTCAGGATTGGACCCCGCTGGCAGTTCTTGGGGTAGCGGCACCCAACGCTTAACATCTACCGACGCTTTATACGTGGAGGTCATACATACAGACGGAGACGGACTTTTGTCGTATGGCGTTGGATCGGCTATCGGTCACGTAGATTTCTTCATGAACGGCGGATTTAGCCAGCCCGGATGCTGGACGCATAGATGCAACCACAACCGAGCCTTCGAATTCATGGCCGCCTCGATGAGCAACAGGCTGACTGGCAATCGGTGCACCACCATGCTCCAAGTTAATACTAACTTGTGTCGAGGACAGAGTTTAGATGTCGGCAACAACGATTTGGAGAAGCTTGGGTAAGTGTATTATATTCATCCTATTTAGTGGTTTTATTTATCTAATGCTATAACGAACCACTGATCTTGACTGGAAGATGAAATTTGCTTTATTGTTACGCCTTATGGTACCGAATTTAAAATATTTATCATCAGAATGAATTTTCTATTATTAATTTTTATACCACATCATTGAATCTAAATATCACTTCGAACAATAATATTGCTTACAACCAAATATTACATAGAAGAATTTTAGTGATATATAGTCTACTTTTTAAATACCAAAATTATAGTTATTATTTGAATAGGGTATATTTAATTAAAATACAAACAATATTCGCAGAAATAGCGAAATTTTGAAACAAGAGTTCTCAATTCCTATCTCATCACAGATTTAATTTTGGTAAAATGTCATTTAACGGATAATAAAAAATAGAAGACATAAGTTGTGCGCAAATATAATAGTTGTACTTGCCATTTCTATATACCTTTTATTCAAATATTAGTAATATACAATATTTTAGAAATTAAAATGGCTTCCCGCTATTTTAATTTAGTTGAATTTAATTTATTTTAGTTGAGTTTAATTTAGAAAAAAATCCTTTATTAACTTATGATGTAAATTTATATCTTATTCTAATTAATTAATACGCATAATAATCAGTGTTATTGTCTGCAACAAAAGCAAATAAAATGTTTATTAAGTGCCTTTAATTAGCATAATCTTACTTGTTAAGTTAACGAATAAACACAATAGAAATATAGTTATTACAATTCTGTACAATCACCTTTGCAGAAACAATGACAATAAAAAACAAAAATCTGACATACTTACACACGTATTAATTTTGAAATCCAGAACCTTTTTTTATACCGCGCTTTTTAACAATAATAGCTACTCTATTCTTATTATCTATGAATATTTACGTCCGAGATTCCGTCAACCGATGATTTCACTTTGTCGTGTTATGCGGAAAATTCTACGAAATCAAAAGTATATCCATGCTTAGAGTTCGAGCTATCAGCATTGCTAATTTTATAATCTTTATCATATCAGCCGTTGGATGTTCCTTGATAGACATAAGTTGACTCAACGAATTTGTTCATATTTGCCGCGCAGGGCAAGCTTGAAAGCAACCGCAGAGCGTACTTTCGCAACGGGAGTAGCAGTACTAGATAAGAAATAGATAGCAATAATTAGTAGTCAAGCATTATGTTATTGAAACTTTTCATTATTTAACCTTTCCTTCTTTTTATCATCACTTAACCTTTTTTTAATTTTCAGGTCAGGAATGTACCGCGCAAATACAGGCAGAACTTTCCCCTTTTAGAATATATCACTAATTATGATCAACATTCCAATTCCCATATAATCTGTAAATATCAACAGAAAATGGTGACTCAAGTAAATTATTGCCGCTTATTTATTTTTTTTACTGCACCTACCTTTTGTAAATTTAAATCTGCATAATTGACACATATGTATTAGAAATATTTATATTAAAAAAAAACATGTAATATGTGTAATAATTTAACTATTTCAATGGTTTTTGTTAAAAGATTTACTAGGCTTAGTAAATATTTATTCTGGTCTGATTTTTGTACATAAATGTGTTTATACAAAAAATAAAACATAATATTTAAAAAAATCTAATTGTTTTCTTTACTTCTGTAACTTTATATAAAAAAATGTATTTAAGTATTTCCATCCCATAGATTTATTTTATTTTTTAGGCAATTAAAAAAATTAATAGAATTTATTTGGCCTCATCTAAATAATTTTAGTACAAAGGGCAAAAATTTGGCAAATAAGTATATTGTAATATATCCGTACTAAGCTTAGTCAAAATATTGTGTCATAAAAAAGTAGAATGCTATAAAAGAGGTGTACATATAATACGAAATTTTTAATAGCCACAGTTCTAGAAACAAGCTAAAAAACATAAATTGGGGCAATGGATATTAAACACTACGATATAAAATAATTACGAGTTCGAATCGAAGATGGTATGTTTCATCATGTTAAAATTATTGAGAGAGTGTGTACAAGTTTATTTTAAAAGGATTCGGAAGATAGGCGAATATATTCGACGTTATCTCAAACAGTAGTCAAACATCAGATAAACATATAAATGTCAACCACAACATCTCATATATTAACCTGACTTCGAGATAATTCGTTTAAAGAATCGAGGATTCTGTAATATAGTAATAACAATAGCCTTTATTTATAATCCATATCTTTAATAAATAATATACACTATTTTATGCAACATGGTTTGAAGATTGTCTTGCTTTCCAGTATAGGCCTCCATACTCTTCATAAGAATCTTTCCTTAGTTTTTCGGATCCAAGCTACTTCAGCCATCTCTTTAATAACACATACCCATTTACGATGTCTCCCTTTATGTCTTTTTTTTAATTCTAAGGCACCATTCAGTTCTTTTGCCCATTTATCTGTCTTAGATATCCCGACCATTTCCTTTCTAGTTGTTTAATCTTGTATTCAATCTCTATATTATTAGTTTATTAGAACATACGAAGTATTATGAGCTTGTGTCTAATATCTTTAATATTATATGTATATGTGGGTACTCGCGCAGTCAGTCGCGAATGAGTGTCCGTGTTATTCACCTATTGCTCTGATTTTAAATCAATTAAATACGAGCTATATAGTATTCAAGAGTATAAGGAAAGTTCGACTCAAATTCGGAAGTTGGTATCTTAATGGGATATAACAATCAGCCTAAAGCATATAGGATTCACGATCCAAGAACAAAGCGGATAGTTATCACACGTAATGTTAATTTCATGAAAGATACTGCATTTAAACATGAATATGAAGAGATTCTAGACAGTGAAGATGAAGAAGATCAAATAGAGGAAATAGCAGAAAAGATATTAAAGAAAAGAAAGATTGGGTTAAGAGGTACAATAGTAGAAGACATAAAGATTGTAGATGTTGCTAAGTTTTGGGAGAATCAGATGACGTGAAACGTAAAACGTGTGCTGAGGTACCTTAGTGGTACGTGTGATTATGGTTTAGTATATGAAAGGACTAATTCACCATTGTTTGGTGTTGTAGATGCGAACTGGGGTACAGACGCGATTGATCGTAGATCTTGCTCCGAGTTCGCGTTTATTTTAGCAGGTAGCCCTGTTAGTTGGGAAGCACGTAAACAGAGTACGACTATCTAGTACAGAGGCCGAGTATATGGCGCTTTCTGAAGCCACCAAGGAAGCTTTGTATTTACAAGTTGTTTTAACATCTGTAGGTATAGAGTGTGAGAGTTTGACATTGTTTAATGATAACCAGGGTGCCATAAAACTTGCTGGGACGCGTAACTATCACTCGCGGACTAAACATATAGATGTTAGGCACCACTTTATTCGAGATATGTGCGAAAATGGTGTTGTATGTCTGAAGTATTTGTGTACTGAGAAAATGCCAGCAGATGTTTTAACGAAAGGTTTGAGTGCAGTTAAACATTATGAATGCTTGCGTAATCTAGGAATGAGTATTAGTATATAAATCTGATGCGCTCATAATTTCAAGGGGAGGTTTTAGAATATACGAAGTATTATGAGCTTGTGTCTAATATCTATAATATATGCATGTGTGGGTATTCGCGCAGTCAGTCGCGAATGAATGTCTGTGTCATTCACCTATTGCTCTGATTTTAAATCAATTAATACGTGCTATATAGTATTCAACACTATTGTTTATTAAAATATCCCAACAGTATCGTTATTGTTTTCAGCCGAATTTTGTCTCTGAATTGTATTTTATGTGTACTTCATCATGTTCTGTGTTATAATAATAAATCATTAAAAAAATATATTTATTGTAAAGTCTTGCAATTCTAGTTGCCGATATATGTGTCCAAGGGTAGCCGTGAAAATTTTAGGTGATAATGGACCTATTCCTTCGTTATTATCTATCCCCGTCTATCGTTTAATAGGAAATGTTTCTCTTACCTGTTCTATATAATACTTAAATGCATAAATTCAACTGGGTGTTGAATTTATGAAAATGCAAAGAACATTCACAAAAATCACCATATAAATATTTGTCCTGGGTGGAAAACGAAACCACGAACTTCAGCGCGTAAGCTAGAATCACTGCTATCTGCGCCATTGGGCATGTCAAAAAGAAAAAACAATGTTTACCGGGATGATGTTCATAAACCCTTGGGAAGGACTTGCAGTCTATGACTTTATTGAAGAAGCTTAAGTACGCGGAAGGCGCGTACACTAACAAATGTTACGTATTCTTGGATAAACTTTAGATATAATAATATTATGTACTTGCTGATTGGCTTATGACTATAATTGGACTCCTGTTTGAACGCAAGGCTTCACAGCAAAAAACAAAAAATAGTGTTAACCTTCTTAGTGTTGCCGGTTTGTTGCACACCAGGTTGCTAATTGATTGTGTGATGACACGATTGGAAAAATTTTGAATTTTGAAACAGAATTTAGAAAAGTACTTTATATAAAGTTCCTGTGGTGTGTACCCGAAATACATAAGAAAATACTATTAATTATATACACAAGTGATTTTTTAGACATAGAGAAAGTCTTCAACATAATAAATATATGAATATGAATTCTGGCGTATATAGTACAATAGGCTTGGGTAGGTATTGTACAATCATGATAGTATTCAGTCTGAATTGATAAGTGAATTAATTGCATGATGAATTTGTACCCTTGTTAACTTATTACTAGAGCGACAAACTAGGATATGATTCGGATATATCACAAGGATATCAATAGGGCATTGGCAACCTTGTGCCTCTTTACTGCCTCCTTCAAATGTGTAGAAATAGGAGAGAGTAAGGTACCAATGCAATCGACCTTTTATTCTATGAGGTCTACCTCATCTTGTTTGAAAAAACTAAGATTTTTTTCAGATTGTTTTTTCCGGAATTATTGAGGCATGGTAACCCTAATATAAAACAATAAGGAAAAGTGTATGAATACGAACAATACATAAACTAGGATTATAGAATAGATTATAATACTTTTTTTAACATCACATTAATGTTACAAAAACAACCAGGATAGAAACAGGTACTTAACTTAAGTCGAATTTAATTTGGAAGTATGAAGGCCTGGTGCATCAAAATGGTACAGAAGTATAGGGCGCCAGGGCAGATAGGGTCAGCTGGATATAAAATCAATCAAGTGTTCAGATCACTCTAGTAATACTAGCGATATATATACATATTTATATATATTTCAATGTAAAAAAGCTCAATATCAGAATACATTTTTTTTATTGGATCAGGTCGACAAACATGCATACAGTCCACGTTATACCAAACACGTCACAGCAACCTATAAACGCTTGTAATACACAAGGATATCACTAACACGTTGCCAACTTTGTGACTTGAGTATATTATGCCACATTACCCAATAAATTCACGGCCTCTTTCAACCTTTAGACCGAAATACAGCAATGCTAACACTACTATTTGGCGGTAGAAATATATGAGACTGAGATGACCACTGCAAACGACCTTCCGTATAAGGTCATATTAGTGACCTCATGTATTTTACAAAATTTTAAAGTTTAGTTCATATTAGAAAAGAACCGTAAGTTACGAGCGCGCCTCACGCTTGAAAAATTCTACTAGATACCTATATAAGAATGACAGCATAACGTATAGCAGCAGTTTGATAAGTGTTGTGATTGAGAAGAGACAATCGGGGGAACTTGTGAAATTTGATACCAAACCCTATATTTGAAAAAGTAAGTTAATTCATTATTATTACGCTTGAATAAAAACAATTCATTGGTGTTTTACACGATGTTTCAAATAAGATACAGTTATTTTTAATGTAATTTCCATGTACAAAATATGTTTTTTAATTCTTATATCTCTTATGTATACCTACTTTATATCGGCATTTTGATTACCTCAAGGCAGTCGTTTTCAAGAGTGACAGGTGAAATGTCAGAACGTGTCCTGTCTTAATTATATTCCTATGTTTGTTATGAAAAAAAATATTACCACTGCAAAATAAGATACAAGCTATCCTATATCCCAAGTTAGAGAAGTAATATTCAAAAAAGGTTTAGTAATTAGAGAGACACCACAACTTCAACAGGTTCGAAATTTCAATTACAATTTGATAACGTCGGCTTTTTACCAAATGTATTAAAAGATCCCAGGCATTGTGATTTTTTTTTCAATTTTCATAACCTAGCAAAACATCCTTGGCATGAAGCAACTTATCTTCGCAAGTCAAACTTTATGTAATAGACCTTTATGTTTAACAAGTGAATGTTAACAGACATTACTTACTTTTATTACTTCAGATTCTCTATGTTTAATATCGGCCATGCTATCTAACCCTTATATCGATGAAATAAGAGAGACCACAAATAAAGTTACAACATCTTAAAGCGTGCATCTAAAACTTATGTAGAACCACCAAAGAAAATCGACCAATTCCTGCCGCCTGTTAATTGCACTATACCTCTTCAAGATTCAAGTGTATATTTGTGATTTGAAGAGTGTCTGTAATTGTAAAACATCATATGGTCTATATGGTCGGTAAAGTACCAAAAGAGTAGACTAGTACCCCATCTGTACCAGGAGTCGTAAGAGGCGACTAACAAAACCGACAGATGGCGGTATATCCATACACGAAAACGTATATAAAAAGAATGATAAAAATACATTTATTGACAAAAACACATTAGAATTACCTATGTATAATTACAAAAGGCATAAAAGGTCATGAATATTTTATGTTGCAATACCACTATGCTGCAGGTCCACGCGACTGCTACGGCGTTGTTATTACAATGAACCTAGAGGTGACGTATGACGTAAAAAGAATAACAAACAAATAAGAAGTATAAATAAAAACAATGTACGCTTATAAAACTTTGTGCGAGTTAATTAATTGATTTTAAAAATAATTTAAATAAAGATTTACTATACTTAAAAGGCTAAAAAAATAATTATTAAATAATACCGGTTCTACATTCTTAATTATAAACAAAAAAAATCTGCCATTACGTGTGTGGGTTTTAAGCAAGAGGAATTATCGCTTTGCGATTGTCAACACGCTTGCCCGGCGGCAATTATGGACAAATTCCATTTTTCTTGGCGAGTTACATATCCAGCAGTAGACTTCCAATGGCTGATATGATGACGATGATGATGTTAATGCTCAGTCATTTCTTCTCAATATAAAATGAGTAAATATAATATTTATATAGTTATATAAGCTGATTATGAATTGGTGTTAAGATTGTCAGCTGATGCCCTCCGATTATTATCAGCTAAATATGTACTGAAAAATTTATATTTAAATGCTGACGGGTTTTGCACTAGCAAATTGCTGTTTTTATACCATTCATTCTAATTTTCGGCCTGGAGTGAAAAAATCATCCGAGTGTACTTGAAAAATAAGTTTGAATCTGTTATATAACCTTTTGATTTTGTGTTTCATAGATACTGGCAATCATTTCTACAACTTGTCAATACACTAGAATAAAGGTGTGAACAGGAAAAAATAATTTTGACGCAGGAAGAGCGAGCTCGCAAATTCGTGCAACTTTTGCTTGCGTCATAAATATTTTTTTGGCTTTCGTCATTTTTTTTAACGTAGGCTTGAAGTCCAATGTCAACTATTATTATGAGAACGACGTCATAGGGTAACATTTATAAATAGATTCATGTTTACTGCAACTTCGTCCTTGTGAGATATTTACGTAATTAAAAGTACCAATTTTTTTTAAGAAGTATATATTACGATACTTCCTTGAGAATGCTTATCCACCGGCTAGCGTCTCTTCCCTTCACCTCGCACGTCATGCGCGATTTAATTTCAGAGTTAAATTTAATAATTATAAATTTAATATACTACCTTTGATTTTGATTGAAATGAAGTTGTGACAATTTTTTTCACATTTATTTATAAATGTTTTAAATGAAGTATTTATATGGATAAGGATTAATAATATGTTGATAAAACACTACCGCAAATTATACACAAATTTAGAATAAAGTTGAATACCATAAGAAAATTATAGTGAGTCAATCTTAAAACATATATATCTATGTGTTAAGATTGACTCACTATCGCAGACTTTAGTTTAGAACTTTTAAAAAGTAACAAATCCATTTCTGAGTTATTGAAACCGTTTACAAAGCGTACCCAAGTTCTCAAAAAGTAAGTTTTTTCCTGTTTTTACCAATTTTCCCATTGATGTTTTACTCCTATTGTTGGCATTGTTAAATACCCAGTGGCTTCAAAGATACATGGAATAGCCCACATAAAAAAAATCGTTCGTCAACCAACCCAATAATTAAACTCTTTATTTTAATAATATTAGTACAAAAAGTATATAAGTATTGATAGGTAGCTATAATATTTTCCCCCATTTATGTATTCATTAAATAAATCGCGTTTTAAAACCGTTAAAAACTAGCTCTATTATTTGTAATACTTACTGCATAATATACTATTTATTTTTAGGGTATACATGAAGCTATCTAGTTGAAACGGACATCTAATATTGCCTGCGGGCTTGAATTTGACTTGCACTTGACCGGCTTTTCTTAATGCCGTGTCCATAGAGTGAATTTGCTTGTTTTTTAACATCTTGTCAATGTCAAACTTTTGCAAACAAATGTATCTGGTAAACAGGTCTATGTTTTAGCTAGTTTTTTGTTTC
>JACJUM010002543.1:11756238-11865874 GCA_020976665.1 Heortia vitessoides
GCATCCCTGCCACCACGCTTGCTTAGCGCGACAATAATAATAATAACTTTATTCAACAACAAAAGGAAACTTAAACTAAAATATATTTTGATACTTAAGTACCTAACCTAGGTCTAGCCTAACTAACTAAGTCTAGCGCGACAATATTGGGCAACATTCCTCCTTCAACGTCTGACGTGATGATGATCATGACTGCGTTTCTTACACATTAGTATACATTGTTGCAGAATAATTAATTAACATTTGCCCTATTTTCAGGTATTATTAGAAAAAATATTACATGTTTGCGACGGAATTAAAAATATTTATGTACTTATAAGGCCAAAACATGGAAAGACAGTACAGCAAAGATTGGATGAAATCGCAAACTCACCTGTAAGTAAAGTTAATATGGTTAACATTGTCCCTGAGGAGTAACTTTAGCTTAAGTCAAACAGTACATCTGAATTATTTTAGCCCACGATCCGATTGGTCTATTCAGCTCTTGGTCTTCAAATAAGTCGTGTTTTTATATATGTAATTAGTTATTTGTGTATAATATGCTTTCCCGCTACCATAGAAGTTATTGCCCTGTTCTTAGGTAACACATTTTTCCTACAAACAAAAAGTTACTTTATTACTTTCTTTTAGAATAATATTATATAATTCCTCACCTCAATAGGTACCCAATTTTTTATTAAGCTCAAACGCTAAATTTGAAACTTTTTACTAATGTAGCGTCTGAGATTCCGTGACGAGTGAGTGGTATTTCACATTTATGTAAATTATGTTATACTTTTCAATATTTTAAATTAAATATGAACATCAATACTTCTTTAAAAAACAATAAAATGAGTAGATATCATATCTCATGAAAATATTTTATAATTTGTGTCTATTTACTTTTAGCTATTTCAAAAAGTTACAGACAGCAAACCTGAAGTAATTAAGAAAATGATACCAATACAAGGAAACCTGCTAGAATATAATATTGGAATCAGTAACGAAGACCTTGCCTTACTTCAAAAAGAGGTAGATACTAAATTCTAATTGAATTAACTACATTACAAAAATTCCGTAAATAATAACACTTATCTTAAGTATAGTTTATGGCTTCATATGTTTATTTTTGAGATAATAAAATATGTTATTTATTTCCTTTTACTATATTTTTTATAACACTTTATAATTATAATTTGGGGAAAATTAATAAATTTTAGTTAAAGACTTATACTCATTGTAGACACGGGATAGTGCCTACTTGTTTATTTTTCTTACAAACATGACTGATATATATTTAATAGAACTCTATAAAAACAACTTCAAATGTTTATAATTACAACTATGTATGCCGTAACAGTTTTCAGATACAACCCTGTTCTACTTATGTAGCGTGTTAATTTATTGCCGGAGTCTAAATAAAAAAACCAAAACGATATGGAATAAATAATTACACATGTGTTTTAATAGGTATCGGTAGTATTTCATGTTGGAGCAGACATCTCGTTCGATGCTACAGTGAGGCAAGCAGTCGAGAACAACACGACGACGACAGGGGTTCTGTTGGATATATGCAGAGCAATGCCACGCTTAGATGTGAGCTTTTAACACTCATTTCAGCCGTGGTTTATAATCATTCATCGTCATCTAACATTTTTTTATAGCTCTACTGCAAGGGACCTTGCCTTTCTTGTACATAAATATAGAGCTCGTGCCAAGAATGAGAAGACACAATTTAAGAAAACAATTTTGTGGTAGACAAATACCGTCTTGTTATCATATTAGTACCTCACTATCGCCTATTTCTACCGCTAAACGGTAGTAGGGTAATCATCAACACACTTGTAATATCCTTGTAATACGAGTGTCTATAAGCTGCGTCATGCTTACTATGGTGCGGACCATGTGCTTGTTTCGACTAAGTAAAATAATTTAGGTAAATTCGTAACTGCAAATTCGAACGAGACCCACGTGATCAGCGTGCCTTCCCAAGCACGAAAGAACACCAAATTAATTTGGGTTACCTGTGCTTATATTGGATCCATGACCATAACTAAATACTCTCGCAATTTGTATATATTTTTCGAATGCCAATTATTGTGAAAGTAATTTGAAAATAAATATATGATTATATATCTTTTTTAGGGATTTTATATATTTATTTAATTATATATACACAAATATATATTTGTTTTATAGAGTTAAGTTTTGTTATTCGACTACAATATGTCAATTCCTTTGTTGTTCAATCATTTTCAAGTTCAATCTTGGAAAGTAAACGAATGATATAATTGTGCGGTAGTAACAAAGAAAGGCATATCTAGTTACTGATTGTAAATGATGATTTTGTTTACAAATTCATGTTTAAAAAGTAACGTTAATTTATAACTTGAAGTTACAGAAAACTGGTTTTATACAAATACGTGAGTCCAAGATTTAGTCGTTTCCGAGAAATTTCCCAATTCAATAAAAATTCAAATAAATATATTTTTTAATCATTTTTTGCCGCAAATCAAAAATATGGGGTTCATTGCTCCCAATGAAGATACTGTCCGTCCACAACTAGAGCTAGTTCTCCTAGATATAAGTAATATCTATATAAGATAATACTAGATAAGATCCACCAAAGGCAATATATTAGTTCAGATATAAATAAAATGTTTAAATACTAGATGATGCCGGCACGTTTTTATCGAAAATAAAGCTGTTATGTGTAACGTCTATAATCACTACTTCAACAAATTCTAAATTTAACATTCAGTTTGTTGCAACGGAAAGTATTTTTAAAGCTAAGTTAATGAAAATCTTAAGTTTATTAGAGAAGTTGGTTTAAAAATACCACTGCCTGGGATCCTAATATTGAATACTAAAATTTAAAGTTCATACTTTCACATTCTAACATTAAAATTGCCACTCTTAAGAACGGTTGTAATCGCTGTAAGGTAATCAAAATGTCAAATTTAAATACCAGATATGAAGTGTTGAAAAGCCATCCATCATCATTACGTCCATTGGACGTCCACTGCTGGACATAAGCCTCCCCAAGAGAAAATTTGCAAACAATTTTCGCTCTGGGCAAGCGTGTTTGCAATCGCAGAACGCAGCTTTCACGATGGGGATTCTGCTGCCCACCCTATGCATTTGAACTATTCTATCTCTGATAGATATACCTTAGTCACCCCTTACCACACCTGGTACAGAGGGAGGTACTATTCTACTCTGCCGGTACCTCACGGCAAATCATCTCACCTCACCATTGAAAAACGATTTTATTATGAATAGTGAACGCATAAATATAAGAAAATATATTAACAGATTTTAATAGAAAGGTCGCGCCTAAAAATTTTAAGTTAAATAAAGGAACATTTCAATGTCACTAAAATAGTTTTTGTGATATGTTCTATTATCTATATACTTTAAATTATTATTAATATATAAGTTCATAATTAGTTTAATTATGTCAGTAATTATATTCAAATTAGCTATAAAGAGAATCTGTCAAACAATATCCCCTGAGTAAAATCTAAAGAAAACCAAGTCTCGCCTTCTAATTTAAGTAAGTTATAATCAATAGAAGCACCTAACATACACTAATTTGTTATTATAAATTGTTACGGAACTATTAACATATTAGAATAACTTTATATATGTTACAATTATAACGACGAGTCGCTTGCACTAAACCTCAACCTATGATCGTAATAATTACATTTAAATATAGATTTTTCTAGTTTTAAACGTAAAAGTTTATGAGTAGGTATGGATGTATGTTTGTTACTCTTTCACGCCCGAATAGCAGAACAGTTCTAGATGAAATTTGGCACATAGATAGTTACTTTTTATTCCGACACACAACACATATCGCTCCTCTGCAAGAATAACGACAGAACTCAAAATCAATTAAAAATCAAAAATAGAATTGATTATAATTTTGTTATTCTTTCTTTTTAAGACTTCGGTGACTTTAGAGTTGTGTCGATGTTCTTGCAAAAAGCGATATCTTATAGGGTAGATCTGGCTGTTTTTTTTTCTGTAGAATTCGCACGGCTGTTTGCACAATTTAGCTGTCAGGGGGCAATATAGATGTCTTCCTGGATTAACTAGAGATCCTCAAGAATGAGATATAGGAAAGACTTTGCGAGAAAAGTTGTAAGCGGGCTAGTCCTAATATACATTAGACATAGAGTACCGGAACCGCTTATCATAAATAAAATTTTTCTTAATTATTTCACTCTGAACTTGTTAAAATAGCAAATGATGTTTTGCTTGCATTTTAACAAATAATTAACGCATTTTCAGGCCTTCATCTATGTTTCTACCGCATACGTAAATTGTAACAATAATGTAACAGATGAACAAGTTATAAGAAGTGATTTGTCTCTAGAAACGATTTTCAAGACACTTGAGAGTCCAGACAAGGCAGGACTCACCAACAACCTAATAGGTAAGTCACAATTAGAATCATAATACGCACTATAGTTTTACTGCACGAAGACTTTTAACTATTAAAGATAATAGTTTAATTTCGACTTCAGAAGGTGATTAAACAAACTCTTAAATGTTTCTCATAATATTCACATGAGGTAGTCTTCATATAAAAGGTTTATATCGGGGTTAAAAGGGTTATATCGTTTGCGTTGGTACCCTAGTCTCACCTATTTTTACCGCCAAGCAGCAATGTTTGTATTGCTGTGTTCCAGTTTGAAAGTTGAGAAAGACAGTTAAATCACTGAGTAATATTGCATAATATCTTTAAGTCACAAAGATGGCAATGCTATAGTTAGATACTTGTGATATTCCAAGCGTTTATAGGCTGCTGTAAAACTAACTATCACGCGGACAATATGCTTGTATGTCGACTTTGTGTAAAAAACGAAACTTTGAGTCTAAAGTTTGGTATCATGTTGGGACGAACTTCTAAACTAAATTCAATACAGGACTCATTAAAAAATATGCTACCGTGTACAGTTTCATCCGACTTAAGAGATTAGATAGTTTAGTCGTAACATAATTTTCGAATTAAATATATACAACTGAGTATGTATAACTGTATATGTATTTGTTTTAACTAAAACAAGACAAAGTCTGTCGGGCTAGCTGACTAGCTACATATCACATGTAAGTACAAAATTGACTTGATTATTACTGTTAAAACATGAAACTATAGTTGTCTATACATTATATACACTTTCACTATTTTGTTATTAATGATTGACTGACACCGAGATAAATCTTTCAAACGAAGCTAAATATCATCCATAATTAATAAATTGATGTATTATATCTAGACATATACAAATATTTATTATATTAATGTTTGTCTTGTGTGTGGATTGAACCCGTGACCTTTGGCGCACAAGACATTTATTGAACCTACTGCATTTGACCTACAATATTTCGCATAGATATACCGCCATCTGTCGGTTCCGGAGATACTATTCTGCTATACCAGTATGCACAGCAACAAGTGCTACTTATTTAGAAGTCAGGTTAATATAGGATGTGCTGTGTGACGTTAACCCAATCGAAGGGCGTAGGCTACTTTAAATCGCTCGAAATAATTAAATATGGATCTACAGATCTGAAATTCATATAAAAGCTTTATTCGCTATCTGTATGATACTTGTATGGTCGATTTTAGTTTTCTTAGTAAAAAATGAGAAAGCACAACGATCATAATGAAATATGTTTTAATGTATATTTGAGACGTTTATCTTAAGATATACGAGTACATTCTAGCAATATGTTTTTCTATTATTTTGTAATTTAGTATTACTTTGATACATAGAACCCCAAATTTTCAAAACTCAACCCCGGCTTTTCATTTCGTATTTTTCATTATTCAATCATATTTTTAGTGCTTTTAATTACGTTTGATTCATACGGCAACCGGAACAGGATGTTCAAATCTCTAAATACTCTATCGGTACCGTTTCCCGCTCTTTTAATATACTTTCATACTTATATGTCTTCAATAACACTCAAAAAATACATAAATATTAACTTCTCACCCCGCCCTATATTATAAACTAACTACTATGTCCAAACTTCTCATATACCAAATATAACTCAAATAAAGCGAATAAACAGACAGAAAGATACACTTTCACATTTATGATATTAGTACGGACGTAAACTATATGCTTACAAATATTTGCATAACATATCACAATGCTCCTTGTGAAATCTGACCTCTAGGTCAACTAGTACGCATTTCCTATACAACTATTACATATGTATTATATATAAAGTTACTTATTATAATGCGGAGAAGATTAATGTGATCGCTCTACAAACTAACGAGAGTTTTAAAAAAATTTAATTATGTAGTAGAGGTTATATGTAGCTTTTACAAATTCTGAAAATAGTTTCCTTCTTTGCATTTTTTTTTTCAAGTACCTTTGGCGTTTTTAAAGCACACATAAATATCATTTATATTCGTAACTAGTATTTAAAAATAATATAGATATTAATAAATAGCACTGAAATATCAGCGAGTGAGTGACATTAATTCAGATTCTTCCAATCATCCACAATTACTTCTGATCTTTCTTTTTCATTTTTGAAAAAAAAAAAGTAAGAATGACCTATATTATGAAATCGAGTATATTCATATATATGACGGTTTATTACAATTGACTAATAAATACAGAAACATACGCAATTTTTTGACATTTTTATATAACATTTAGATATAATTATGCAATTGAATACATAAAACTGCATTATTTGGAATTATAGTATAAAAGTAGATTTGTTTGGACCATTTCTTTATTCCATTACCTGTGACTTTGTTTATGATGAAAGATACCTAAAATGATAGAAGTTGTTTATATTGCTGACCGCAGGAACTACAGGTCAGCTTTGAAAAAGTATTTCAGTGTTAGGTAGCCCAGTTATCAAGAAAGGTACAGGCTACGACCAATGGGAGCGGAGGCTAAATTATACTAGGTTTGTTGTTGAGATAAATGCAAGCAAATCCGCGAGTACAGCTAGTTGTGAAATAACCACTATACAAAATCAAAACAACAACAAACAAACAACTTTAAACAATGACTTTGTCTAATTCTAGGAACGTCGTCTATTGTTTCCTATGATACTGATAGATAAATAGATCAAATCAATGAAAACTTGTGCTCCTGATAGTAACCAACAGATGGCGCTTACACCAGAACAAAATGATTTTTAATTCGATGTTTTGGTTACCGTTTAATAACAAAAAAGAAAACCAATAATTTCTTAACGGCTATAAAACGCGGTTTATTTAACTTTTTGCATATTAAGTACGACATTTACCTTACGGTAACCGTTTACAAGATTTCCTGAAAACCTTTGCCATTTAAAAAGTAGTTTTATTATAAGTGAAATAGTCAAGAGTGAACGTAAATGTTTGAAAATATTATGTTTTACAAGAAAGAAGATAAAAAACAATCAACTACAAATATTATTCTAAAAATTAATTAAGAAATGGAAATCTGTTATCAATCAGTTAGTAACTGCACAGTTAGTAAGATTTCTACTATAATAATAAAAATGTATAATTTTGAAAGACAAATCGTATTTTTTTTAAGTAGAAAATGATGAAAACTCTTATTATGAGTATAGAAATCATAAATAGTCATCATAATTCAGAGATCGATATACAGCATCGAATTTGTCTAATGTGTGGAGAAAAATCCAAGAACGCTAGATCAGTTAAATAACTAGGTTTAAAAATATTAGGCACCGATTTAGATGCTTGTTTTTCTTGTACGGTACGTTACTATTATTTTTATTTATTATTTAAGTAATAAAAACATCTATGCATTACACATTGTTGTGGCCTCATTTGATTGGTTTGGTTGTGGCCTCTTCAAGCAACGAAGGTTCCAAAAACACCCAATTTGTCGCGTATTAAATTTTTGGGCGGGAATTAAGGCCGCGACTTCAACATTTCATCTGGCGATTAGGTTTGCATGAAATATTCTCAATTTCAGTTTAATTTTCAGGTGGCAGACCTAATACTTATTCATACTCAAAATCTCTCGCTGAACAATTGATTAGCCAACGTTGCGATGGTTTACCAGTTGCTATTGTTCGACCATCAATTGGTAATTATATTTCAATTTTATTTTTATTAGTTTTAAAAATAACGTGTCTTATTTTGCTTTTGATTGTGGTTGGTGGTTTTTTTTTATAAATTACTGGTCACCTTACCTATTTAAAAGCACTATTACCAATAGCAAAATCAAAAAGTACGTCTAATTTTTTAAGGATTATTATTTTAGACCTTATAAAATAACAACATTTTAACAACCATTTTGATAGTTATTTCGACGGCAAAAGATCCAATGCCTGGATGGATGGTTGGAATGAGCGGGCCCAATGCAGTGCTAATAGAAGCCAGTAAAGGGTGGATCAAATGTTGGCACGGGAATCCAGATACAATCCTAGACCTCGTTCCTGTGGACTATGTGGTCAATCTAATTCTCGCTGCAGCGTGGAAAACCCATTGTAATCGGTAACAATTCCTGCATATAGATTTTTGGTAGATTTATTAAAATACGAGTATTATCCATGTTTATATGACTACGACTTATTATGGTCGATCTGACTTATTAACCTACATATTTACTAATGGTAGCCTCATACAACGGTCGTCTTCATCGGTACCTCACGAATTACTACCGCTAAAATTACTGGATAATAAGACATAATATCTTTAAGTCACAAGGTTGGCAACGTGCTAGTATGCTTGTTTGTTAAAAGACATTAATAATAAATTAATTAATTTAAACTTGAACAATATTTGCGATATAATTGATCGTAAATCATTTATTGACGTGTCAAATATGGTATCACCGTGAGTCATCTACTGTTCTTTGATATTATTTACGCTAATCTATTTCATAATTTCATAAGATTTTAATTCAAATTAATATTCACTTTTCTTATTTCACGTAAAATGTAAGTAATGAAATGCTGATAGACTATTCTTAGATAATATTCAATTATTTTGATTTTTTTTTCATTTATTAACACTAGTAATTCTGCTTGCGTACCTAATTACCTTCATAGAATAAGTATATATAATTTTACATTTTTTTTAGGAGTATAGCGAACAAGGACTTGAAAGTATATACCATTGCATCTGGTTTACGGAATCCAATCAAATTACAAATATTTACAGAGAAAACACTGCACTATATGGAGAAACATTCGAGTAAGTAGTTTTTTTTAACCCAAATAGTTTTAGCAATCTTTTGTAAAATATGATAGAAATATTATACATTCGCACCTCTGTACTAAATCAATATCATATAAATCTTCAATCGCCAACATAAATTGTAAACCCTTGTCCCTCAGAGTTCTTGATTGTAACTTTAGAGTCTATGCCGTATGTTCAATACGCTAACTAAGTATATCACCGTTAAATAATAATAATAACATTTATTTCACCACACAGCATACGTATTTACCAAAATAAAAACAATAATAAGCTTACAAGTAATACCAACTTCTAATACAGCATCTGCTGCTAAACTAAAATAAAGTCTTATATCAGCATACAGCGCCTTCAACCCCGAAATACAAAATATTGTTCATTAGCTAAAACAGTACAGTTATATGTCCCTTCAATGTAGGCATACAACTTAATTATTTATTTGTATATAAGTTTACTCTGTGTGTATGTAAATGTACTAATGACTGAGTGTATGTAAAAGGGTGAGTATAGAGGTAGTAATATGTCCTGCAAATTGCCATTTTAACTCGCTATTTTGCGAAACAAGGCCACTAACTTGATTCTTCTTATTCTTCATTCGTTCCATTCTCCTCTTTCATATTTCAATCCATTCCTTTTGTTTTATTTCGATCCAATTTTCTCTTTCTTAAAAACGAAAAGAAATTGAAAATAATAAGAAAGGATTGATTTAATTCGAACCTTTGTTTTTGTTCTCAATTCGACAACGTAAAGAGATTGAGAACATTATCCTTATCTAAATATAACTTATTCAATTATAAAATTGCTACTAACAATCAGTAAAACATACCATTAATCTTATAATTTTATTTTTGTTTCAGAGAATGGAAACACGAATAAGACATTAAAAATAATACCACAGTACTTCTACTATTTATTATTTTCTTTATTCTATCACATTATTCCGGGGCTATTGTATGATGCCATTCTGTATATAAAGGGCGAAAAACCAATGTAAGTTAAATATTTTCTCTGTGTTCATTATATTTAAAAATATGTTAATGACGATGAAGTTTTGTAACTATTTTTTACCAATTTTTTTTGTTTTGCTTTTAAATAGGTTATAAAATTTACATATTATGTTTTTTTGTGTAATAACCCTTATTTACATTCCATAGGATGAAAAAATATGCGAGGCGGTTTCAACGGCTAGCGAATTTCTTCACATGGTTCTGTTTAAATCAGTTTCTGTTCATAGACAACAACACAATGGATCTTCTGGATTCTATGAACGAGAATGATAATACATTGTTTGATTTCAATATAAATAATTTAAATTGGGATAGTTATCTTGAAAATTACGCTATAGCTTTATTAAAATACTAAGTTAATTATAATAAAATATGTTTATTACTTTAGTGTACTTTCGCACCTACACATAAATAGATAAATAGTTTTACTTGGTGTTCTTATTAGTCTTGCTGCTAGTTTCTATATCACTTGGGAAATCTATAAATGTGTGTGATAAATTATATTGTTTTATTTAAATTTAATACATTTTTGTATAAAACTATGTTTTATTTTATAATATACCAGCTTTAACATCCATATGTATTTCTGTATGCGTGTATCTGGTGGCGCCGCAGTGCCCCTGCTAACTTCGATCATTATACTCAAATAGCTACATACTGTATTTGGAGTATTTCGCCTCCCCTTCCCCTTCCTGCCCTCCCCCATAACCAAGTTATGGTTAACAGGCAACAACTTACCGCCCACGACGTTGTCTGCAAGGTCTTTACTTTATCTTATCCCTGAGGATCTTTAGTTATTACGGTAAGAAGTTTATGTTGCTCACTGTCAAAATTAAATTTTTAAAAATGTCGTGTCGTTCCTGTAGAAAAAATATATCTATTCCATGGCAACATTCTTTCGATATAAATAGTACTATTATATGTTTTACTCCAATCTACTACACTATTGCCCCTGAACAAATTACTTATTCTCTAGAACCTAGCAATGGGCAAGCTTATACTTAATTTTAGTATTAGTATTATCATGTATGTCACTATTTTTCTGATAATCAGTTATATTTTTGTGAACACAAATAATATTTTCATAGACATATTGACTGTGTATAGTCATTATTTTAATTTCTTTGAATTTTTACCTTAAGGATCCCCGCAGAGTCATTTTATATTTTGCTCAAACAGCCCTTTTCTGCAAAACATAAATAGCATTTATGTCAGTAGCATTACCACACAGTAGAATACCATATGACATAACGCTATGAAAGTCGATGAAATGAGCTAGGCGTGATGTTTCTATGCATGTTAATTGTCGCATTTTGTGTACTGCAAAAACCGCAGAACTGAGTCTACTTAAGAGATTCACTATATGACGTCCCCATTGCAATTAATAATCTAAAGTAATAGCCAAGAATGAAGTTATATTAACCAGTTCCAATTCCTCGTTATTAGTAATTATATTAATTATATTTGTAGTTATTTGTTTGTCAGGTGCAACAAATTTTATACATTTTATCTTCTTTTTATTTAAAAGTAGATTATTTACATTAAACCATCTCACTGCATCTGAGATAGCATTGTTTACATCGTTATAAATTTCTTGTTGTCTTTTAAGTAATATTGATTTATCATCTGCAATCAATATAATAACATGATTATCTTTTACAAGATATAGTAAGTCATTTATATGGATGAGGAATACGAATCGTCCACAGATAGAGCCCTGTGGTATACCCATTGAAGCTAGTGATCCAGGTGATCGTTTCCCGTTTATATCCACCCTTTGTATTCTTTTTTCTAAATATGGCTTTAATTAGTTGCAGAAAGCAGAACCTACATCCCCATAGGGGCGTAGTTTCCTAACTGATATTTTATGGTGCACACAATCAAAAGCTTTCGATAAATTACAAAAAACTACTAGAGCATTTTTTCAAAAATTACTAAAATTGGGTAGTACTGAAATCGGGTCTAAAATTGTGGGTCAGAAGAACTACCAGTTGTAAAAAGTTAAATAATTTTACTTAATGACATTTAATCAGCAAAAATGCTGCAACCTACACATTTGTTAATTATTATTTCTCCGCAGCTTTTTTAAAAGGTATTTTAAAAGGGTATACGGCTATTATCCTTTCATGTACCCAACTAAGTTCTTGCTAGAAATGTTGGGGATAAATTCTCTGGTAACCAGGAGAGCTCGTAGAGAGCTATCAACCACTACAGCAATATTGCGTGGAGGTGTCTCGCTTGAATGTGTAAAACAATTGTCACGCTGTCATCTTTGTGATCACTACCATCTGCACCATCGACCCGTCAAGATACTATTTAACTAAGACAGCACTGTTTATTTTAAGTTTAATCACCGAGTGCACTTTTAGTTATTTGTTTAGTAGCTATTATCAAATTGGTGTGGATCCGGTTCTGTTTGGAACTTCCATATTTACATCATCTTAGTTTTTATGTATTGACCAGCAAAAAATCAATTGACAACTTCAGTTAACAGGTAATTCAAGGCAATATTAAATTTCGGTTCTCAGCCATGAATCATATGTCATCTGCGAATTGCTGAATTTCACAAGTGGCAATAATGTTGACAGCATCTTTTATGTTTGATATAAAATATCCAGAACTAAGAACGAGCTCATAATGTGCCATCTTCAATGTCAGATGTTTAACCTTGACTTCATTACTATTAGTTTCAGCATTCTTTATCATGTTTTATTTTTGATATCATCTGGCTGATTGTAATTCAAACTAATATTTTAAATGCTATAAAATTTTTGTTTGCTTGATGCACCAAACTTAATGACAATCAAAGTAAATTTTCCCCGGCATTTATGATAAAACGACAATTTTAGTTTATAAAAAAATCAATAGATGATGCTGAATGATTTTTAAATGCGCTATAGGGTAAATCTATTCTAATCGGTTTATCCCAATCCGATTTGTTCTTCGATCTAATTTTTCTAATGTTAGAAATGTTTAAGTAAATTTGTTTGTTACCTCATCACACTTCATCTTCTAAACTGATTTTAGTAAATTTTACAAGGAAGGATATAAAGTACAAATTTAAACAAGAAAACAATCTATTTAAACAAGGTGTCTAGTATTTAGCTGAATATGAATATAGTTAAGAGCTGTTTTGTTGCACTTTTACCAGATTTAACCTAATACACTTCTATGTAAAGTATGTATTTGTTTATTAATAAGTCTTATCAATCTTACATGCTTTTATAGGCAGCTAAAATGTGTTAAAAAGGGCATGACTGGTTGTTCATAGACGTGTATTGGTTCCAACACTAACATATGGTAGTGAATGTTGGGTATGGCAGAAGATGCACGCGAGTAGAATAAATGCTGTTGGAATAAAAGCACTTCGAAGTATGAATGGTGTGAGCTTAAGAAATAAATTAAAGAATAGTGTAATAAGAGATTGACGTGACGTGACGTGACAACAATAGAGAAAGGAATGTTAAGATGGTTTGAACATGTAGAAAACATGGTTGAAAATAGAAAGACTGTACAAATATAAAGAGCGGAACTGAATGGAAGCATTGGTATAGGACGACCGAGGCGAACATATCTTAACCAAGTAGAAGAGGTATTAAGGATGGGCCATATAAGAAGTACCAAAAATTAACGAGCGTGTATGACTAATGCAAGTAAGGGAAGCAAGAGAGGTATGCCAAGATCATAACATGTAGTGATCCATAGTTTCTGCCAGTCCTGATGGGACACGTTATGTATGTAAATTTATTTAATGTCAAATATTGTCTTATTCATCCTTTTCTGGCAATTTTCCACCGAAACTGGACACATTGGACAACAGCAACAACATTCATTTATAACATAATATTCATACAACATCACATAAATTATTGACTGCAGATAGTCGCTTTAAGCACTTATATTACGGACATCAGACAACATAGGAATCAGAAAAATAATATTTAAATACATATTTTTTTGCACTCAGACACAGAACAAACACTAATATCAACATAAAAATGTTTATCCAGGGTGGGGATTGAACCCACGAACTTTGGCCATCTGACCCATCTGAGCCCGGCAATCGATGTAAATAATTACTGAAATAAAATATTAATTGTGGTAAATGATTACTACTACATATGTTAAGCAACAAATAACGTCTTCACTATCACCTGGACGAGGGTCAAGCTCACGGTCCTTGGCGACGAAGTCAAGACACGCGGAAGAGTGTCAGCCAAGTTCAAAAAGAGAACTGTGCAGCCACTGTGTGTATTTTTACCCGAACTGTTTGGAACCACTTTTTAACCCTGTATAACTCAAAACCTATTTAAGATAAACACATGAAATTTGGTACAGTTATTAAAACCTTTTACTTTAACAAGTATCGAAAGATTCATAAATACTGCTCATACGTTTATATCGATATTAACGTCCAAAAATAACTTACCTATAGATCAAAATTCTAACCCACTTTTAGATGAGCTAGAAAGCTAAAAATCGACTTTCAGCTTGGTAATTCTTTGTATAGAAAGGAATAAATCAGAAAACATTGCATTTTTTATGATTAGATTTTTTTTTCAAACAAACAATTTTGATGATTAATTTGATTTGAAAAAACCTTTGAAATTATAATCATATTAAAATTACTATTTTTATACTCATAATTTGTGATTCTATCCGGAATGTTTAACTTATATACACCTACTTAGGTGTCTTATGTCTGTCTTATAAATAATGAGAAACTAGATATGGTTAATACTGTGAACTTCTAGGTATATAACACTAGACCATAAGTTGCAATGGGGACCTCAAATAGTGGATCTCGCCAATAGCCTGAGTTCTGCAGCTTTTGCAATGTAGAAAATCCGCCAATTCATAGATGTTGAAACAGCTCGTTTAATTTATTTCAGATACTTTCACAGTATTATGTCTTATAGTAACTGCTGTGGGGCAATGCAACTGATGTTAACACAATATTTGTTCTGCAGAAAAAGGGCTATTCAAGCCACTTACAAAATGTTACCAACAGACTCTCTTAATAAGAAATTTATGTGATGACTGTATATTGTCTAATATATTTACGAAAACACTATGTATGTCCATGAAAATCTAGAAAAATTCGGGAAAAACTGACATGCATAATGTTAATACAATAAATAAATATAAGCTCGCAGTGCCTACAACTCGGATCCATAAAATAAATAACTCATTCAAGGGCAATTGAGTGAGTGAGTGAGATTTTACAATAAAATCCCAAGTAGCTTATATAACTAGGCTTATCTCTTAAACTTACATTAATAACAAATTAATAAATTACATAGGTGTTGTTGGTAGAACCTTTATCACCACCAGATTTTCTTACAAGTTCTTTTCGGGTGGTTCGCGTAATGAACCTACAGTAAACTTAGTTTTTAGACTCATCTAGTGCTGGCAGACAAGTTTAAGGTAAATTATGAGTTTTATGATTCCTTGGGTTATCAGGGTCGTCTGTATTATATATGCATAAGATCATTATTAAATTTCCTTTTTAGAAATATTAAAGTAATTAATATTTTTATTATTATTTTATTGATGATTTTTTGAATAAAGCTTGAATAAAGTATATTTGACTTTAACGTTGATTTGACAGCTCTATCTTTATAACAGCTTAACCTCTCTATCTTTCTTAACATATCTTTCATAATTCTACATCATAATCATCACAGTAGCCGTAAAATGTCCATTGCTGGACACCGGTGTCCCCATAAAGTGGTAATTTTGTCCTTAATTGCTGCGCTGGGCAAGCGTAGTGGGAAGAACTTTTGCGATGTAAATGCATCCCCACAATGTTGCATGTGTTGGTTTACAAACCACTTTTTTTGGAGAACCTAATTCCTAGGACTTCCACTTCCAACGCCATTGGTAGGATGGGGGTACGGCTTATTATTTAGCGATTACATTCGTGTATTACGTTATACGTGAACACTTGACATACATTTCGATATTCATATGATGTATCTAACTTTTGTCGGTAAGGACGCATATAAGATTGTTCGATTATTATATTGTCTAACATTCACAGTGTGCCAAAAAAGCTCGCAGACTTAGACTTTTCCCTACTACTCCTACATTATCACAAAAAAATATCTTGGACTCTTCCTCAGAAATCAATCCAACGATCATCAGTTTTTCAATTTGAATATTATCGTTCTTTAACAGGCATGTAACGAGGTACCATATTTTAATAGGCTACGATTATACTATTTTTAACCTTTTTTTTATTTAAGATGCATTATGTATTCTAACAGTACTTTAATATGACAGAACAACACTGCGGCGATACTACAAAGAAATATTAATTATAAGAATTAGGCACTGCTTTAGTTTTAAAAAGTTGGTAAAAAAATGTAGGACTATTGAACTCTCACTCATATTAATACAGCGGTATATACATAAAGGGAATCGCAATTTTCTCTTTAGTGTGTAAAGTGAGTGCAGTGAGTAAAGCAATATACGTCGATTAAATTGTTCAATTTGGGCAATATTCTCCCATAGCGTGATAGCCCCATTTAATTTACTACGATGCCTGAGTGAACTAATTTGGCACTAGATTTACTTTAAAAGTATTTTCATTGGGTATTCATTGTAATCACAATCACCTAAATATTATTTATAGAAAAACTGTCGAACAATAATATTCTACAAACGGAATAAAAATTACTAGTTACCTTGTCTTAAAAAGTAATTTTTTACAGGAACCAGGGTGAAAAAACCATGAAAAACATATTTAGCTAATGTTTTAAATTTAAGGTAGGGTATGGTTTCTGATTACTCATATTGATATATAAGTAATCAGAAACCATATAATCTATGGCAGAAGCAACAAAAGCTGAGTTTAGAACATTGTGCCGGGCACAGTTCATTGGGTTGTAAAACTGTTGCCAAGGCTAACCCTGGCTAACCCTAACATCTAAATGTGCGAAGTAAAAAGAAGAACGGTTGCCTATTATTGTCTTTTTAAGACGATAAGGAACAGCTATTTGCAGTGCCAAAATTGGAGAGCTCTAGTTTTGGCACTGAAAAAAAGTAATTAGAGAGCTCTTCTGGTTAATATCCAGCCAAAGCTATTTGAACTGCTCTCTATGACTGAAACTTTAATGGAAAGGTGCAAATAATGTGTTGAGATACAACAACTTTTAATACGGGCCGTTTCAATTGAGCTTTGGTACTATCGAAGTAGATTTTAGAAAGAGAATTGGTGCTTTTATTTTTTATCATTATATATATTAGTAGATCTTAAAACGTGTGTTTAGATCTAAGATAAAGTTAGATACTAGCCGCCCAGATATTTCTATCTTCATAAATATTGACACAAAATGGTATCTATGCCTTGATTTTCTTAAACAACGTGTAAGTGAGACATATATTAAAACTTTGTTATTGTTTATCTAACAAAATTAAACAATACTTTTATTTAAAGCGATTGCCGCGCATGGTGAAGTTATTTGTAGTTTTTTTGAAGAAAATTCGAGCAAAAATCAAAATCAAGCCCCTTGGAGCCATGCACCAGGCACGATTAATAGCGAGAGTAATTTATTCTTTGAAAATACAATTTGCCTTCAAATCTCTCAGGTCATCAGAGAACCTTTTACTGAAAACACCTGTGCATTCAACAACGTTTTTCAGTAAGTCCGTTACGGCCTAGGCTATTCGTTTGCGGAATGCACTCCCACTTAATATTAGAAGCACGCAGTCCCTGCCTGTGTTTAAACGGTTAGTGAAGGATCACTTTCTATCATTAAGTATACATAGTAGTTATATCTAATTAAATTTCCTTAAATATGATTTATTTATATTATTGATACCTCTTACCACCTCTTTTTCTCATCTAGTCTTTCCATCCAAGCCTGGCCTTCAGCCTTCCAAGCCTGGAAGAAATCGCTATTTGCGATAAGGCCGCCAATTGTACTTTATAATTACTGTGTTTTCATGTATTTTTATGTTTGGTGTACAATAAAGTATTTATTATTATTATTATATATATATTGAGTAGACCTCGACTTAGAACATTACGACTTAAGGCGTTCCGAATTACGTCAAACAATTTTTTGACACTACTCTTCAATATACTTCAATTGTTGCGATTTACGTCACAATACACGACCGTTAAATATTCGCGTTAACAGCTAATGTCTGTCTAATAAATGTCTGTGGAGCGCACACTTATTTATTAAACTCAGTGCGCACAATCTCAAAGGAATTTAAAGTGAAATATTCTATTACAAATTAATTAACCTTGTTTATTATTTTTTTCATACAAATAATTAAATATGATAATTATAATCGAATTATATAATAATTATTATTAACAAATTCAATACTTTTTAATATTTGAATTTGCAATATGTTATTATTAATTGTCAATTAATAATAAAATATTTCAGCATATATATTTTTTAATATTCTATTGTAATGATTTATCTCTAACCTCATCACTCTCATCTCATCACATCACTCATCACCATAGTGGCGTTAGTATTAGTTTCGGAGTTAAACCAAGGTAATGCGGGGGAAATAAGAAAAAGAAAAAAAATATATCCTACGTCGTTTTCGTGAATCAGTAGTCAAAATTTGCAAAGCAACAAGTGTTATATCTACATTCAGTACTAGACTTTAAAAAGTTAATGCATTAACACAGAAATGAGTGTGAGTTGCGAATGTCATGAATCATTTCACTTTAAAAAAACACCATTCTGACACTATTCGTCTATAAAAATAAAAACTTATAATTTAAATTTATGTACTGGCACAGATCACCAAATTGGATGATTATTTTTGTTGTTGTTTGAAGTTGTCAGAACCAGTTTCATACGGGATCAACTAGGATCGGGAAGTTTGTATGGAAATTGTAATACCCAATATTTTCATGCAGGTAAGTTTATAGGTTAGTAACCCACAAACGGGAAAAAAATTACAGTATCAGGATCTAAAGGAAAAAAAATACCCGGGTGAAGTCGGTATGGATATCTTTTACAAACCGTACCTAATTCATGGAAAAGAAAGAGCAATTTTGCTATTATTACGATTACTTCCGGATAAATGAAAAAGATTAAGAGATATCGGACAATTAGAAAAGTGCTAGAAGATAGATTTGTCTCACTGCCTAACTTAAATGATATATCTGTGTCCCATCGGGGTAGGCAGAGACTATGGATCTCCACGTGTCTTGTCTTGGCATACCTCTCTTGTTTCCCTTACTCGCGTTTGTCCTTTCATAAACGTTCGTTTATTCTTGGTACTTCTGACCTAACTCTTTTTTAATACCTCTTCTACCTTAAATACGGTTTTAAGTTTAAAATTAGTTCGCCTTGGCCATCCATTTTTTTAAATACCAGTTATTTTTAATAAATAAAAATAAATAAACGATATTAAAATTGATATGATTTGACAAATATTTATCTTACAGATAATCTATATATATAAAAATGAAACCCGTTTCGCGTTGTCACGGCATCACGTGTGAACGGCTAAACCGATTTCGATAATTCTTTTTTTTAAATGTTTGTGGAAGTCCAAGGATGGTTCTTACGGAAAAAAATATTAAGAAAATCTCTGAGAAATATTGAAAAGTATACATTTAATTTTGCATATTTTAAAAAACGCGCGTTACGAATGTCAATTTTTTTTTTATACGAATGTCAACGTCATTCACAGCCATAGACTATATTAAAAGAGCATCGTTTGTTCGGAAACGTGGTTACTTAATTAAGTTTGTTCGGAAACGTGGTTACTTAATTAAATTCTATTGCACTATTTTATAATTTTTTGAAAATAATACATATAGTAAACCTATACAAATTTCGCATATCCTATTTAGTAATCTGTGGTAGTATCTGTTTCCCTAACTTGACATTGGCGTCATTGGCGAATGGCTGAACAGCCAAGCCAGTTAAAAAAAAAAACTGTGGTAATCTGTGGCATCACATCCATAACCGCTTTTGTTTGATAATTACGGTAAGTTGACAGCTTCATATCGATTTTTGGTAACTTTTGGTGACTACATAATATTACAATTTGGTTATACAGAAAATATATGAGAGCTTTTTATTTTCAGTTTTTAACAATGCCACCAACCAGACGTACAAATTTAGGCCACAGAACTCGAAATACGGCAAGTCAAAGAAATCTACGAGCAAATCAAACTGATGAGCAACGCGAAGCGCGAAATGAACTTCAACGGAATCGAAATCAACATAGAAATGTTGTGTTTAATCCCCACAGAGCTGCATTCAGTTATAATGTGGCAATTGATTATAGTTCAGAGCGAATTGTTGCTATTGGACTAATGAATATTGTGTGTCCACATTGCAAGGCATTGAAATTCAAAAATGAAGGCCCTGGATTGTGTTGCAGGTGATTTTTGCCAGTTGCCAGTTGTTCCACGCTCAACGCCAGCTGATGAACTGAATGCATGTTTGAAGTCGTCCATTTTATGGAAATACATTAAAACACTTAAATTGAGTATAAACATGAGAGTCGAATTGCAGGAAGACCAGTCAGGAGAAGTGTTTTCCAAACAACTACTCGATATTGGTAATGGTAATATTGCTGTTAATAGATCATCTGGATACATTACATTCCCTACCAATTTTTGTAACTTTTGTGAATCAAAGACCGAACTCATGGAGAAGGTTTTCCCAAACATTGCACAAAATTACGTAAATCACGTTTGGTTAAGCGAATGTGTTATATTGGCCGCAAAAAATGTTGATAGGAACGAAATGAATTTTCAGATTCAAGAGAAAATAGCTGGCGAATTGAAGAATTACAAATCAGTTGATTCCGTTACTAATGAAGATGAAGTTGTGAATTATCCAACAGAATTTTTAAATTCGCTGGAATTGCCCGGGTTACCACCTCATAATCTGCAATTAAAAATCGGATCAGTAATTATTATGTTACGGAACATAAACCAGCCACGTCTGTGTAATGGCACCCGGCTTGCGGTGAAGAAATTATTGAACAACGTCATCGAAACCACAATTTTGAAAGGGAAGTACAAAGGCGAAGATGTTTTAATTCCACGCATCCCTATGATACCGAACGATATGCCATTCAGCTTTAAGCGTTTACAGTTTCCAGTGCGGCTTGCATTTGCAATGTCAATAAATAAATCACAAGGGCAGTCGCTAAGTGTATGTGGCATCAATCTAGAAAATCCATGTTTTTCACATGGCCAATTATATGTTGCCTGTTCCCGTGTCGGAAAACCATCAGCATTATTTATTTACGCGCCAGAACATAAAACTAAAAATATAGTGTACAAAGCATTAGATTAAAGAAACAGCAGCATTAGAATAGAGAGAAACAGTGAAGGGTATTGAGGCTATTAGTTGTTTTCTAGAGCGCGCGTGGTGTTAAGCTCAGTATTTACTTCAAAATGCCAAGTTGTTCAATAGCGATTTGTAAAAATATAAGTGGAATTATTGAATCCTATGGAATAAACACTATTATGAAAATATATATTTTGTTTTATATTTAATAAAATTAGGTCCTTTTCAGATATGGCGAGACCAGGGAAATAGGGATTAATTTATATATGGAGGATATTATAGATTCCAGTTTAAATTGAATAGGTACTCATACCTAAGATAGGTCAACTATACAAAATAAAGTAGTGCATCAAAGCTACGCTAAGGCGGTACGAAGTTCGCCGGGTCAGCTATATTAAATAATAATACATGAGCAAAGCCTTTTAATCAAGATAATATTCTATTTGAGGCATTGAATTCCAAGAACGAATTAATAGAGTCAAAAGAAATATATCATCTTCTATTGATAACACTGAAAAGGACGTTTAAGAAATCTTTTAAATTATATTTTTATTAGTAAATAATATAATGAATAGTGAAACATGTTGTTTTATGTTGCATTATTGATGAGGTTTTTTTTCATCTTAGCACCGAACTATTGGCTAATCGGTCAATGCACCACCAGAGGAATTAAGCAGAGTCGCTCATTATAGAGCGACCCTATGCCTGAATTAAATTTCATAACAAATGCTTATACGTTTTACCTTTAAATATTGTTTACATTATGTGGAAGTGTAATGGACATATCTATATTTAGACATAATCACGAGTGTTTATAGCTAATGCGAGTTTGTAAAGAATTAGCAAGTCGTCGTTAATTATAGAGCGTAATTCGCAAGTTTTTATTACATTCTATCAAAAACACAGAGGCTGACGAAACTGTTTTATATACCGGAGTTTGCACCGTGTTGATAATGATGCAAGGATGTATAATTTTTTTTTTATTATCAATATTTGTGTGTACTTAAACTAAGATACTGTGTTTTATTGAGACTGCTAATTTTGACTAACTAAAACTATTTCCTAGAAGTCAGCTTCGGCATTGACTTTATTCTCATGTTTAAACTTGTTGTCACTTCCTAGCACATCTATAATAATTTACCTTACTGTACAGTAAGTTGGATAATTTTGGAAAGTCAGAGCAGCATTCGCATTCTGTAATCATCATATTAGGCATGAGATGCTGGACATAGGCCTCCTCAAGGAAGAGGAAATTTCATCTCATAATTTCCGCGCTGGGCATTTGAGCTACACTGTTTCGGATAGATATACCACTATCTGCCGGGTCTGGTTCCTTAGCTGCCTCTTACGACACCTGGTACAGGGGGATTTACTATTCTACTCTACCAGTTTATTACAGCGTTTATGGAATGTATATTCCTGACGTCGCAGTGTCCAATTCTCGTATATAACATAGACAGTGGCGATGCTTTATTGAATGCGGTAGTAAATTCGATTCCAAGATTTTCCGCAGAATGATGCTCTAACTCCTTCCCATCAGTCTAGTTTATTGACACTCTTTTACAGTGACAGCTATACGACTCTGGAATGAGCTTCCGTTGAATATTTAGTAATCCCCAAATAAATTTATCCTGAAACGCTTTCTCCGGACTTTATTCACTGATTATGCTTCTCTAACTTTATAACCCTATTTCTGATGTACGTTTTTTTTTATATCATATATATTTATTGCTTTTATTTATAAAGATATGTATGTAATTTTTTTTCTGGCTCTGAAACTGTTTGATCCAAGTCAACGTGACCTTATAAAAACATAGTTGGTGAATCTTCTGCTATATATTTATTTTTGTCTAAATCATAAGTATCTCAGTACCTTAATACGAATTAGATTAAAAACAAATAATGACAGCCAATGAGCATATAATGTTTCCTGATTCCACGGTTGAGTGACCGGCGGAGAGGCATTAACTCGCGAAGCCTTGCTAAGACGCAGCTTACAGCTTAGCTGATAGGATTAGCGTAAAGATATCGTTTCTTTCTCAATAAAGGCTTACCGGGTCTTGATATTTAAGGTGCTAAACTCGCGTCTTCACATACAGTTTTTTTTAATCATTATTATCATCATTACAGCTATTGGAAGTCCACTGCTGGACATAGACCTCCCCAAGAATGGGGGAAATTTGCCCATAATTGCCGCGCTGGGTAAGTGTGTTGGCAATCGCAGAGCGCAGCTTCAGTGTCTAAAAATAAAAACTTATTTTGTTTATGTTTTTGTTCATTTTATGACGCCGAACGAATATATAAAGATGTGGACCGCAAATTTATTAATGGTATTAAAAATATTTTTGGATGAGGTTGCTTTCTGCAAAGTAAATTTAGTCAGCGAGAATATTCTTGTTGGATTTAATATAAATATTTGTTAAATATGGATGGAATGCCATTTTCTTTTTCCAGTTTGTGTTATGATTGTGATAAGTCTGTTTTTCCAAATATAAGTCTGTTTCTCCTGTTTTAATTTCCTGTAAAATACTTTATGTTTCATAGTATCCAAAACTCCTTACGGATTTTTGTTATTATCATGTTTAGAATGTATTTCATTTCACCTCTCCAAGATAAGAGAAATTTTCCCCATAATTGCAGCATATTGGCAATCGCAGAGGGTAACTTTCATAAACTTTCACAACAGGGATGCTGCTGCCCATCCCCACCCAGTGCATTTGAGTTACGCTGTTATGAGTGTCAGTACTAGTACCTTAATCGCCTCTTATGATTCCTAGTACTAGGGGAAGTACTATTCTACTCTGCCGATACCCTACGGCTATTTCAGGTCTAAATATTGTAAGTTAATATGTATTGTGATATTTTGCCTATATTATTTCTTAGTTCTTCAATATCTCTTTCGAGCCTAACTTGCCAAGCAGGTTTATCACAGTTACGTTTCTTGGGTCAGTTATGGTGCTATTCCAGTGTCTATTTAATAACCCAGTTGTTTGCATACAATACGGTACAGTATATTAAGGTATATATTTGTGGTGTATAAAAGTCTATTGTGAAGAAATTGCTTAATATTTTATCATCGAAAATGTAAACTTACTAGTGGAAATATTTATCAGCTATGAGGCGTGTTAAATGTTGTCTTATTGCGGGATCAGTTCCAGTATATTGCGTAAGCGCAGAGTGCAGATTATCCGTTGGGTCTCGTACAATTGTTGGGGGTATAGTTTCGGGGTGTAAGCGACGGCGTTATAGCTATAGATGTTTGGGTGGATGCGTGAGAGAAGTTAGGCCTAGAGGATGAAGTCTGAGTGGGGTTTCTTAAGGGTTATAATCCTTCATAGAAGATGAAATCGTGTTAAGTTAAATCGGTATATAGGTTTAATGTTCGAGTTTACTATTCGAGTTGACTGTCAGATTCTTAGTTTCAATAAATATCTGCTTCTATTTCTAACCTAATTTCTTTCAGCTAGGCTAAAATACTATCAAAAATTTTGATCTATACCGTCTTTTATCTTATATTTAATAACTATTCTATAATATAAAATTTGTTCCGATATGTTAGGATACTATTTTATAATATACTCGTGTTAGGATTTCCGGCAAGTTGTCAAATCGATCTCTAATTTAGATACGCGGTAATACATACGCATAACGAAAAGGTATACTTTATTTGTCCAACTTATATGTGGTTTACCCGCCACTTCACCTGGGATACAGTTTTGAAATCATTAGCTTGCTCTGTAGCTCTAAAGGCTTTTGCTGAGTAACTTTGCACTCCGAGGAGCTAGTTGCAGAGGTAATTATGTCTGTTCCAAATTGTCGGCAGTAATACTTTCAAATGATCCGGTGGGAGCCCGCCTGTTCAACCCCTCACTGATGATGGTCCGTATGCTGAGACACCTAGGCGTGCTCTGGTGATAGCCATAAAGATTTCTTATTTAATGTAATCTCCATATCGAATGAGTTGTGGCTAGTAATTTCGCAATCGTGTACCTATTCCGGTCCCCGGCCCCGTGATCGTGGATTAGGAGAAGCGGTTGAATTTTAGGGGACTTACTATTACTATTATTATAATTATATTTTCACTGATCACTAAAGTTTCATTACATTTTATATGCGCAAAACATAAAATTGGATTAAGAAAGACAATATCAATATGTCTTAATCTTAACCACATAAAAATTAATCCTTTTTTACCTTAATCAAACAACGTAAACGGCTGGGCCGATAACGTTATCTTTTTGTTAAAAAATTGATAAAACTTAACATCCATATTAACTTTATATTTTGTTTTACAGAATACGCGCTACAAAATATAACTTATATGAGATACATCGGTCGAAGTAATAATATATATTGTATTATTTTTAAGACGACCTAGGTGAACATATCTTAATTTCGTAATATAGGTATGAAAGAAGGGTTAGGTGTCAAAAATACCAGGTATAAACAGGAACATATGTGAAAGGAATAATGCGAATAAGGGAAGCAAGAGGTAGGTATGCCAAGATCATAGCAAGTGGAGATCCATAGTCTCTGCCCTCCCCGATTGGATACAGGCGTGATGTATGTACATAAATATGTATGTTATTTATACCAATTAGAAAATTCATCATTCATTGTAGTTCAAAGGTAGTAAGTAGTTTGCGGTATGGTTGCGGTAGCGGTTGTAAAATAGTACCTCCTCCTGTACAGATTTCCTAAAAGATGAGTGACTGAAACCGACATATGGCGACATATATCCCCGGAAAAGCATAGCTTAAATGTTACAGAGTGGGTATGGGAAACAGCATTGCCATCACAGGCCAGATGGCCTGCGCGATAATTAAGGGCTAAATTAAAATTGCCCTTAAAATACCTTGTTAGACCTTTATTTGGTAGTGGACATCTTAGACTGCTTATGCTGATGATGTAGATTAGACAAGACAACACCTGCTTGTTTCTGCTGTATTAGTATCATTTTTTTTTCACTTGCTTAATATATATGCTGGTATCGATTAGAATGGTATCTCCCACTGGATCAGGTGACTTAAGAGGCGACTGAGGTATCAAAACCGACATATGGTGGTATTTCCATCCATAACATTGTAGCTCAAACGCACTGGGTGGGAATGGGCAGCAGCATCCCCGTCGCGAATGTACGCTATGCAATTGAAAACACGCTTACCCAGCGCGGCAAATATAGGAAGAATTCTCCCTTTCTTGGGGAGCCCTATGTCTAACAATAGACTTCCATTACTGATATAATGATTAAAAGATAAATTGAAATTTTGTAGACAATACTCTTAATTTATTCATTTAACAAACTTAACAGCTAACTTACAGGCTATACCTAGTACGAACGTGTGGCATTAAAAACTTATAACAAAACATACAAATATCTTATATAAAATATTATCATTAACTTACATAACTAACAATATCTAATATTAGTTTTGCAAGTTCACTCAAACTGCCCGCGTAGGTACATGCACTCTATCATGCATACAACTAATTACAAGTAGGTATAAATATATTCATACATAGTTCAAATTTTACCTAATAATTGTGATACAAATTAAACATTTAAGTTCTTCTTTTACTTGTGTAAATTAGAGTTGCCTTCATTATAAAGCCTAGCGATATAGAACCAGCGCATAGCAGAAGGAAATTAAATAATAGTAGAGTATAATTGTAAAATGTTAAATGGTAGAATATTTATATTAATTTCAACAAATGCTTTAAAAAGCTAATTTATTGAACGTAGTATAATTATTTAACACACTTAATCTTAACTCTTACACGCTTTATTTCTTTTGCTCCATATAAAGTCGTTTACGATGAATTGTGCGAAATAATAAAATAAATGTTCTATTACCACGTATACAATTAATACTATAAGTTTCTGTTTGCTGAACATTCTGAAGACTGGATACAGATATTCTCCTTTAATATAACTGTCAATACACCTGCGAAATAAATGCACGCTATATTAATGACTTCTTTTTCCAATATTTTAATTTATGAAAACATGAGGTTAATTAACAGATAACTAAATTCAGACATTTTTTGTGTATAATAACAAACAAACTCTTTTTTTTTCGGCTTTTATGTTCACACCAATTAAAGTTTAGCGTGACGTCATCACCAAATAACTGTCATTAGCAAATTTTATTACAGTTATAAACTTCACAAGAATTAAAAAAAACTTATCAATGCATTATTTTATATTGCATGTCGCTTGCATTTGATTACTTATCAAGCCAAACAACATAATTGAATTGATATCCTTCGTAGTAACTTGGTAGCAAGGTTATCAAATCAAATTTTCGTTGGAAATATATTTTGACATTTTTAGTTCTTATTATCCAATTGGTTCCTTTGATATGATGATCTTACAAAGGAATATTCAATGTTTAATTTCACCATACATAATGACACGACTAATGCTTCTCTGTCGATGAATTAACATCCTGATTACTTTTAATGACATCTTAAATTTATGTATGAATCATTTTTGTTTTCCAAACAAGAGCTCTCTCATATAAACTTAAAAGTTTATTTCTTAAGGTATGTGGAAGTTTGATAAATTTACTGTTTTGATTCGTTGACTGCATAGACGTTTTACTTGAGTTATTTTTATATCCTGCAATGATTATCATGAAAACTTTACGTAATAGCCTTTTTTTACACAACTTGTGCAACTTGCGCAGGAATTGAAGCCTAACGATCACCTTGCCAGGCGAGAATTCGTGGGTCCAAAATGAAGCTCACTTGTGGTTAAATGGATACGTCAATAAACAAAACTACCGTATTTGAAGTGATGCTATTCCTCGAGTGTATATTGAGACATGACATTTTATGGGCTGGAGGAATAATTGGTACCTACTTATTTAAAAACGATGCCGACCAGAACATCACAGACAATGGTGACCACTAGAGACAGATGATTACTAACTTTTAGTTCATCAATTGAACAATCATGATGTACAGGAGCTGTGGTTTCAACAAGACGGCGCAATGTGTCGTAAATGTCACACAGCTCATGTCACATTTGGTAAATTGAAGGAATCCTTTGGTATCCGCATAGTTTCACGTTTTAGACACGTGAATTGTCCACCAAGATCGCGATTTGACGCCGCTTGCCTATTTTCTGCGAAGATATGTGATTCGGTAGTAAACGCCGCGTTATTGCCGATAAATAGCCACAAGTGTTGGAAAAAGTCATCAAAAATTGGATCTCCAGGCTAGACTACTTCCGAGCCAGCCGTGGTGGAAATATGCCAGGAATCATATTTTAATCATAATACCAGAAGATTATCTTTCGAATAAAGTAAATTCAGTAAAATCAATAAATAAACATAATTGTTTTACTCCATTTCAGATTTCTATACCTCTAAATAAAATACCCCTTATTAATGATAGTAATAAATAAGTAAAATTACTTACACGACAAAGTAAGTCGCCATTATAACCGCCATCAAAGTGAATCCGGGTAAGTAATTTTCAGGACGCTTTCTTGGTACTAATATCAAATCCAACACACTGAAGACCAGACTAATGGTATGCATGCTATGTTGGGTCCAGAAGGGCACAATCTCGTCTACTGACGCTGGTGCAACCAATTCTCTGTCCGTGATCCATAATCGCCAAAACAGTATATCTGCAAACTAAGAAAAGGGTAAAAATATACTAACAAACCATTAGTAACAAAATTGGGTGTTACGGTATAACGTCGTCTGAAACGACGGATGGCTGTATATTCACCCAAATCTGTAGCTCAAGCGCAACAGAAAGGAGGCGGTAGCATCATCCCTACTGCGAAGCTTAGCACTATGATCACGATCACGGCTGCCCAGTGTGGCATCTTGTGGAAATGCAACGGCAAATCTCAATAATTCTTTAATCTAATAGACTAGACTGACAAAAAACAATAGACTAAAATTATCAAATATCTACATTCTTCGTTATAATTTGCTATTAGTAACTAATAAATGCTATAGTTATTAAGACGGAAAGTAATGTCATAGTACACTTGCGTCATAATAATGACATAAAATATGTCAACATATTAAATTAGCATAAAAATCGGCCAACCCAACTACATAAGGATAAGTACTTCGTGCAAATCTCTAGCTCTAAATACAAAGGAAACAAGCCACTGTTCTGTCAATAGAACGATTTATTATCATAGTAGCCGGCGTGAATAGATAAAAAAATGTAAACAAACCAATTTACAAGCGGTATACTTGAGACTGTAAAGTTTTAGTAAGAAAAAAACAAATTCAAGTTTGAGACAACTAATAATATTTGCGATTAAATGTGTAATTTATTACTACGGTAAATTTCAGCATATACTGTGTAATTGAAATATGTATATATATATATATATATACATATATATATTACATGGCCCTACACGGACAATTAAGATATCAAATATATTCATAATATATATTTCAGCTTTGTAACATTTTCTCGATTTTTATATTCTTGTCTGTACTTACTGCTGTTGTAGGGAACAAAAAACTGGTGAAACAGATGTATCTAGCTTGATTTAGTAACCCCACGTGCGCCTGCGCATGCTCTCGTCTTAACTCCTTCCAATCACAGTACATGCATATTGGTAAATATATAAATAATGTCAGCTGCAAACAAAACGTTTTTATTTCATAGTATTACAAATATAAACTTATATGAACTATAAAGTTAAAGAATTAATGAATATAGTGCCTACTGACTTGTTTCAAATTAATAATAACCTTGATCGCCAAAATTTAACCATTATCATAAATAAATAAATATATAAATAGATAAATGCATAACTTTGATATCAATTTCTGTTAAACAGATTATCATTAAAATATACAAAGGCGTACTTTTAGATTTTATCAAATTTTCGTCTTTTTAATCCAACAAATCTTTGGAATTATTGAAAATATTTTATTATTTAGTTTTATGCTAAATATATAAATAAATGTAAGTTTTGATTTGTTTAATATATCAAATGTGCAATGACTTTTGCAAGTACAAATATAGAATTAGCCACAAATTCTTACATGATGGAAAAGTACGAGTACTTTTAGTTTCTCGAAACACACTTAATGGCAATCATTTTTATAGTTATTCTTATTTCATCATTAGCACACTTTTTGAACAATAAATAAATACTACATCACAAAACCACGAGATCTCATCAATGTTAGGTAATACATTCCTAAATAATTTAAACATATAGATTTAATAATGCACATTTATATGTTTTACATACATTAAACTTTATATAATTATAATTAAGATCATAAACTAAAAGAAGTATATATAGCAAAAATACGTATGACCTTTTTCGATATACAGGGTTAACTTGCATAAATGTTCACTCAGAATTTTTTTAACTATTTATAATTGATAGATCAAAACTTACATTAAACCAGCAGGTGATGAGCTTCCACCTAACATTAGCATATACCCACAACGAAGGGTCTTCAGCTTTCGTAAAGTCAATAGTCAACAGTTTAATTGCAATAACAATTAGATGTACTAATGAAAATCCGTAGATCCAGAGTCGCACTTTCAACAACTTGTCACTCTTACGTAGAATATTCCATGAAATATCGAGTTTCTCGTTTAGAACAAATTTCACTAGATCCTCGAACTTTATCATTTTCCACGAGAACACTCAGCCGTGTGTCTACATGCAATGACGCAAAGTCTCAGAGTCCGAGCAATATATTAAATATTGTACTGTTCTGTCGCATCCTTCAAATCGTAATACATACAGCAATGTTGTTGGGTGCCAGTGTACAGTAACTTATGGGAATTTAGTGTTTCATATTAGTAAAATTCAACGTGTTAATTTTTGGTAACTATAAAAAGGTTCTGTTTTCGATAATAGTACTCTTTGGTTATACGGTTTTACTTTTGTAGTTAGTAGAAGTACACAAGATATACAATTGAAGATGGGAAACCTTCCTTTCTAGCGCAGTCATTGTAATTATAACTGATACGCAAGCTATCATATAATTGTAACAAAGATGTCTTATATTCATAGTGCTGACAGGGATTTTGGGATTAAATAATAATTTATAATTAGAACGTTGTTGCATCTTACATAACGGTTTTTTTTTGTTACGAGACGTGATTCTCTAGGATTTCTATTAATTATCCTCCTGCTACGACTGCGTCCATATGAACTTTATTTTTTATTACATCCTTCAAGATAAACTTTCCTGGATCTCCAAAAAACGTACGGGTTTCAGGAATGGATTTCAGGGCTTAATCGATGAACCGATATGCTACGTATAAATTTTAAATATGTGAAAGATACTGAATCATTATGTTTTATTTTATTTACTTTTTTAAATTTATCAGCGCTTGTATACAATAAGACATATAAATATGGTAAATATTAAGAGCAACCGTAGTGGTTGCTCTTAATATTTACCATACACACTCTACACACGCTATAACATACACGCTATAACATATACTATACACGCTCCACACACTATGTAAACTACATGCGTTTAAATTATGTAGAAATTAGTACCTACTTTAAAATTTACGAGTAGACAACTATATAAAATACAAACTATTATATTATTTATAATATAATAAATTTATAAAATTTTGATGACTGGCTCTCACAAAAAAACATCACAGTATAATAATATGTTATATCAATATATCTGAACTTCTACTGTAGTATTCTACTTATTCTTACAAGTTTAGTAAGTCTTATTACTCAGAAGTTAGGGCTATACACCGTTTTATTCTTCAGGATTAAAAAAGGATTTCTAAGCCTGGAAAGTCAAGAGGTAGACCTGATACACAGGTCAGCTGTATTGGTACCATATCCTAGCCTATTTTTACCACCAACTTGCAGTTTTTGCATTGCCGACGCAGTAAAATTACTGGACATGCGACATAATATCTTCAAGACACAAGATTGCCCAACAAGTAGCTACACCCTATTAATAGCTTATTAATATATATATTTAGCCTATAAGCTGCGGTGATGCCAACTATCACTTGGAGAGTGTGATTGTTTATCGACCTAGTATATATTAAAAAATAAATAAAAGTCATTGCATCCGGTGCTCCCTGGGGCACATATTGGGGTTCAATTTTATTACACAAATTTGTTATTGCTATATTTGCAAATTACAATTCCTTTACCCAGTTTGATAAAATCCATAAACAGATAACTTTCTTAACGGGAGAAATTTTGGAACTCAGTCACAAGCATTACTAAACTTATTGTAAGCCACATTTTTTTACTCGTAATTTTCCACGTCAAACATTCTAAAAGAGTTTGAGAATAGTCAATCAAATTATTATTTGTGGATTAAGACCACATTATACCAAACCATGTTGATTAAAACAAAGTAATTTCTGAAAATATGTACTCATATGCTTAGGCAATGACCTGTATATTTTTGATATGGAAAAATATTTATAATGTTACAATTACCTGACTTATAAATAGAAATTACTCTAATTATCATAATTGTCTATGGTCTGGGAAAGACCTCTCTCTCTAAGAGCGATCGTATATTGCCAAAAGAGGTGTTAATTTGTTAATTATATTACATTATTGATATAATATTTGTAAAATTTTAAGACCGTGACTCATTTATGGTAAATCACTATTAAATAAATTACCAACATTTTATATTGACAAGAGTTAGCGTATTCGCGTAGCGTTCGTATCAGCGCATTTAAAAAATATATATTATTCAAAATAATAGACTAAACGTGAGCAAATACAAATTATAGAACAAATAATGGAGAAATACGCTCACCGTATGAGTTGCTTACATTTGTTATCGAAACTAGATATGAGCCAGTGTCTACGCGTTTTTTTTTATTATGTTAATCTAAATCTTTTTTGGGATTTCCATTATATTTGCCAAATTTCTTATATAAATGTTATAAAAATCAATTGTCTGCATCTAAACCATGACCTTATTTATATGCTTATGTTAGTTTGGATTCCTTTTAAGTTTTCTAAATAATGAAAAAAGTGTGAATTAGTAAAAGATGGAGTGATAGTAGTTGTGCTAATGCATCTTTATTCTGAAAAATGTGGCGACATTATTCCATTAACGACAGAGTAAATCATGCAAAACATTGATTGATACCCTATCATTGTTGCCAAAATTGTCAATTGAAACCCATTGTACCGTTATTAAAGGCAGCTGCACCAATTTATCGACTTTTAGGATTCCGTGACAAATAAGGTATTTTTATTAACAAGGTGATAACAAACTGATCTGATGAAAATGGATTTATATGGTAACAGAAACAACAAAGTCTTCCACTGGTCATATCTTTATCGTCCGAATGCTATACATTCAGAAATTCCCTTTGCTCTGCTGTAAACACCTGCTTAGAACGTAAATGGTCATCAACAATTTCCCTTTTTTGCGAAGGTTAATAATATTCAGCAGTGGACTTCCTCTAGCTGACAGGTTGATGAATGCATGCTCTCTTATGACACTAATAGAAATGGACACCACGGTTAACATGGTGACACGGTCTTAATTTCTAGTTTTAAATAGCTATTTCTTGCAAAATTAAGATTTGCGCTCCCAAGAATGACCCGAAATTATAAAATTAATACAATATCCACTTTAAAAGTAGGGGTTATGTTCCTATGAAATTGCAAACCTTACGTCCACTGGTACGCCCAAAACACTCCACGATACCACGTAACCGCAGAAAAAAGCTGATAATTTTATAAATACAAAACAACATTACTACGGAACCAAACCTTAATCAGTCAATACGCGTAACCAATACGCAATAGTTTTGCTTTATAACTTCATTGTGGATAAAACTAGACGCTGAATTCAGTAAACAAGCAGGCATTGTATAAACACGAGGTATTTCAAGTTTCATTAAATTTGAACCAGTAATGTAAGAAATATAACGAGTATATTGATATGGCAGAACCCCTAAACAATAAAAAAAATTATATGTAATAATTGTCAGATATGTTATCTTTATGCGATGGCCGTTTCAATTGCTTGATTTAATTTTTTTCAAAATTGTTAGGTTAGATTAGAACAAGTTAAGACAGAAGGCCCCTTAAGTAAAGACTGAACCAATTAATAACCTTGATTTGGTACTACAGGGATCTTACAACTTTTACACTAGAACAACTGAGTTACGAGACTTTGTTCTTTTGACAAGCATTGTTATGCCTATTGTTTAGCATCAAGCATCACGATCGATAATAAAAATGTGTTAGATATTACAAAATTATGTAAATAACGAGTAAATGTGTGTTCACGCGTTGTAACCCTTGAATTGGCGTTGTAACCATTCGATCAGTATAATTATTTTGTAAATAAGTGTTTATAGAAGGTCTGTCATAGAATCTTTAAAAGAAACTTTTGCTTGATATAGTCCTCTAAATATATAGTGACATATAATGGCAGCAGTCGAACTAACAAAAAAAAATCCAAAAACCATAATTCCAATATAAATAACTCATGTGACACCACTTCATTGGCATCTGTCATTCTTATCAAGCTATATTTAAATGAGTATAGGTCATATACTGTAAGTTAAGACTAGGCTGCATTGAAAGTTACTACAAGAGATAGACCTCAATATTGACCCAAGGTCGCCTGCATATCAAATTCAATGCTCTCTTCCCTTCTTCAAGTTGAAACCCAATATTGTTAAATAGGCTAGAGTGATATACTCATATGAAGATATGAGATTGCGCTATATGCAGATCATATATAACCGGACCTATAGGAAACGAGGTCTTACCTCTCGGGTCTATGTCCAACAGTGAGCGTCCCACGACTGGTGAAAGCTTAGATAAAATGAAACCTCAAATAGTACGAACGTTAAACACGATTCACTACGATATTTGATCTGACGCTAACATTTTTTTATAAAGCAGTACAATCGGTCATATACCGATCATATATAGAAAAAATAAAGCAAAGCTTTACCAAAGTAATTCTGTCTATTAACCTTTAAATTCATTCGAATACCAAAACAGAACAGTTTTTCAGACACTATCTGTAAAGTGCATTACTAAATGAAGAACATACATACCGACAGTTATCTCTATTTGAAAAATGACGTTTCTTATTTTAAATATCCGGTTGAATTTTATTTTTTAATTTTTTTTTTTATTTTCATTTTAACCTTTGCTTCACTATGGAGTCTAACGGCTAATAATGGTGAATAATTATAATAATTTGAAAAGCCCAATGACGCAAATGGCACCTAGTGACCCTATCTTGTAATCCAGGGGTCGTGGGTTTAATTCCCACCCAACACAAATATTTTTATGATGATATTTGTGTTTGTTTGATGTCTGGGTGTCAAATATGTATGTTTAAGTAGTATATTTGTAAATCATCTGTTGTCTGGCGTCCGTAACACAAGTGATTAAAGCGACTTACCACGGAGTCAGTTCAATGTATGAGATGTTCTGGGAATTTATAACAAAAAAAAATAATAATAATATGAAGGTTTGTTTAGGTCATCTTTCAGCTGAATCATAGCATGTATCTTCCTGAAGCAAGATGGGATTTGTTTCAAATTCTTGACTTTAGACTATAATAGTGTTTAAAAAAAATTAAACAAACCAAATTATTTACGAACACGGCGTCACAATATGATATACCAACCTTTAAATTCCTCTAACGATATTCTTCAAAGGGTTTTTACCACTTATCTTTGCAAATGTTAGCACAAGGAAAAAAAACGGGCAGTGACTATTTTTACTTGTTTTGTTTTACTAGGGTTCCGTGTCGCAAAGTCTCCACGTTTAGTGCAAAGGTCAAACACTATGAAGTAATGACTCGTTAGTCCTGTCCCCGCATCCCTTTGAGGAGATGACCTAGAAGTTTAACCAGGAAGTGGGAGATAGGTGAAATTGATTTATAGTTACCGCGTAAGTATCCACAGTAACTATTAATTATTCATAATAATTATTTATTTAAACATCTCATCTATTTCAGTTAGCACAAGTCTACTGGATCAGCAATCTATTTCTGTTTAATAAGATATGGGCCAGATAACGCAGATTGTAGTAATCTTACCTTGTGCGCTAAAGGTCGTGGGTTTGATTCCCACCCAGAGCAAATATTTTTATGATGATATTTATGTTTGTTCTGTGTCTGGGTGTTAAATATATGAATTTAAATAGTATATTTGTTATTCCTCTGTTGCCTGGCGTCCGTAACACAAGAGCTTTAAGCGACTTAACACGGAGTCTGGTCAATGTATGTCATGTAGTCGGAATTTATTATTGTGGGATTTAAATGGTTAAATTCGTTTGTCGGGTTAAGTGATAGTACGGTAAGCATTCTATGCACAATATTTTCGATTAATCGTCAAGGCCTTAACAAGGCTATCACTATGTTTGGACAACATATTAACCTTCCGTGTGACTCAGCGTTAATTTGCCAATATATGCATTGATGTGCGCTCAATGTCGCCGCTAATTATTGCTAAAGAATATTTAAGTTCATGTAATTCCCCGAAATCTCCTACGATATTTCCCTAGAGTGTAAACATAACCGTGACCTGGATAATGCGTACATATAATATGTATTTCTAAGAGATGTCTCGTCATTATAATATTTTCCACGAATTATCGAAACATTTAAATTTTTATTGCTCATAGTGTAACTGTTCTCAACAGTTTTTAAATACGGTTAATTAATTTTTACATTTTTTGTCCGATATTTCGGTAAAGGTACGACAACCGTTTTCAAGAGTGATGTTAGGGTTTCTTTAATTTTATATATTACACTTCGATGGGCCTATGAACATAACTGATCCTTTGATATTATTAGATTTATAAAAAAATGTATTGAATATTCACTTTTGACAAGCTAGGTTTTCAAAAATACTTATATAAATTACGTATACTTGCACGTACGTACTTAGCACTTATGTACATGTAAATCTTTTTATGTTTGAGTTTAAAAGGAAATAATATTAAAGTTTATTTATTTAGTTAACAGCTTGTTATTTCAAAATTAGTCATTGTGTTGAGTCCAACTCCAGGGTCAGCGGAAACCAAATATTGAATCTTTATGTCTGACAAGTGCCTTAGAACCCATGCTTTATAGAAGTACGAACATTAACGATTAACCGAAGGTTTTTGGAAGAGAACATTAAAATAAATTCAAAATCAATTTTAAAGACGATACCGTGTTAACGTCATTGGTTGAACAATATCATTAATTATAAATTATTTAACATTACTACTACTAATATACTAAATAAATATATTTAGTCTTACTCTTATAAATTAAAACATCATTATTATACCAGCCATAGAAAGTCACTGCTGGATATAGGCCTCCCCAAGAAACGGGGAATGTTGCCCAAAATTACCACGATGGGCAAGCGTGTTGGTAATCACAAATCGCAGCTTTCGCAACAGGTATGCTGCTGACCAATCCAGCCTTGCTATTTTTTATCACATTTAAATAAATTCTTGAATAATTAAGGGCATCGAAAAATTTGTCACGGGGTACTATTACAGGGTATTTTACACAAAATACTCCACTCAAATATATAAAATACGCAAAGTACATAAGCGAAAATGCGAGAACACGGATTTGATCATATTACCTATATTATTTACTCAGGAGGTTATGTTTAGAGGTATCTTATTTTGCTATAATAATAATAATAGGTGAAATACGTTATTTCAGGCATAGCCTTTTGTTAACCTAGATATTGCTTATTGAATCGCGTGGAGACCGACAATATTTAAGACAATTTTCTATAGATCATGTGTGAAAATTAAAATGAACACTCATACCTTAAACTTCGATAGAACAGCACGTGAAACAAGTCCCTGCCTTAGCAGCAAATATCAAGAGCAATACATAGACCGGCACATCGTCTTTTGAAAACTTTTTATCCACAAATATTATTTTTATTATTATATTTATTTTTAATGACTCAGTCGACACTGTCGACAAACAAACTTACGAACCGTGTGATAGTAAGCGTCACCGCTGCCAGTAGACATTCGTATCATCACAAGGGTATTACTAGCGTGTTGCCAACCTTGTAACTAGAAGATTTTTTTTCACTCACCTCACCAGTAATTTCGCTTCTTGTCTCCCTGTCTTATTGTTCAAACAGGAACACAGCAATGCCTACAGCGCTACTTGGTAGCAGAAAAATGAGAGACTGAGGTACCAACGCAGAAGACCTTTTTTTATTGAACTTTATTGCACAAAATACCCAAAAATGTACAAATGGCGGACTTAATGCCAGTTGGCATATAGTGGTGCAGACAATATATACACAAAAAAGACAAACGTTACATATACATTTGTATAAATAAACGCGATAATTACACATGATATTAAAAATATATATACAATAACGTACATGAGAAATAGGGTTATAAAGTTAGAGAAGCAGCATCAGTAAATAAAGTACGGAGAAAGCGTTTCAGGATAAATTTGTTTGGGGATTGCTTAATATTCAACGGTAGCTCATTCCAGAGTCGTATAGCCGTCACTGTAAGTTAGAGTTTGTCAAAAAAACTAGAGTGATGAGAAGGAGTTAAGAGCGTGAGAGTATCAAAAGAACGGACACCTTTGTATCTGGTCTACCTCTAGTAAGTAATATGATTATTGACGTTCACATTCGTGTATAATTATTATATCGCGCGAAGGACGTCTGCTGCTGGACATAGTCCTTAAATAATTTCATTACTACCGGTTGTAATGACTTGATCCAATTTTTATTGCACACATATCCATTTTTAGCCATGCAGAGCATATATACATTACGGGGATGCTACTGCCCATCTCCGCCTATCAGACCCCATCCATATTTCCAAACGTCTAAAAGCAGTAAATATATTTTTACGAGGGGACATATTGATACATACATGTGATACCGTCACCCGACGGTTCCGGTATCACAGTGGCCTCTAATCTTTTGGAACAATAAAAGTCATAAATAATTTATTTTCGTTGTACTACTACTACTACAAAAAGTCATCTCTCGTGTATTAATAATTAATTAGTAAACGCCTTAATTATAGTTTATTATGATTACTGTTTATTTACAACATTGCTATATACATTCTAAAGGAGATAAATCCGTAGTTCGATTTGCGAATTAAAAATAACTTAAAATCTAATATAAATACGCGTTTTTAAATTTGAAAAGAAATTGCAAATTCAATTATTACGCTTGCTAGATAAATAGATTTGCATTTTTAAACCAAGCCATATTGTTTACCTACAATTCAATAATAATTGAAATTCAATAAGTTCTTACCTCTCTTCTTCTAGCTCTTAGAAACATAAAACACTAATAGAATTTTACTTAAAAAAAAATACGGCGTAATCCGCACCTAAAGTCTGTAAATCCTACTATTCCTCAGTCAAAGAGCTAAAACAGCAAAAAATCGGTAGTTGCTGAAAAGTAAACAAGCCGAGTTTCCCCTTTGTGCTTCGGTCTAGCTTTAAAATAAAGAAAGAAAAGTTGTAAACCAGAGACTACCTGTCCATACTATTTTGTTCGAGGACAGTGTGAAACTGTTACAATGGACTCCGTAATTAGCCGAAACTCGGAAAAAGGAATAAATACTCGGGTATAGCTTTACTGCCAACTTAATCAAATGGTGGTCGACAAAGTTTAAAATAATTCTTTATTCATAGATCATATAAAATGAAAACTAATTCCTCAGAGCTAAATGTCGTTTACATTGTAATAAATATCCTCGGCTTAGCACTTCACTCTTACTATTTCTACCGCTTCAAGGGTTCGTATAGTAGTATTCCCCTTTAAGGAGTGAGAGAGGCAGTGAAATTACTAGGTAATGTGACATGTCTTTAAGTCACCACGTTGGCAACAGCTTCTGATATCCTTGTAACGATCGAGCGTCTGGAGGCAGCGGTGACGTTAACTATCTCTCTGGCCGTACGCATGTTTATATATATTACACATTTTTTTATATAGGTACATATATATGTATGTATGTACATATATATATATATATATATTACATCGAATATATATATTACATACGTATATATCCGGGCAAGAACGTGTATACGCTTATTACGCAGTCACCCGATGTGCCGATGTGAAGATCGCTGAGTTGCTGCCCTACATTTGTGCCAGGGTTCAGAGTGCAAGTGCAAGTGCAGCAAAAGTGTACATACTCCATAGTACTAAATAATTAAATCCATAGTTTTCATACTCATACTTCTTGAATGTGACACTTAATTATTATCTTTAGTTCACAGGGCGACACACTAGTGATATCCTTGCGATGATATGATACTAGCGTCTATATCTATATTTAGCTGCGGTCACGTTCACTATCAAGCGAACCGTATGCTTGTTTGCTGACTTCAAATTATTAAAAAAATCAGTTATTTCTCATCTTTATAGTTTGTAATTTATTGTTGTCATTTCTTCACGTATATTTGTTTGTTTAGCTCCTCTGACTGTAGCTAACGTAATTCGCTACAGTAAGAACGTATATATATGGTCACCTCATCATCACGATAATTAATCAACTTCATTCTTCATCTCTTCACTCATCTTTCTCCAATTATTCACAGATTATCTTGATTAATGATTTTGATGGCATTTACAAAATTCATAAATTGACACCTTATGACTATATGACAATTGCGTAACAATTTTTATAAAGATTATATATCCTAAATTACTTCGTTCGAGGTACAATAGTTATGGGTTTGGCTCGAAAACTATAAATCATGTTTGATCTTTATTACGAGTAAATGTAATGTTTAGTATATTAGTTATGTGTATGTTAGTTATGTTTTAACCATCGACTAACACATTTGACGCCGTTTATTTTAATTTCTAGCTACATATTAACATGTTTTAACTACAGACACCTCAAAAAACTGTGATAGAAATGTATAACGCTCATTGGCCGCCATTTTTAAGCGTTTGCACTTTTAGAAGATAGTTAGATAGTTGAGTACTGTTATTTATTATTTTGTGTCTGTTTTATAATAACAAATGAAACTGCAGTTTTTAGTTACGTTCCTTTTATGACAAGTTTGATAAGTCTTTCTGACGTCTATTACAACTCGGGAAAATATTGATGTGCATTAATTATATTATTAAATACTGTAAAAAATATTCTTTATTCAAGTAGACACATTACAAGTGCTTTTGAATCCTCAAAAAATTCATAAATAAAAACAAAAATATTTCTTGAGCAGGAAATACTAGAATTCAATAGATTTTTGATACTGATGACCCTGATGACCCTGCGAGATCATGAGAGTCATCGAACACATGTAAATTAGAACTAAGGTCTAGCCTTAAAGCTAAGTTTACGGCAGGTTCACTACGTGAACCACCTGCAAGAAGAACTGGTGGTGATAAGGGTTCCATTAACACCAAGTAACTAATGTTAATGAAATCGTTCGACATCAATCATTCGATCTTCGACGTTGGCGCTTACAAAGTTTTATTTTAAAGCTAGAGGTTAGAGCAATTCATTTCAATCTTAGTCAGTTTTATCATTAATTTAATCTTTAACACTATAATATGCTTTAGAAATAAGCTTACTCTTAACGTAAATTTTAATTTATTTCTCAATAACCCTAATATGCTGTCTGATATTTTATTGTAAAATCTTATACAATTGCCCTATTATGTTTATCTCGTGTATTAACATTAGGTATGTGTGTTACAATTTTTCTTAAACATGTCGAAGTTTTTATGGGCTTACATAATATTTTCAAGTACATACTTACTGTGTAAAGTAATTATATTTATTTCTTTAAATTTATCTTTCACTCTTTTTGATTAATGTTATAAATAGCACGAACAGCATTCGTCTGAAGCACAAATATTGAATTATTTTTTGCAGCATAGCAGTATTAACCATAAGACATAACACTGTAAAAATAACTAAAATAAACCAAGCGAGCTGTGTCTACATCTTCTGTTAATAAACGTACACGCAGCAACAGATAAACCTACTCACGTCTGTCAAAACTTCGCAAGCGATATAAATTTTTAACTAGAAGACATTGAGTTCAAACTTGACTGTAAATATTTGACTGATTTGGGAGGGTTTTGCACTGAACCTTATATATCGGAAAGACTGCAGAAGTAAATCTATCAGAGAGATTGACTAACTTATGGCCCCCTTGTAGCTTATTTTCTAAAGTGATACCTAGTACTTTATAAAACAAAAATATAAAAAATCTACATGTATTATTATTTTAAAGAATATAAATAAAATTATAAAATTACCGCAAGAGAGTAAAATGACATATCAAATTGCTATTGTGGTTATAGTTACAGGAAGCAATTTATTTTAGAACTATAGCGTAGTACTTATTATTTTTTATGTTTACGATTTTAATTTTACTTTATAAATAAATTACTATTGATAGTTCCATTTTTTTGCATATGACGCCTGTGTCCCATCGGGGTAGGCAGAGACTATTGATCTCTACATACTACGATCTTGGCAAATCTCTTCCGCTTCCCTTAGTCGTAGGTATCGCATATTTGTACTTTCCTAAATTTTATTTTTTATATTTTTATTCTTTTGTGTTTTTTTACTTATACTTTAATAGGAATCAATACGGAGATTAAAAACTTGACGAGATTTTATTATTTATAAATATTTTCAAATTTCTTTATATTTTACGAAAATGTTGGTGTATTAATAAACGCTTTTTTGAGGATTTCTGTATATTTAACTTTTATAATATTATATCTATCATACAAGTATTCCTTTTAAAGATATATTAAAGAAATATACTTACACATATCATATCAAATTTAGGTAAAATCCTGATTATCATCCACAGAGTTCAAGGTTTATATATATATATATATATATATATGTATATGTATATGTATATATAGTTTAACGTTACCACAAAATGTCGAATGTGAAACCACAGGCGAAACCTTGAACTCTGTAGATGATAATCAGGATTTTACTTAAATTTGATATGATATGTGTAAGACTATAAGGGATGCGTTTCGTCTCTATAATGTCTCGTTAAAAATTGCGTAAACATGTTTGTTAACTAGAAATAATATTTATACTAATAAATCTTCTTTCAACTATTACTATTAATTCTAGCATTCCTACACTTGGTTATTTTTATAGCTTAAATCCTTCAATAGATGCATTCTAGCAACAAAATAAAATAAATGTCCATAAATTCTGCTAAGATCATGAAATTCATATTGTAACCGGATTAAAAAAATTGTAATAGTTAATTTATAACTTACTACTGTTTTACACTTTGTATTAGAATATAAACCCTACAGTCCTCAAAATCCGCCTGCAATCTTCACAATTATTGTTAAAACTGTATGTTACTCTCCCATTTCCAAATAAAACATTTGTGCTGGTCGAAGAAATGGCAATAAATTATACTTTATCTTAATTAAGTTAATGGTGGATCAAGACAAAATTTACAAGCCATCTATCTCACACATAAAGTACCATAAGATCGCACTTGACTCCAACTTCGTTGGTTGCGGTCACGTACATAACAGCTTTCTCGAGTTACGCTAGATGGCGCTGTAATTGCCCGCCTTTTTATTAACCAAGGGAATGAATATTTACAACCATTAACGGTTTTTAACTACTCGTAATGTTACTATTTAAGGTCACACTTCTAAGAATACATTTAATACAAAGTTCCAGCCAAGTGTGAATTGAAAATTACTATCGCCAAAAAGTATATTTATACTGTTTTACTTAATAGTTTATAAGAACTATTTCTGCGAATTATTACAAAAATTCAGAGAAAGCTGCTAACATTTTTTTAAAATGTAAATTATAGTGTGTTGGTTAATATTTTTAATAATTTTGTTTAAACTAGCCAGTATAACTTTTTTTTGGAAAATAAAAATATATACAAAAATAACTCTTTTTTATACAGGACTAGTAGTTTTCAGACTTTCAAGTGTGTCTTTTAAACAGACAAATCAGAAAAAATAAATAGATATCATTTTATTCAGATTACAAAACGGCTTAAATTCCGCCCGACACAACCACGGCCGAACTTAATGCTTATATTATTTAACGCTACAGTTTCCTCTGTTGACACAACTGACCTGAATATTCAATGTCAGTTTTGTTCTAACGACACCTATCACGCTGTCAGATTTCCATTTACTTCACCGACGAGGCACGATGTCAAATCTGCCTCGGCTCTACATTAAGAGCACTCTCATATCTAATTAGAGATTAATTGAGTCAGGGTGCGACGGAAAGCCCTTTGTCGGTTACAGCTAAAAGGAATCCATTTTAGTGAGCCGCAATAATTGGGTAATAGTCGTTAAAATTTGTTTTTAATTCATTGTCAAGTATCTATTTTAAAAATTCGAATTCGGAATGTCATACAACCCGAGTGCGATTGGCCCGTAAGTCAAGCCTCAGTTTGCCGCCACGCGTTGCCGGCGTTGCACGTCTGGCACGCAAGGCCATGTTTCGCGCAGTGACAGACGGCTGGAAGCGGTACTGGTGGGGAACAGGTACGGAACGAGCAATCACAACTTCCTCAATACGCTTACAAATTGTCTAACGTAATGTGAGAAACTTCACGTGAGAGGTGTACGCTGAATAAGTACGAAATTCGCTCGCCGTTTTTACCATTCCACATAACTCGTCGTAAGTCGCTACCCTCTTTTACTTGAGAGAATGTAACCGGCTGTTGCCTTTGTTGTTGTTTTATTTTTGTTATGGCTGAGCTCGTGACTGTGGGGTTTTTAGTTTGACTATCAATAGTACGACGAGTACAAAGTAGAATCGGTCACAAAAGTTCTAAACTATTTAGAGCTTCATGCGTATCGTTCGTAGATCTTCGTAAAAGTTCGGCTGATCCCGGCCCACGTGCTCAAGGTGCATCATTTGACAGGTGAATCGCGATTTGTTAATATGTTCACCATCCGGTACAATCTGCCAATAGCTCTGTGATAGTACGCCACTGATAACAATCTATTACAAAAGACAAAGATCGATAAGTCTGTACGTTCTTCGATAGTCGTGCGTGATGCGAGATGATTAAGAATAATTGATAGGTATGCCAGAAGTTTGCCTTCGATGAAGATCGACGTAGGTTGACCATTAATTAATGGTTGATGAATGTACTCAGTGAATCATTTAATATATACCAACTTTAGAAACACTACCATGACAAACAAACAAACTTGACATGTCCATGCACATATACTAGGCCGATGACGCCAAAAATTTTATTTGATATGTATGACAAGTAACTTGCCCTTAACTATCTCATCCGTACCGAAAATACAGCAATATTCTAAAGAAAATTTACTTCAATTATTAAAAAAGAAAGTTTTTCATAATTAGCCGCTTGACTTACAATGAACGTAGTTTACGAAATTTTTCTATTTTGAAACTACATACAAATATTAAATATACATTCTTACTTTGTAATTACTTATGGTTCTATAATGATGCGTTTTAAAATGGCCTTGCGTGCCACTATAACAAATTGAAATCGCTACCCTCGATGATAAAGAATTATTAATGACCAGATCCGATCAAAATAGCAGATAGGTACACGTATATAAACAAAGTCTTTACATTATCTATACATTTGTACCTAGCCTATTTCCTTTAAGTAGGCACAATTGTAGTCTTTCACATAAGTATATATAATTTTTTGAAGTAATATCAATGGTTAACTAAAAAAAAACTTTACTATTGCATAAAAATCTACCATTAAATTTTTAACTTAATCCCCGATACGTAGAGTTAACAATCACTTTTGTTGATGCCTCTAATTTGTAATCCGAATACCTACTCTAGTTTATTATAACATACATTTTATATAATATGTATGCGCTGCCGTGATCTTGTACCGTGTCTAGAAAGTAGAGTATTTTACATAAGCATAATTGTATGTATATGTCGAAATCAATGCCATGAGGCATATCTACCAGTAAAGCATTTGAAAAATTCCGAAAATTTTCGTTTCCGAATACAAGTTTCACGGTATTATGAACAAAATGTAACTTTCTTATTTGGTTATAATATAATAAAATTCTAGATTATGTTGAGGTCCCACTATAGTAGCTGGTTCGGGTTATGTTTCCTTGCGAGTATTAGGGATTACCCAAATTACAGGCTAATGACTGTTTTGCAAACAGTATAACCAATTTAAAGACATACAATTTTTGTTATAATAGTCGTATTATACACACTATCAAGTATATGTTATTATGTTTACAATTATATTTAAATCAAGCATCTATAGTATTATTTTAAAGCGAAAGAGTTTGTTTGTTTGAGCACGCTAAACTAAGGAACTGCTGGTTCGATTTAAAAATTTATTAGTGTTGGATAGTCCATTTATTAAGAAAGGCTTTAAAAGCTATACTTTATTTATTTAAAATTAATGTTCTTTATTAGAAGTCCAATAATGTAACCCGTGTTGTAAAAATATATATCCAAAAAATCCATACTTAACGTGCGCTACAAAAACTATTGATTATAGAACAAAACAGTTTACTACAATAAATAAATCCTGAAAGTCACTTTACCCTCCAAAGTCACTATTCCACGCGGAAGAAGTCGCAGTTAGTGTTAGTAATACACAGAATTACTTTTCCTCCTCTGTGTATCTTGTCTTAAATTAATTAAAAAAAACACACACACTTAGGAATTATCTTCCTTTTCATGTGTTTTTGTCGTTTTTTTACTTATTCTTGCGTATTTGATTCAAATAAAAGTAAATATAAATCGAATAAGAACTAAAATAACAAAAAATACCAATACATTTATGTTTCTATATATTTATTTATATATACTTATAAAAACTCCCGTTCTTGTCTCAAGAATGTTCTAATAGAAACTAACTAGTGTAAATAATCTTTACCCTTAATCAGACAGAAGAGAGAAAGCCCCAAGATATTGAACTTCCGTGTGATTATTATAGAACTGAAATCACGATTTATTTTTATTATAAAAAGCATGTTTACCACTAACGTCAAATACTAATAACCGGAATATTTCTTTATTCAACCTCGATCAGTACTTGTAATTGTAGGTTAAATTATCTAGCGCATAATGTTTCTTTGTCGTGATCATTACAGTGTTAGTGTGGCTTGGAAACCAAGTTTATTTCAATATTTATCTTTCATACATCTAAGGACACAAAAAGAAGGTAATGCTGAAATTTCGCACCCCATTTTATATTTAAACCAAGCCTGTTTTGGAAAGATATTAATTAATCCAGTTCCGATTTCTCACGTCTAACACATCTGGTATAGAATAAAGTGCTACTTTGCTGGTATCCCACGGCAGGCGTGAGAGGATAGTTTTAATTACTAAGAGATATCTAAAGATGTCAGGATCAAATTGAGCACAGGCATAGAATGTAGGCTGTATATCCGACAAAATATAGATTTTGTTTGGATTATTTCATGGATATGTAGTCGGACAAGGCCACAAGATTAAAATGTAAAGCGAAGCAAACTGTAAACATACAATCGATGGCGAGGTGAAACCATAGATTTTTTTCATTACAGACTGTACAAAGCTAACATAAAGTTTTTATACTATGCAATTTGTGGTAATTGCTCCTGTATTTAAAAAGGCAACTTTTATGTAGAGGCGAGCTGAAAATGGTCAATCAATGATACTCAAATCTAAAAAGAGTAAGAATAAATATGTATTGCAAATTCGAACATTGTTTTGTTATAGTAGAATATTGTAAGATATATTTTACTTACTAGATTCTTAAGTTTAAAATACAAATATTTAACATTTGTAAATAAGTACTAGACTAGGGTAAAGAAAGGCCACCCACATGTTATAAGGGAGTATACATTGATTACGTCACAACGTGTTGTGATGGGGTGAGGGTGTCACAATGAAGTGTAACAGTGTCTTATAAACTTCGTAACGTCACTCTACTAAATCTAAACTTCAACTGTATATTGTTCGTTGTCATAGGTGTCGTTAGCTCCTGAGAATCTTAAGCTTTTTGTCTTGTTATCTCGTTGTTTGGTGCAGCGGCCTCTTAAGGTGCCCCAAACAGGATGTCCAAGGTCAAAGAACTAGTTCTCTGGAACCACAACTATTTTCCAGTGCCATGGTGTAAACTGACCGATGGTCAGCTAAGTTGCATTCGTGGGTCTCTTTGCAAGCATTTATCAAGGGAATTAATAATTTGAACTCAAATAGATATGCAAAATTTCAATTTAAACATTACTCAATATTAATACTGCCTCTTTATCACTCTTGAGAACGTAAAGTATTCAAAGGAATTTATTAACGATTAAACATGACTGACAATGAAAAAAATTAATACATTCCTTTGTATCTTAATCATTATTATTCAGTTACTTGACGGGAAAGGACATGTTTAAACGACAGTTATTCTCAAATTAAGTCGACAATAATACAACAAGACGTTAAATATGGTGGAAACAAAACAGAATGAGCTGTCACTTTGACTCGTGACATTTTCCAGTAAACTTGTTTTGTTTGCCGCCTTAAAGCAAGTGGCAAGTGTCAAACTATGAAATTTTACTATTTTGCATTCATTAATAGATATCTTGGAATATACAAATATATTTTGATACATTTCACAATCTATTGCAGAGTACTTACATCCACATCATTCCACATTAGTATATCTTCTTAGAAATCTCTCTTAGATACATCGTTATATGAAAGGACAAAGTGCACGACGTACAAGCGAGTGTGTCTTCTTGATTCTCGGCATATAATCTTAGCTTTACAGATAAATAAGTGTGCCAAGAGGCTAGTACACTTTAGTTTTATGTCCTTATTGAAGTAGCAAATCTCATTGCTCTTGTGAAACAAATAAATATATGCAAAATACATATAGTACAATTCAAGTTTTTAAAATTTTGTTAATTCAGAAATGTATTAAATTATTTCCAGCTAACCAAACTTAACCATTTAAACGTTTAATATGAAATCAATATGGCGACTATAAATTGAGATATAAATTTCCTATTTCTCAAGTTTGATGAAACCACACATTTGTTAAAATGGCTCAAATTCCAACGTTTGTTGGAATTAGGCGCATTGGGCCAACCTGGTGTGCAGATAGATAAATAACTAAATTAATAATAAATATCACAACATCTAATACTCTGACTACGAGACAAGTCACTTAAAGCTCGTGTTACGGACGTCAGACAACAGAGGAATCACAAAGATAATGCTTAAATACATATATTTAACTCCCTTCGCGTCATAGGGCCCGTCGATATACGGAACTTGTCGGCTGCGGTAGGTACCTCATTCATTTTTACCACACCTGGTACTATTGAAGGCAGGTCTGCACTCCACGGCTAATGACTGTTTCTGATAAAAACATGTTGACTTGAAATTTACCTAGCAATAGCAATTATATATGCGACTTTGGTTCGGCTAACTATACTCACCAATTATCTTTATAGTAATGTCATTTAATATTTAGCTGCACGCGAATCTCTATTCGTTTCAAATGCCGCGGTCTTTACAAAGATAAACCTTTATTTTAACCTTCCCATCAATTGACCGCTCCTTCAGCTCTATTTTCAGAAAGTTTCCAAGCCAAATATCCTTACTAGCTAACCTAAGAGACGTTGTCCTATGTTAACTAAGATATATGTTAATCATGTTTAGCTGTTAGATACCGGGCGAGTACAATAGTACGGGAGGTACTGTACCAGGTGTCGTAAGATGCGACTGAGGTACCAGAACCGACAGAATTAGTGTAGCTCGAATGCACGGGATGGGGATGGGCAGCAGTATCCTCTTCGAGAAAGCTGCGCTCCGTGTTTGCCAATACGCTTGCCCAGCCCAGTCTCCCTTTCTTCGGTCTATGTCCAGAAGTAGACTTCCAGTGGCTGTAATTATTATGTTTATCATGAATAAAAAAGGATTGAGACTATAACTTGAGATATAAACAAGCCTACCGCTACATTTATTAAAATCGATTCAGTATTTTAGAAGTTCATCTCGGGCAAGCAATGTATTAAAGATTTAGAAGCATGTGAACATGTTATGTAATTTAACGTTTGTGAATTTTTGAGAGAAGTTAACGTTATATTTTTTGTATGTATTTGTTAAAATATCATGACCACAAAGGCTTGACCATGTAGTACCGTCACAGCAGAAACGGTATCAGGTGATTTCTTCCAGGCAACCTTTGCATGGAAAATGTGTGGAAAACACATGAGTTTGTTTGAGGTGTACCAAATTATAAAACAAAACACACACGTTCAATACCAAAATAAAAATAAACTGTTTATAAAGGTAAATGTTTAACCTAAATAGTAGTAGTAGTAAGTAACCTAAATGTTTGTCCTGGGTAGGGATCAAACCCGCGACCCTTGGCGCAAAAGATAGGAGCACTACCATCTGCGCCATTGGGTTCGTCCAAAATGAAACCGCTGGATTGCGTTGGATGCAAACCACATACAAATGATCCTCTCGAGGAGGCCAACAGTGGATGTCCTACGGCCAATATCATGATGGTGATATTTGTACAAATATCATATATTAAGAAAGAAAGAAATGATTGCTTTTGTTTGAATAACTATTAAATATTATAATCGTTTCTCTGGCTTTATGGAAAAGCCAATTATGCATACATATATTCCATAAGAACAAGTGACATCACTAATGACCCCATCCAAAAGCACACCTTGAATAAATCTGAACCACTAACCAAAGTAAATTTATTTACAAATTAGAAAAACTAGTCAATAATAATATAATATGCATAGGTGCGTTAGCATATTTCGAAACACGTCTTAATAATACGAAACATTTTAAGGAAGGTATGTTTAATGGTAACCTGAGGTTCGGTTCTATGAAATGTATTTTTAAAACAAACTTACTGGCTCCGATTTAGTTAATTTACAAAGAGAATGACGATTTGATGAAGATAGTACTAAAACTAACATTTTTCATGACGAGAAATTCTATAGTACTATAGTTTATTCTCTCTGTGTAGACTTTTCCAGGGTCAACATTGTTTGTTTTCCTGAGGGATTAATATATCTACATATTTATATTATAGGTTACTATGGATGGTAATTGTTTATGTAATATTATCAGTATTTAGGTATATAAAATTAGTATAAGTTTAAAAAAAATTTACCAATCAAATGTTCAATTTATTTGTTTGAAATCGTATCTAAATTTTAAATAAAATAATCGACTCTATAGCCCCATTTTCTGTATAACCCGCACTAACAATTTTAAGTGGCTTGATTGGTATCGTTATTTGAAATCAATTGATCGCGTGCATTGCACACTATATTGGTTGTTTGAGAAGTTATTGGTGAGGGCACTGTTTAAAGTCATGCATTGGTATGATTCTAGGTTTTGAATTTGAAGAAATTGAATACAATTTTAATTGATTAAACATATTTCTTACTAAGATTTTCATTTTCTCTACATATGATAAAAACAAAACAACAAAAATATTATTGTGTTTAGTTTGAAGCTTTTAAAATGTAATGTTATTTAAATTATAACAGGCAGACCACATACAAAGGTCGTCTGCATTGGTAATGCACTCTCATCTATTTCTGCTGGCAATGGGCAATATTTGCATTGCTGTGTTACGGTTAGAGGGTGAGAGAGGCAGGGAATTACTGGGTAATATTTTCAAGTCACAAAGCGTTAGTGAATCTTGAGATAATAAGAGGGTGTAAAGGTTGCGGTGCCGTCTACTACTAAGTGAAACCGTGTGCTTATTTGTCGGCTTCTATTTAAAAATAACTTATGAATAATACGCAAAGCATTTTGAATTGAATTACTGTAGGTAATATACATCACGCAATTATCACGACGGCTGAACCATGAGTACATAAGTTAATGATATAACAACTAGTATTTTAACTGGGTTTTCTCTCTAAAGGGACAATAGTGAATTTAATTATTTTTGTGCACATAAAAAACAAAAAACGAATTAAAACACTAGTACTGTTGTAGGTATAACAGAACAGTCTCCCCTCGGTGCTTGTCTGAATGTGGTAAACGGTAAAAACTAATGAACAGATTTTGATATTGCCTAACGTTAAGCATATGCGAAACTCATTAAGTACATTTCAACCACTAAATAGCGCCATCTGCAAATTAAGAACGTATAAAATTTTGCTGGGCCCGATGGAGCAGCTGGCAGTGATCCTGTCTTGTGCGCCAAAGATCGTGGGTTCGACCGCCACCGAGGACAAATGCTTATATGATGATATTCGTGTTTGTTCTCTGTCTAAGTGCTGAATATTTGTATTTATTGTTTTTACATTTGTGATTCCTCTCTTGTCTGATATCAAAAACACAAATGAGTAACTTATCATGGTGTCAGGTAAATGTTTAAGATATTGTGTGAATTTTTCATAAAGAGTGTAGATACTCTTTTGGAAAATAACCATAGAGAATAAAACAGTCTATGTTATCAATGAGGTGTCTAACAAAAATAAATAAATACATACGAATATGGTTGACAACGCTTGAGTGATATCTTTCTGATATTATGAGCGTCTTTAGACTGCGGTAACGCTTGCTTCCGCGCACTGTATGTCTGTCTGACAACTTGGTATAATAAAAAAACTAAAATCTGTCTATATAATGTACATTTTTTTTACAAAAATTTGACGGGACTTTCTTGTAAATAATAGAAGAAAAGATAAACAAATGAAGTTATGTTAATCAATATATTTTTCATTTAGCAATTAATTAAAATTGTTAACTATTAATTTCAATTAATTGATAAATTTGATCAGTAAATAAAAACCACATCCTGTTGAAAGTATATTTTATTCTTTATCTTGAAGTATCAAACATAACAGTATTTTAAACATAAATTCAAAGACAATAACCATTTATTTGAAGGATTTGGTAATAAATTCACACAACACACTGACTTCAATCCAAGGTAACTCGAATTCGCTTAAAGCACTTATGTTACGGGCATCAGACAATAGAAGAATCACGAATATAATACTTAAATACATAATAAAACCCAAACACAGAAGAAAACAAATATCTTAAATAAATAAATATGAAAGAAAGAAGCTGACTGACTGATTGATATATCAATGCAGGGCCTTAACTAGAAGGGTTAAAACTTTAAATCGCACATAGAAGTACTTGTTACAAAGTAGGGGAGCACTACGAAAAGGGTTTTTGTAAATTCACAAACTAAAGGGATAAAACGGGATGCAATGTTAGTATAAAAATTCGCAGTAAGTTATTAGAATGAAATTTAGTATAAAGGTTCTTCTTTTAAAGTCATAGAACACGTGTAAAATGGTTTTATGATGCAAAGTTAGTATGAAAGTTGAAAAAAGTTGTAAGAAAACGCTGTTAGTTCATTATATAAATATTTGTCGAACCCACGACCTTTAGCGCACAAGAAAGTGACATTACCGAATCCGCCACCAAGCCCGTCAATATGGGCCCGATGGCGCAATTAGTAGTAATTCTGATTTGTGCTCCATATGTCGTGGGTTCATTCCCCATCTAGGACAAATATTTATATTTGTTGAAATTCCAGTTTTTAACATTACAAAAAACAGCGATCGTGGCCGAATGCTACAGCAATGCAAGCTGTTGGTGTGGGATGAGTGCACAATATCGTATAAAAAAGCGATCGAGGTGCTCAATCGGACTCTAAAAGATAGCAAGAAGCACCCAGAGTTTAATGGGTGGGATGGTAGTGCTGCTTGCTGGTGATTTTCGACAGACACTACCTGTCCTTACCAGGGGCACTACAGCAGATGAGATAAATGCATTTTTGAAAGCATCTACATTATGGGTGCATGTAAAACATGTTGTCTCACTAAAAACATGCGAGTACAACTACATAATGATACGCAAACGGGGTAATATACAGGTGCTCTATCGAAAATCGGTGAAGGTCCAATGACTACGGACGCTAACGACATGATTACATTAAATCAAGAATTTTGTAATGCTGTCCACAACTTGGAAGATCTTAAAAACAACGTCTTTCCAGTTTTGGAATATAACATGAGGAATAGAGAGTGGCTGTGTGAAAGGGCAATATTAGCACCAACAGGTCAATGAACGAATGATGTCACATGTGCAAGGCGATGTTGTCGAAAATTTTTCAGTAGATATCGTCATGGACAGTGAACAGGTGACATCTTATCCTACAGTTTCTAAACTCTTTAGAGCTGTCAGGAGTGACGTCTCATAAGCTGAGACTGAAAGTTGGGGTTCCAGTTTTGTTAATGAGAAATCGCGAAGCGCCAAGACTATGCAACGGGACTCGATTGCAAATCACGCAGCTAGGACGCAATATTATTAGAGCAATTATAATGACAGGAACACCTAAAGATAAAGAAGTTTTGCTTTCCCGCATACCCATGATCCCCACAGATTTACCTTTTCAGTTTAAAAGAATCCAGTTTTCCCTCAAACCAGCCTTCGCAATGACCATTAACAAAACACAAGGCAAACACTGAAAGTAGCAGGTGTCAATTTAGAGAAAAACTGTTTTTCGCATGGCCGACTGTACGTAGTCTGCTCGCGAGTGTCAATTCCAAACAATCTCCACATTTTAACAAATAATAACAAAACAGCAAACGGTGTGTACAAAAATGTTTTAAATTAGGTCATTATAAAATATTTTTGTACACAACGTGACGCTGGCCCCTGTAAGTGTCTCTTGGACATAAGGGAGTACATTTTTTTAAATATACCTACTAATGATTATATATAAAATGCTATGTATATATATATATATTTATATATAACTATAGGTCATATTGGAAATAATTTTATCGCTAGACGAAACTGCCAATAATAATATAATATATAGACTTCCTCATTCACGTGCGCCCTTGCCATAGATAAGCCATACGTAAACAAACATTAGGTTGCGCGTATAAGATAAAAAAAATCTTATATCACGCCACATGACGTCTTTTTTATGTGCCTGTACGATTGCGTGTCATAGACAAAAAACACAAATCATGGCTATTTTAACCTTGTACTCAAGGTAAGAGCTCTTAGTAACACCTAGACCTGAGAAGATTGTAGTTATTATTCCATACTTACACTGCAGGGAAGCAAATCTGGTGTTAGGTATTGGAAAGCTAAATGTTTACTCTATCGACATAAGCTACACTTTGATTCATAAAATCAAATTACGAGTGTAAACACCTAAAAAGGAATGTCACGCATAATTTTTATTGTAGTGCGTTTGTAACCAAATTACTCAAAAACTACCCATTTTATTATAATCTTTAATTCCTTATAGAAAGCTGCAGTATCATCCAAAAATATAGGCTACATTTTATTCTTGAACTTTAAATGTAACGGGAATTTCGCGCGTAAAACCACGATTCCCTGCTAGTCATATATATTAGCAGTTTCCTTCTATAATGGTAACATCATCATTAAATTAATATAATTAATTTCAACTCCCAATAATCCCGCACACGTGTTACATTAAACCAACTGATTTGCTAATTTGATTAACAAATTATAAGCATGATACACAAAAACTTCTAATCGTTATTACTGCCTCTGCCCTGCGTTATTACTCAGGCATTGATTTCAGTAGATCCACTTCTATTTCTTGTAGAAGTAATGTGATGTTATATTATGGTACATATAGTCTTGCTTAGTTAATTAAGTATCTTTCCTATACAAATAAATAGATCCAAATCGAGCTAGTAGTTTCTGAAATTCTTAACATTTTTATCGTTCAACCGAAGATAAACGAAAATAAAAGGTAGTAACTGTATACTTTTAAATCTGGCAAGTATTTTTTTATCGATTAGTAGTATAAGGTTAAAAAAAGTTAAGCCGCGTTTGCGAGCCGTTAAATAGTTGATTTATTATAAGTAATGAACGCATAAATGTATTTCTGGTACTGAATCTAATTTCAAAGAAGCACGCACACTTTCAACGTACTACGATATCTAACGTGTCCTTATATATTTTTTACACTCATTTTGTTTTATATTAAACTAGATTTCTCTCTAAAATTCCCTGATAGCCAAACTGAACAAATATTTAATCTATTCGATAGAGAAAAAATATGCCACATATATCCCACTTGAACACGTTCGGGATAAAAAGTATAAGTGTTACTATAGAATTATACTATCAATAATCCCTATGCCAAATCAAATGAAAATCTGAACAGATTTCACGCCTTTCCGGCGTGAAAGAGTAACAAACATTTTTTTATACTCACACACTGACGCGTTTTTAATATAAGTCACGAAGTAACAATTAAACTTCATATAGAAACAATGTCTATTGCCAACGCGTTTCTATTAATATCTATTTACAGAATCGAAGATACTGTTCCCAAGGAATACTGTTAATTGTGTCTGGCACTTTGGACAGGGAACATGATCAATAATTCAAGAACGTTCTATTCATGACGGTTGACGGCCGATTCCACGGACCGACTCTGGGGATTTCATATGTGACACAAGAAATGACAACAATCGGAATTACAAATCGAATGCAATAGCAACCGCTTAAGAAAACCTTATTGTTTAAAATATCATTCATGTCATTTTTGTCATTTTACTGTCATTAATTTGAACTTACTGCATGTGTCATTATTTTGACACAGGTATACCAAATGATTGTATCATACCAGCCATTGAAAGTCCACTGCTGGACATAGGCCTCCCCAAGAAAGGGGGAATTTTGCCCATAATTGCCGCGCTGAGCAAGGTAAAAATCGCAGAATGCAGCGAAAGGGATGCTGCTGCCTTTCCCCACCCTGTGCATTTGAGCTACACTGTTCCGGATTAGATATACCGCCATCTGTCGGTTCTGGTACCTTGGCCGCCTCTTTCAATACCTGATACAGAGAGAGGTACTATTCTACTCTGCTGGTACCTCACGGCAATATATACATATATTTGAAAATATAAAAATAAACTTTTATATTATCTCAAATTTTAGTCAAGTCTACACCTTATAAATTATTTTTATTATTCCGTTTCAAGAACAATTTATCACAAACCGAACTGCAACTTTGTTTCGAAGATAAGTCGGTCGGTCCTCAAGATGAATTTTTAATTGACTAATCCGGGTCAGCAAGCCCTTCTGAGGGCGACCCGTCACATAGGGGGTCACACACGCCACTCATTATCTGGGCTGCTCAAAAGTGTACCAACTCCAATTTTAAATCTATCAGTAAGAAGAAACGTGCGTAATGCGTGTAGACATAAATTAAAGAAAAATAAAGTGTTAATCAAACTTAATCAGCTTTCTCATAACATTTCATATATTGATTGACGTGGGTGTAAATAGAACCCAAGATCATTGGTGCACGAGATAAAATCACTACCAACTGAGGATTTTGTTTTGTTTATTTGAAAGCAAACTCAATGACGGTCATGGCAATGATCTTCGTAAAGTGACGTAACCAAAATATGTTGCCCCTTTCACACATCCTATTAAGTATGAAAGGGTTTCATTAATAAATTCCTGTTTCTCAAACGTCAAACGAACTAGATTCCGGAATAAGTAGTTTAAAGCACTTTTGTTGCGTATATCGGACAACAAACGAATTTCAAATATTATACTTACATGCATAAAACATTCCTGTGCCCCATCAGGGTATTAAGAGACTATGAATCCTCACTTGATATGATCATGGCATAGCTCTCTCGATCGCCTTACTCGCACTATTATACTTTAATACATATTATACAACAACCAGTTACAGAAACACAAATGATAGTCAATATTTTTTTTTCGCTTGCGTGAGGATCGAACCCTAGGGACCCGGGTGCAAAGCTAGTATAAAAGTTCTTTGCTTTTCAAAGTATTTAATAAAACTTTATATTTATCTAAATGGCATATATTAAAGGAGTAGCTGACTGTCAAGAAACGCAGAGCCTTAAAAATAAGGTCAGAAAAAACAGTATTACATAGCCCACATATCGAGAATGGGTATAGGCTATATAAAATTACGCTAGGACCAATAATAGCGGAGCATAAAACATACTAGGTTTGTTCTTCAACTTAACGCGGACGAAACCGTGGGGCGCTGCTAGTGGATGATATTATAATGCTTTAAAAGATTTAAAAGGTTTCGATAAAATTAGGCAGAAGGGTATGTTTATACTAACATTTAGAAAAATGATTGTTATACATTATGAAGTCAGCAAACAAGCATAACGTCCGCAGCCTTGAACACTCGTGTCATTACGGAGATACCACTAGCGTTAACAACTGGTGAACTGAAGATACTTTGTCACATTTACCCACTAATGCTTACTGCCTCTCTCACCCTTAACACCGGAATATAGCAATACTAACACTGCCATTTGGCGGTAAAACTAGTTGAAATCCAGATACCAATACAGACGACCTTTGTAATTATTATCTTTAATTCCGAAGAATTAAACGGTTCCAAAAAAATGGGATATGATTGTTATATGTTTTTCATAAGATTACGGTCCTCGACCACTATGGTCACGTTTTAGTAGAGCCGTTAGTTTAAACACGCACATAATTATGTTCATTTTTGTCTTATCATTTGCGAACAGTAGACTATAATTTCGGAAAATGTACATAGCCATATATGTAGAGGGTAATTTATATTTATAAGTACATAATATTATCTTTACTTATGAAAATACCCTTTTGTCATACTGACCACTTTGATCTGAAATATCTCTTGTTGGATAAAAAGTACAAATTCAAGTTTATTGATTCATTTAGCTGGTTCATTTGAGTTTAAAAACAGTCATTCATTTGTTTTTTTCCGTCATTATTTTTTTCTTTGGCGTCGCTTATTACCGCACAATGGAATACATGATGTATCGGTATATTTACGAGTACGAGTTCTACCCAGGCACCGATGCTGTAGAAACAGCTTGATGGATTAATGATGTGTATGACGCTGGTGTTGCAGAAGAAAACATCTTACGTTTTTGGTTTTAAAGTTTTCTTTCTGAAAATTTCGACCTTTAGAACCAACCCCGTGGTCGACCGGCGACCAAAGTAGAGTTAAAGGCTACTGTGGAAGCAGAGCGGATCACAAAGCACTTTAAAAAGAAAGTAAAAAACCTTGAAGGATGCGTCGACTGCTGTTTTACTTTTGTTAGATAGAATCTTTACTTGTGATATATAATGTATACTGTACCATAATAAATTAACCTCTAAGTTCCAAGATCCTGCCAAACTCTGCCCTTAAAGAAAATTAACTCAGAAAAAGTTACTTGTGAGTTATTGGTGGACAAGTGCCGTGGTCGTTCACTACAGATTTCTAAAATCTAGCTAAACAGTTACGGTAGATATGCTGCTAGCTGCTAAACAACCGAGATTGGTCAATCGCTCTAGGCCACTGCTGCTTCACGACATCGCAAGGCCACACTTCACAACAACCACAAAGATAAGCTACAATTGGAATGTCTGCGACATCCACCATCCTCCCCGAACCTTGCCCCAACCGATTACCATTTTTCCGGAATATAAACAACTTCTTACATGGAAAAAACTCCGATGCGGCAGACCAAAACGCCTTCAAAGAGTTTATTGATTCTTGCCCCCATAGGTTTTTTACGGATAGTAAACGGATCAATGAACTACTTACAAGATGGCAAAAGTGAAAAGATAACATCGGTGCATACGTTGATTAATTAAATATAATATACAAACAAAAATTACTTCATATTCCTCAAGTACAAAACGCTAATTTTATATGTGGGGACCTTATATTATAGTATTATTATTGTTATATTATATCATAATATTATTATTGTTATATTGTGATTAAGTATCAATAAACTCACCCTGCATGACCACTTGTGTTACAAACATCAAACAACTAAGGAATTACAAATATAACATTTAAATACATCCAGGCGTAGAAAAATCACAAATATCAATTTTAAAAATATTTATCCCGCGTGAGGATCGATCCCTTGGTTCACCAAATAGGATTTGGCATTTGTCCCATCGGGCCCGTCAAATTTATCAAATTCACCACTTTCTTAGAAATCTTTTAATATGTACCCTGAATATAGATGAAGAATACTAAATACACTTATTTTATTACTTCATGTGTTAATAAAAGACACATTCGTATGAATGGTACAGTTTTGCAACTTAATTCTTATATTTAGCTTAAAACCATAGGGTGACTGAGACACCGGGACCGATACAGTGATGGTGGTGTATCCATCAAAAACAATGTAGCTCCAACTTGAGAGGCCGGTATTATTCCCGTCCTGAAGCTACGTCGCCACCACTGTGACAGCCCCATATACTAATTAAACGGGCCCGATGGCGCAGATGGTAGTGATCCTGTCTTGTGCACCAGGGGTCGTGGGTTCGATTCCCACCCAGAGCAAATATTTATATGATGATATTTGTGTTTGCTCTGTGTATGGGTGTAAAATATATGTATTTAAGTAGTATATTTGTGATTCCTCTGTTGTCTGGCATTCGTAACACAAGTGCTTTAAGCGACTTACCACGGAGTCAGGTCAATGTATGAGATGTTGTGGGAATTTATTATTTATTTATTATTATTATTATTAAAAATAAATGTCCCGACATAATTTGGGCACTTAACCGTAAACTATAGGATTCTGGAATAGAGATCCGAATGGTAGGACGTCCACTTAGTGGGTAAACAGACGATCTGACTGAAACCGCAGAATACAACCGATGCCATGAAAAATCACTTGAGGCGGCCTTTGTACTGCAATCAACCTTTTGCATCAGTTATGATAATCATGAAAAATGATAAAAAACCACTAATGAATGCCCACTATTAATGTAAAAAATAAGAGCAAGATATATATACGAGTATATTCAAGTTGACTCGAGTTCGTTAAATCATCCTACAAATATTATAAACGTGAAAGTTTATATAATGTTTGGATTTTTTGTTACTCTTTCATGCAATAATTACTTAATTTATTTTGCTAAAATTTATAAATATTTGTAAGAAATAAAAAAATGTTTCGTTTGCACTCCTGCCAAGTTTCATCTGCAAATCTGCCTATTATCGTGATGTCTTTGAGGTGCAGACATTAAAGTTCTTTTTCTACATCTCCATATAAACAAAATTGAAATGTGCGTATTTAATATCAAATTAACAGTTTTTAAAATAGGTATATTATTGTGTGGCACTTATACGATATAATAAGCTGTTTGAGGTAAACTCCGAAACGTTCTGACAGATTTAATATCATATGTCCTCATTAAACGTAGTGTTCTTATATTACATATTTTTGGCACTAGTGAAACCGCGAGGCCATGCTAGTAATATAAAACTAAGCTCCATTATTATAGCAAAATCATAGACACAAAATTGCGGAAATATCCAAGGTAATTATACTACTAAGGATGTGAGTTTACATTGTCTACAAAAATTGATCCTCAAAGCCAATGATTGTAATTTTTCACAATGCAATGGTGCTTCGTGTTCAGTTCTTCGAAAGACATCACAGAGAACACATTCATCTATAGTTCTATACAAAATAGCATTTTACAAAATATTGACGGCCATGTTGATTTATAAGCGCCTTTTCCTTTTAATATCACATTTTTCTTTATCCGTCGTTGGTGGAGGAGTGTTTAATTTATTCAATCCGGATGCCGCATTGAAAATAGACCCAGGTAAATTTAAAATCTTCATTTATTTCTTTCCGCCGTGAGTAGAATAGTACCTCCCTCTGTGCCAGGTGCCTACAGAATGTGCCTACTGGGATAGCAAGAGCAAGGCCAACAATCCACATAACACATAACAGAAGCGCACAATAGATATCGAGTTGTGGTAACCTGTCCATTAACTTAACACCATTTCTACCCTGCGATCCTTGGGATATCGGCGGAGTAGAATAGGTATAGAATAGTTGAATTCTATCTATACCAGGTGTCGTAAGGTATATTCATCCGAAACAGTGCAGCTCAAATGCACAGGGCGGGGATGGGCAGCAACATCTCCGTCGCGATAGCTGCGCTCTGCAATTGTCAACACGCTTGCCCAGCGCGGCAATTATGGGCTAAAAACCCCCATTCTTGAAGAGGCTTATGTCCAGTAGAGCACTTGTAATAGCTGGTATGATAATAAATCTTTGTCCTGAGTAGGGAACCCAAGACTCTTAGCGTACAAGATAGGCATAGTCCTGTCCACATTTTAAAATGCACCATAGGGCTTGACAAATCATATATTTCTTGCCGCACTGCTCGCATTACTGCGTTCCTGCTCGGAGATTAGAAATCATTATCATCACAGCAGGTATATAAAGTCCAGTGTTGGACAGAGGCCTCTCCAATCGCAAAGCGCGTCTTCACGTCGAGGTTGCTGCTGCCCATCCCCAGCCTGTAGTATTTAGGCGGCGCTATTTCCGATAGATATTCCACCATCCGACGGTTTCAGTATCTTAGTCGCTTTTTAGGATACCTGGTACAGAATGAACTATTCTACTCCGCCGGTATCACACGGATCACAGAGTAAAAATGGTGTTAAGTTAATGGGCAGGTTACAACAACTCGATAACTATTGTGCGCTTCTGTTATGTATTATCTGGACTGTTGGCCCTGCTCGTAAGCGCATTCTGCAGCAAATCCCTGTAATTGTGAAGTTACTGGGTAATGTGACACGTTAACTTTAAGTCGCCTTGGATGATTACGTGGTTGGTGATTATGATGCCACTAGCATGCATACGCTATATTGACCGTGCAACTATCCCACTCAAGCGTGCATCGTGCGATCTTAATAATAAATATAAAAAGTATTATAATACATAATAAATAAAAGAATAGTTACACTTTAAACTATTGTACTCGCCTAAGTATACCGCTTCCTTTCTTTGACGGTTTGACGGCATTCCATTTCCCGCATAATTAACGAAATGTTCAATTAAATCATTTAATTGTTCTCATAAATGAGCTTGTAATTGAACAATCCAGAGGATATATATTTATAGTTTATTTCATTTGGTTCGCCAACGATTGCTACCTTTATTTTTCTACTGCGACGCCATGCTTCAAGATGGGCAGGGCAAACTTATAATATATAAGTTATAAAAAAAGACAATTCAGTGAAATATAATTTATTTATTTTTGTTCTAGGCACAGTACCGAACAGAAGTAATCGAATAGAAGATATATATCTACGATTCTATAATGGGTATGTATAACCTTTGCACGGACATCAGAGTATTATTGTATTGTATACTATGTAGACAGTAGAAAAAAATGTAGGCAATATAATATTATAATATTGCCTACATTTTTTTCTACTGTCATAGGATGTTTATACGTGCTATGTATCCTTACAATAGAAATTGTTATTTTCTATCTTTCGAATAATATACTCTGATAATTAACTTATTCTAGTATATATCTCGTCATATTTTAGGTAATTTCATTCATGTATTCATGTGTTTGAAATCGAGCGTGCAAAATTGTGTTCGATAGTTATTCACGTTAAGGCAGAGCGATGAAAAGACACTTGGAACATGAAGTAGGTAAAAGTGTTGAAAAATTAACATATTAACAGATTAAATTACCACTCTTTAATCTGCTCGCGACCGATTAAATTACAAAAAAATGTGAATTTAATTTACAATCTAATGAAGTAAATAAAATTCTTTATTTTTCTCTCCACAAATGATAACAAGTAATAAAGGCTTATAAATGTTATGTATGAGACTGTTGTCCGTGTAGGTCCAAAGACCCGCATTACAGGTAGTTACAGGTAGGTAAAATTAATCATAAAATAAAATATAAATTTTATTTTATATATATATACACATCTTATATATATATATATATTTTTCTAACTTGGCGTTTAATACATTATTCAACATTGAATTCAAAATTGTTAAAAGTATATAAAAAGTAAAAATTACTGCTTTAAAATTTTCAAATAAATCCAAAATAAAATGTAGTACATACAAGAGTAGATTAAAAGGGTAGTAAAGTTACAATCCTTTTAATATTAAGGGTTGAAATTATAAATGCACCTAATAGGACATTTAAGTATGTATACACTTTTTATACTTCCCTGATATTATATCATCATTCATCATCATTTGACGGGGCCGATGCCCCAGGTGTCGTGGGTTCGATTCCCACCCTGAGCAAATATTTATATGTTGATATTTGTGTTCTTTTTTCTTTGGGTGTTAAATATACTTTGTTGTCTGAAGTCTCTAACACAAGTGCTTTAACTGACTTACTACGAAGTCAGGTCAATATATGGGATGTTGTTAATTTATTATTGTTAACTAGCAGTGTCCGCGACTTCGTCCGCGTAGAATAGTGACTTTGGGGGGTATAGTAGCCTTTTCCCCGTTTTTGCAATATTTCTCACTGACGCTTCGCTCCTCGTAGTCTCAGCGTAATGTTATATAGCTTAAAGCCTATGTCTATAAATGGACTATCCAACAAAAAAAGAATTATTCAAGTCGGACCAGTAGATCCTGAGATTAGCGAGTTTAAACAAACAAACTCTTCCGCTTTATAATATTTGTATGTATAGATATTCTGTACAAACGTTAATCCACTTCTTTAATCAATAAAAAAAAATATTATCTATCTTTGAGCTTTAAAGCTGCATTCATATTATTGTTTCATTAGGGTTTTAATTGTGAAAAAGCAGAGTAACGAAATTAATCTGTATCCTAATCAACCAAACCAAATAAGTGTGATAGTAACTCCAGGTTATAAACGTTCGTATCATTCACTACCTCTCTTCTACCAACAAAACACAACAATGCGTGGCGTTTTGGCGGTAAAGATACGTGAAAGTGAGGTAAATATGTAGGCGACCCTTGCATGAGGTCAACATCTATATTGTTTTGACCTTCATATTTTCGACAAATATCGCCCTTATTGCATATTTATTTCTTTATAATGTTTTGTTATATATTATAAACACAAGTGCCACAACATACAATTAATCACCAGGCGCATTTAATTTATTTAAATAGTACATGATAACTTATCAGGTTATCTTGCAAAATAAACATAAACATTTAATTGTATGGAAAATTATAACTTCAAGTTTATCGTGATGAGTAATTTTATCTTAATGGAATACCTAACTGCAACGATACAGCAATCAAGCAAATCTTTTAATATTTGCTTTGGTATATTCTTGTAAATGAATTAGACAAGATAATTTTATGCATAACCTTAAATTACATTGACATTTTATATGATTATAGCCAGCGGTTAATAAACATGAAATCAATCTTTCGAATCCATCGTCAAATTCCAAATAAATGCAAATGATAAACGCAGCATAATAAATGTAGAAATAGGCTTTAAATCTATGTCGTTAGAGTGAACTTGAGACCATAGAAATTGACTTATCTGTTTAAAACTAAAATTATAATGGACGAAGACGGATAGACTTTACAAAAAGAATTGTTTAACTAAAACTCAATTGTTTCACCTAACTAATTCGTTATTTATGTTTTTCTAATACCATCCAACTAAATATGAAAACTAATATAACCACTAAGATATACAAGTGCGTAAACTAACCTAATCTAAAGGCCTGGTTCTCGCTGTCAGCAAAAGCAGGTTGATTTTATTTTATAAGAGTTTAATTTTTATTCAAGTCTTGCTCTATCATTTATGAAATATGCAAATTCATCATCATCATACCAGCCATTGAAAGTCCACTGCTGGATAGGCTGCTATAGGCCTCTCCAAGAAAGGAGGTTTTTTGGCCTATAAATGCCGCGCTGGGCGAGCGTGTTGGCAATCGCAGAGCGCACCTGTCGCGACGAGGATGCTACTGCCCACCCCCACCCTGTCCATTTGAGCTAAGATATCGTATTTTTAAGCCCTTTTAAAGTTAGATGCAAGTTCAACGGCATCGGTAGCGATACTAATAACAATTTTAGTGGCTTCTCTGCGACGAATCCAGCTAAGTTCTATCTGTGTACCAGCATCACTACCTACTCAGTGTGCGATGGCCCTGACCAAACGCACGTCGTGTGACCACTTATAACAAAAGCAGTTTAATTATTTTGAATTATTATTTTCTCACACACAACTATATCGTCCCAGTTTATCACCTCGCGAACGTAATTGATGGATATAAAAATAAATAACTGTGTCTCAACACGTCTGTTGCTGGGTTTAATTTACTGTATTATTTAATTTACTGTATGAAGCCTTTTTCCAAATGTTAATATCTTGAGATATATTTATTTGAAGAAATACTACTACAATTTTTTTTTGATAATATCCTGACTGGATACCAAAGCCATGGCCTCCCGATGTCTATGGTGAGCTCAGTGCCACTATGCCATTGAGGTCGCGCATAATTGATAAGTTTATAATCGTGTTCGAAGTCATATTAATCGTGAAACAATACAGACCCCATCAGCAGTCGAATCTGCGAGATAAAGATGACGAGCCCGTTGGTGCATTCGGTGTTTGTGCGCCAAAGCTCGTGGGTTTGATCCCCACCAAAGACAAATATTTATACGATGAATGTTTGTGTTTGTTCTATCTGGATGTTACATTTTCTTATGTATTCTTCTGTTGTCTCGATATTTTTACACAAGTACTTTAAGCGACTCATCACAGTCAGGTCAATGTATGAGATTTGGAGTGATTTAATATTATTATGTAAGTACATTTCAATATCTCGAGTCCATGATGAACCGGTCCTTTGAGGCTTGTATGAGCCTAAGCCAACACGTAGAGTGCTTTAATGTGGTTTATTCTACTTTGTATTGGGACCATATACTAGATGCAATCTATAAAAGACCCAGAGAATCAACCCAGAGACGACACGACACCCGTGAGACGCAATAACTATTGCAGAATATGCAAATAAGTTAATCCCAAATGAGATGTTCGATAGACTGGTGAAATTGGTGGATAATAATAAATAATCTCAAGTCTTTTACAATGGGCAGACGGTGACTCGCCGCTTACTGAATATGTCACCCAAATTAGCAAAGGGTTTTGAAAGTTGTACGCTGGTTTCTGTGAGTTGCTTTACCGACCCCTTCAACTCGCGTCTTACGCATGTTTCGCTTTCACTTTGCGAGCATATATTTCTAACGCCCGATTCCGCTAATGAAGGCAAGCCGAGAGAGGCTACAGCTCCTCTAGGGTCTAGTAAAAGCAAGGAGACAGAGGGCCTGCCTGACTTTCGGAGAACTCGGACCCCTTGTGTCCTTACTCACCAACAGTTCACCACAGACTGTTCTGCGGGCTATTATTATTAATAGTATTATGTGCTGTGGCCCTTGTAAGTTGGCTTTTAAGGCTCATAGAGAGAGATCCCGTTTCAGAATATACGAGTATGTCATCTCTGGCAACACACTTTAGTAGAAGAGATTTGCTCGAAGAGAAGAACTTGATAATTTGCTTTTGGTCCCGAAATGACAGTTAAGAGTTTCCTAATACAAATTTAACTCCATAAAAAACCGCGAGAGCTAATTCTGTATATCTTATAATTATAAATGATTGTCGTCATCATCATAACATAAAATGTCCACAGCTGAACGTAGTCCTCCTCAAACTGTGCCCATAATTGCCGCGCTGAGCAGACGTAGTGGCAATAACAGAGTGTAGTTTAAATCACTGCAAATGCACGCGTATATAATAATTTGATTTACTTGTACAGTTCTATGATTAAAAAGGCTTCATTTAACAACAAATGCAATGAAACGAGTTTAGATTCTTTTATAACAGGGGGGGGGGGAGTTCAATTTAAACCCAAACCCACGCGACGGAAACTTTAAGTCGCAGTTAAACTCATACTTAAATAATATATTTTAAACATACATATTATGCAAATCATTTCTTTTCGAGATGTTCATAAAGTGGGCTAAGTTATTAGTGTAGTTAAAGACATGTTTTTACCTTTGTGGGTTAGTCTACTCAATTCATTCGGTCATTTAGTGTAAGCTCTTAATCCTGTGTTACCCAAAGTGTTGTATACCTACCCCTTGGGACGACGTACATTTAAATTATGCTACTATTTCAGCTATTACAACTTACGTGAAGGTTAATTCAAATTTTAATGAAATTTTTTACGCGTCGCCACAATTACTTTTTTTTTATTTCACAAAAGACAAGTCACAAGTACGTAGATCGAAGACATGTTCAGCAAAATTCGACCTTTTTGGACTTAGATGAGGATAATTCAGAGCCTTATTAATAGAGCGAATCTAACATCCCAAGTAATGGATCAGTCCCGTGGAAGTGATGCGTTAATTAAACGATGAACAATACCTACAATCAAATGGCCTATTATAATATATCACGATATTGTATAAAACGAAGTCGCTTTCCGCTGTTTATCTATCCCTATATATGCTTAGATCTTTTAACTACGCAACGGGTTTTTATGGGGTTTTCTAATAGATTTAAAATATGAGTTTATATGTACAATACATGCTAAATATATCAGAGAAACGCGGATTATACTAGAAGATTCCTTAGTCGAAGATTTAATGTTGTAAATAAACATATTTTTAAGCAATTTACATTGCAAATGCTGGCTGAACCTGACGATATAGTTGAGAGATGGGAACTCGATAGGCGCCATCGCGCTTCTCAAAATTATAAAAATTAATGACAATAATACATACTTTAGAACGATATCGTATTGTCAAACCACTTTCACACGGCAAACCAGTTTACTATTAATCAACATCAACCTAGTTCAAATTAGAATTTAAATTAGGCTTAATTTTTAAATTTAATTTTCATTAAAAGTGTGATGTTCTTACAAAGCAATTTATATATAGGTTCTTAAAATTTAGGTTAACACAAGAGATTCGTCAACTCCATTAAATTTCATAGATTGTTTATATTATTTTATAATTTCTATCATATAATATTAAGGACTTTATTTATTCTTCTTCTAGGAGTTCATCGAAAGACTATTTGGAAATTCCGCTGTCACAAGCAATTAACCTCCTGGAAATCAAAGGGTTCGACAAGAATGGCCCTACAGTACTTTACATGCATGGCTTCATCGAAACTGCTGTACAGGAGAGTATCAAGGTTTGTCTAGAATACTTTAGCATTCGTTTATTCTTATTTATTTATATAACTTTTTCACATTTATAAAACAATGTATATATGGCAGACTTAATGCAACGTGGCATTATCTACTAGTCAACTATCAGGCACAGCAGAAAAGAGACCAAAGCGGTGCAAAAAAATAACAAAAGTGTAGTGTAGGTACATATAAATATATAAACAAAACGAATATACAATACCACGAATTATTCAATTAAACCTAATACTTCCAATATTATCCTTCCTTTTATATAAAATATAGCATGATTAGAATGAAAGATGTCAAACTAACGCATTTTTTAATTATCTTAATACGTTTCTTCTCTTATACATAACATGCTTTATATGTGATATCTTTGTTATCTAAACAATATTAACAACAAATTATGATGCCACGTACCATAATGTCAATGTAAATAACTCGAGTGACACCTACTACATTGACACCTGTCATTTGAATCAAGTACGACTATGACGTGATACTCCGAAGGTATATATGAGATGCGTAATTGAATTAGCTATTTTCAGTTTTTAGAAGCATACGATTTTCGCTGTTTTACTTGTTTCCGCGAAAACCTTTATCTTTTGTGGCCTTAGTAACTTTCAGCTTTTGCAAAGGGAACGATCTGCTATTGACGCCTAACACATTTAGATTTTTTTACAAATGTGTGTCTGTATACGAGCGCTATTTTTTTAGAAAGATAATTTTAGCTTTACAAACAACTTTTAACTATATTTCAATAGTTCCCGAATATGTATATGAAGTAAATACTATTATTTCAATATTAAGCTCTTTTGGTGCAACACCTTCAAAATTATAAAGTAATAAGCGTGAGAGACCGATTAATTTATTTCGGTCATTGGTAAACTGGTTCTTAATGAGTTCAATGATGATTATTTATAAACTTATAATTCATACTATCACTACCTTGGCATTCGATCATTCAAGTGATACTCATCGAATAAATTAAGATGTTGCATACTTACGGACTAAAGTACCTACATGTGGTTAATTTTAGCTTGGGACCATGTTATTTTTAGCGAATTGCTCGAGAACTCACGTACCATGCGATTATAAATATTACACATGTTGTTATAGAAGTATGTAATTGTAAAAACATACAATGAACAAGCGATGGATATGAAATATTAGTAAAGACTTGTTTAAATGTGTGTATACCTACTTAAAACTTAAATATACTGTCTGGAATCGCATGTACTTTTATTCTGTACTGAAAATGCCCCGCGGCTCCCGTGTAGTTCCCGTTCTTGTCATGATATTAAATAATAAAAAATTCTAAGTTACTTCTTATATCTTTGGCCAGTAGAAGTTGATTTTAGGTATTAACTGGAACAAACAGACAGACAGAGACTTTGTTTTGGGTGCTTTTTTGCATTCATAAAGCTCACTTCTTCCTTCTCCCTATACTACGATTTCTTATATTTTTTCCATAGACAAAGAGCAAGTTATAATTTTATGATATATATTGTTTTAATATAACTCCCGTTAGCCGGCAGAGTACCTCCCCCTGTATCAGGTGTCGTAAGACGCGACTAAGGTACGAAAACCGACAGATGGCGGTATATCCATGCAAAAAAGTCAGCTCAAATATACATGGCGAGGATGGGCAACAGCTTCCCCGTCGCGAAAGCTGCGCGCTGCGATTGCCAAAACGCTTGCCCAGCGCGGCAATTGTGAGCAATATACCCCCTTTCTTGGGGAAGCCTATGTCCAACAGTGGGCTTTTAATGGCTGGTATGATGATGATAATGATGAATATAACATCAGACCAGACATGTAATATTTTAAATTCGAGATTAAAGGAATCATCAGGAAGGATAATTAAAATCGGTAGTCGGTGGATGTAAAATATTCAGGCAAGTTTTCCAAGCGAAATTATTACAAAAGTTGCTAAGTTCTTTAACTTATAGTAATAAACTTGAGCTATATTTTTATTTAAATTAAAGTAAACAATCTCTTTAGAAAATAAATGCAGTTCTGCTAAAGTATTCACTAAAACATTGTGAAAGTTGTGCCCTCAGTCCAAAAACACGTTCACACTTTCAAAGTGTTACGCAACATAATATATATGTATACGTTACTTAATATAAACTTATCTATTAACCGACATGAGATTAACTAACGCATTCCGATAGGTAATGTGTAGGTTGGAATTCCGAAATATGTCGAATAGCAAGGAAGAGGAATATATGCCATGATAACCTATTCAAGGATTGAATAACATAATATTAAGGTTAAATTAGCGCAATTTTTGATACTGAAAGAATTATGTCAAATGAACCTGACGTCAATTAAAGTTAGCCATAAATTCTAGAAAAAATATGGAGTATTGACCGTCCTTGACACTAGACTCTCATGAATCATGAAAAGCTTTCTATATTTTACTACCGTATGGTACCGGCATAAGTGTCCTGAAACATAAAATGAGGGATTCTGCATCTACAGTTTGTAAAATCAACTCCTGCATTTCATAATATTTTCATTTTAATTCTGTTTGTTCTTCTAGGTCATGGTGAATGCATATTTAGAAGCAAGACCTGGAACCAACGTGGTACTTTTAGACTGGTCAAATATGTCCCACGGGTCGTATTTATTGAATGCTGCAAGAAATACGAAAAAGGTAAGCTATTTGTACTGTCAACTCTTGTTGGTTTCCGACACCATTATTACTTTTGTATTGCCACCTTAACCGTGAACGATCGTGGGGCACAGCAGCGCTTTTCGCATATCGCGTTATCAAGGTGCAGTACAGCAATATACTTTTCGGAGTCTACTTTATACGACACAAAACCTAAATTGCGACTTAGGAACGATCTCTCTATTCGACCGGCCCCTTCCCTGTCGTTACTTTTGCTATATGCCATTACCGTAGTTCGTACACAACAAACATGTGCGTTGTAATGCTCTAAGCCTTTGCTAGATAGGCTTAGAGCATTACACCGCACTTGCCGGCGAGTGCGTGATATCTTCTGCCACATTTCGCATACCGGCCGCAATAGACCGGCTGACCGCATCCACCCTCTAAAAGTCCTCTCAACTAGGGCCACTCAAGCGGAGGTGCGTGCTTTAGAACACCGAAGATACCGGAACCTACATATTCCAAATAGTGCAACTCAAATGTCATAGGTCAAGCGTCGTCGTTAAGCTACGTACTATTATCATTACAACCACACCTGCCCAGCGCGACAATTACGAGAAAAATACCTTTTTCTTTAATAGAACTCAATGACCACAGGACCATAACTGGACCTCCTATGGCTGAGTCATAACAGCATCAATATATCATAATTGATATCATCATCATATCAGCCATTGGAAGTCCGCTGAACTTAGGCCTCTCCAAGAAAGGAAGAATATACTCCGTAATTACCGCGCTGGGCAATAGTGTTATTGTGTTATGTTATTTCGCAACGGGGTAGCCGCTACTCATTCCCGCCCTAAGAAATTGAGCCGGACTGTGTCGGATGGCGATACCGGCATCTGTCGTTTCTGGTACCTTAGGAGCCTCTTACAACAATTGGTACAGTGTGAGGTATTGTTCTACTCCTGTACCTCACGGCAATCAAAGATATATAGGTAAATTGACTTTATTGATTAATTGTACAGAATGTGAGAAGCTGGGTTTTGATAAAATCCATGTCTGTTAAATTGTGACACATGTCTTTAACAGGAAAACGGCAACTTTCAATTGGTCAACGTTTTAAACGAGGTCGTATGTAATCTCAACAATTACGTGACAGGGCAATCTAATACACGATTTATCTAAAGTAGTTACACGCTATAGTATGCAGAACATTCAGACCATATACGTGATCCGGTTTAACAAAATGACAATATGACGGCTGAGAATAAACAAACAATTGTGCTCAATCATGTTGCACCACCAGTAAATACCAATTGAAGGGTACCAAATGTAATGCTACAAAAGAGGATGAATCTTTTTTGTTTGTTGGCATCAATGTCTAGATTGTGGTTAAAAATAATTGTTGTAGGTAAATATGAATCACTTAAGGTATTCTGGCCTTTAGTATACTTATGAAAATTTCTGTTCTTGATAGAGACCCTACAATTGATAAAAACATTATAGTATATAATATCCACCGGAAATCAGGTAGTTTTAGAATATATCTCTTTATTATAAATGTCACACCTAGAATAAATGGAACCGTTGATTTGGAAATCGGTTTTGTTGATATTAGGAAATGAGATTAACGTAAGTACGATAAACAATTATTCAAGTTTAATTAATATAAACAATATTTAGTAAACAAAAATATACTCAAAGTTATAATATTATTTATTTCAAGGCAATTTACAAAAGTAATATTAACGAACCCAATCACAAAACTTTTTTTATATCTGGTCCGTTATGTGTAATTGTATACTTATACTATTATACTAGGCTTTTATCAGTGCCTCTCTCACCCTTCAAACTGAAACACGGTAATACAATTAGTGATAGAAATATAATATAGATACCTGAAGTTAGCCTCTTGATAGTGGTTATTAAGAGGCCAACTTTTAAGTTTGTAGTCTATTGTAGTAATATTATAAAAAAATTCACAACTCTTCAAACACTGGTGGTAGCGAAGTGTATACTTAAATTTGCCACTTCACCATTTCGAGTAGCCAGTTAATTTGTTCAAGCCTATTGTGTTAAATAGGGAACGGGTATATTCACACAACTATTTTATATACACTGACCTGACTCCGTGGTAAGCTTAAAGCACTTGTGTTTCGGACATCAGACAACAGAGGAATCACAAATATAATACATAAATACATATTTAAACACCCAGACAAAGACAAATATCATCATATTAATATTTGTCTTGGGTGGGTGGGGATCGAACCCTAGCGCATAAGATAGGATCTCTACCATCTACGCCATCGGGACCGTCCAGCCGTCATTAATTTAGTACTCATCCTTTTTAACGGCTCTAAAATGCAGTTTATTTAATTTTTAATCTAGTAATGCATCAACAACTTTTTTGACAAATATGTTACAACGATAAAAATTCTACCATAATATCTTATTTTTGCTGCAAGGTACCCGAAACATCGAGACAAAACATGTTTATATTTTTCTTTTTTTTTTCTTTTAATCAGAAGTATAAGCTCAGCTAAAGCCGTGAGGTACCGGCAGTGTAGAATAGTATCTTCCACTGCACCAGGTGTCGTAAGAGGCGACTAAGGTACCAGAACCCTACAGATGGCGGTATATCCATTCGGAACAGTGCAGCTCAAATGCACAGGCTTGGGATGGGCAGCAGCAACCCCATCGCGAAAGCTGCGCTCTGCGATTGCCAACACGCTTGCCCAGCGCTGCAATTACGGGCAAAACACCTCCTTTCTTGGTTAGGCCTATGTCCAGCAGTAGACTTTCAATAGCTGGTATGAAGATGAGCTCATTACATTGCTTTTTGTTTTAATTCGTCAAAAATCAATTAAATATAATTGAGTTCTGTGTATAAAACCTTGTACGTAATCATCAATTGATCGTTCATACTTTTTTTTATCTTTTCTTATCATTCCAGGTGGGAGCGGTAACTGCGCATCAAATAAACGCCCTCGTGGAGGCTGGTCTACCTTTAGAAAGAATACACATAATCGGACATTCTTTAGGCAGCCACGTCGCTGGGTATACCGCTAGAGAGTTGCAAAACAAATACAGCAAGACTGTTAAAAGGTGATTACAATTATTGATGCGCCAAAAATACAGTTTATGGACGTTTATTTGATATTACATAAAACCTTGGATGAAATGGTCTTAAACGAAGAACCGAGTGGGCGTATCCTAACAATGCTGATTACCAGTTTCTATAGAAAGCCTTTGTAGGATGTTCAGAAATCAATCATAAAATTTTTCGTATTAAATGCGAGCCTTTTGTTGTGTTTCTTCATAACTGCTGTAAATAGATTCCTATTTTAGTTTATTGATTATTTGTTCTTTTAATGATTCGATTCACTAACGACTCTTGTAATTTCGTCTATGTACATAAACATATATTGCAACCTTTACGACATTACAATGCTTGAGCAATATCCCTATAAAGCTCAATTAAAATTATATGGTACTTTGAGACTGTCGTTTCTTAAGTTATTCAAAGATTTTACCTTAAAAGTTTAATAGAATATTTTACATGCACTTAAATTTTTTTAAAATTATTATGCAATCCAATTTACATAATTATATTTTTATATAATATCTTTTAAATATGTTGTAATTAATAATTATAAACATTAATATTTACTGATATAATATAATTTATTGGTAAACAAACAAATGTAAAGATTGTTTTTCAAGACTGGTGACATACATAAGCTGTTTAAACCGAGATCTTACAACAAGGCATATGTAGGTAAAAGCTTATGGAGCATCCAAAAATAATAAAATAAACAATACTTAGCAGGCAATAAAAATTAATAAAAAAATACAGCTCAAAAGAAATCAATGTAGTAAACATTAATATACACTTAATTAGTTGGAAGATATTAAATATTTTATATTAGGAAAAACAAACAAAAGATAATTAATAGGCCCGACTACTTTTTCCAAATATAAACCGTGTTTTCGCTATTCAATGGTCGCCGACGTCATTAGTAAAACATTTATTCAGAACCAACTACTTCAACGGCACATTTGTAGCAATTAATATTATGTTTAGCCAGCGAGGCGTATGGACGTTACGGCTAGAAAAACTCATAATTAAAAAAGAACTATATTCGCATAATAAGGTAATGACCTACGCTGGCACTGAATTTACCTAAGATATGAAAATTAATAACGGGTCCTGGTAAGTAAAGTTGATTTAATTAATTAAATATTTTTTTATATGTCAGTACATAGTATAAAACAAAGTCGCTTTCCGCTGTCTGTCTGTTCCTATTTATGCTTGATCTTTAAAACTATGCAACAGATTTTGATGCATTATTTAAATAGATAAAGTGGTTTTAGAGGAAGGTTATGCGTGTACTATACTATATAGTAAAGAAACACTGATACTTTTAGAAGTTTCTAATGTAATGTCGTATAGAAACGTCTTTTTTTTTGGGATGATACGCTGACTGAACACGACGAGATATGAATAATGTATTTTACACCATAAAAAAGTCTACAAAAAAGCGGCGGTAATAAAAAAATATGTCTATCTCTTAGAGATAACCCACAATAACCATTTTTTACCCTCATTGCATCCATGCGAAGTCGGGGCGGGTCGCTGGTTAATCTCATGATTTAATGATGTATTATGGACTATAATTATGAGTTATTACAATGAAACCACTAGTTCAATGGCCATAAAAAACGGTGTATTAGATTTACATTATTTTTCGTTGTATCGTTTACCTTTCATGAACTGCTTTCGGGAGTGACAAAATATATATAAAAATGGTGTGTTGCCGCATCGATGCTAAGTCGTTGCTGCATTTACTTATATATGATATTTTGACAGTCTTATGTTTCCAAAACTATTTGGCACGTTGTTGTACTAAACTCCGAATAAGTTGATGTTTAGTTTTCCTCTTAAGCTTTAAATAGGTTTGCAGTCTATTCAGTGCTGGTTATGTTATTGGTAAACGCGTGATGTTTATAAAACGCTCTGTTAAACATCCAGGTTAACAGCCTTGGACCCGGCATTTCCCGCGTTCTACCCCGACGGCGTGGTGATGGAGCATGTCAATGCGAAAGATGCCGAGTTTGTGGATATCATCCACACTGATGCTGGTGGATACGGTGCGCCAGTGCGGACCGGCACCGTCGACTTCTGGCCCAATGGTGGCAAGAGCATACAGCCTGGCTGCCCACGGTTTGCACCAGTGCCTTTGACAGATGACAGTAAGACTGCTTTTATTGTATTTTTATACGTTACTAACCGATACCCGCGACTTCGTCTGCGCATGATTAGTACTTCGAAAAGCCTATTTTCTTTTCCTATCGCACTCATTTATCTTTATACATACCAAAACCAATGAAATTTTTTTTTCTTTCTTGATTCTGCGGTTAACAAAAGAGACTCTAATCACACAAACTGTTATAATATTCGAATGAAGTTGTACTATTTTGGTGTTATAGTCTTAAAATAAGTTGTTTTATACAAAGACAAGTTCGTTCCTGTCAGCATATCGAACGTAACACGATTAAAAGATTTGCGGATAAAAGTTGGCAGGCGCTTGCGGCGAACTTTTTTATTCGTACGGTGTTTGTTTGAGATGACCTTCTGAACTACTAAATGATTTTAATCAATTTTTGCTTTTTTGTAGGCACAATTGTTAATAACTCAATTTATAGCCGCAATATTAGACTGGACAACATCCGTCGAGCTAGCTGTTTAAATGTAGATTATAGTTTCTAATATGGACTAGTCACAAAATTTATATTAACCCTTTAATCGAAATAATACCAAAACAATATAAGCCATTCACCACTTGTCATTTCTAGATCTATGCAGCCACTGGCGTTCATGGCGTTTCTACGCAGAATCGGTGCGAAATCCTGAAGCATTCCCTGCTTCTCCTGCCGATTCGTATAGCAAGTTCAAAGAAAACCCCAATCCTGACGTTGGTATGATTTATATGGGACACAACTGTGATACTAGGTGGGTGTATTTTTTTAAATTATATAAGCATAAATACATTATTGTTGTAAACTAAAAGACTATTTATAGTCAGAGGCCTGATGGTGCAGATAGTACTGATACTGTCTTGTTCGCCAAAGGTCGTGGGTTCGATCCCCATCCAGGATAAACATTTATATTATGTTTGTCCTATGACTGGGTTGGTAAATTTATGTATGTAAGGTACAGTAAAACCCACTTAAGACGATTTTTCTGGGACCCTACTTAAAACGCGTCTTAAACGAGTAAGCGTATTATGCGGGATAGGGAAAATAAATCGTACTACATATTATTATGTATTTTGTTGTAATTTTGGTACGTTGGATAGGTATTAAAAACGTACCAAAATGCGTAGTGTAATTATATTATTTAAAATAATCACTTATTTTGGTTTGACTAAAAGATTTCGATGCATTAGCTATTAAAAGATTTAACTTTTGCAGTGCGTCTTCGCTTTGATCCAAAGAAGCTACATAACATCTTAAATCATTAACAGCCGATAATGCCGGATAAATAAAAAACCGGAGTTGATCATCTTCGTATTCACCATTATCACTTAAGGCCCCATTTAGATTTTCAATTGCTTAAATTTCTTAGGGTGCTACATTGTCTATAATGAAAGAATAACCAGGAAAACTCCGCAATTTCACAGGTTCTTCTTCTTCCAAAACGACGTCAATTACGTTATCTCTGAAATCTTGAAAGAATTTTAATTGTTTTCAGGCTTAATTGCTTCCCATGCCGCTGCAATGTTTAGAATCGCATCATGGATAGTTAAGGATCGTTTGCTTTCAGGATTTTCCATTTCTTGAAGATAGCGATGTATCAGTCTTGTTCTGTAAGCTTGCTTTATGACCTTTATAATGCCCTGATCCATCGGTTGTAATTTGCTTGTCGCATTTGGAGGTTGATAAACAAGCTTGATATTCTTGAGTTCAATGCCTTTACTTTCTTTACCCATCAGATTTAGCACAGGTCAGACACGGTCTCCCTTTACTTACTTTACCACCATGACAAGTTTCTCCCTTGAAAACATGGGATTTATCTGTCATTAATTTAAAAAATAAACCAATTTCATTTGCGTTAAAAATGTCTCGCGGTTCGCAGTCACGCCTGTGGGCCGCTCGCGCGGGGCTTGTTAGAGCGCACTCAGGTCGTGATCGGGCTAGTTTATGTTATCAAGTATTAAACGGGCTGATGAATCGTATTAAGCGTTAAGAAAAGAATGAATATATGTCTTAATTTGTAGGGACGTACGACTGGCGTAAAGTGGCGTATTATGCAAGAAATCGTATTAAGCGTGATTCTTGTGATTCCTTCGTTGTCTGATGTCCGTAACACAAGTGCTTTAAGCGACTACGGATTCGGGTCAATGTATGGGATGTTGTGGAAATTATTTATTTATTTGACAGATGAATATTCGAATAGACAAAAATTTACTCCTACCGTGTCTGAATGGCTTATTGTCTTACCAACATCTGCATTAACAATTGGAGTACCCGATTGTTTTCTTTGAAAGTGTGCACAGAAGTCAATGCTGCTGTAGAGCGTAGCGTAGAGGAAGACCCGAATCAGTTTATCGTGCCATCGTGCACAGGAATTGGATATGTGTCCATCCACTTTAAAAGAAAGAAGTTTTTGCAGAAAGATCTTGGTTAGCGTGTTAAAAATTTTATATTAAAAATAATTTAAATACAACACTGAAAATTGACTTCAACAGTGATTATAAGGATATTTTTCGTCATTAGACCCTTGAAATATTTATGGATAAGTTTTTTTCGATCGACAGACATGCTCATGCAAACGACCTTTGTATGAGGTCTATCTTATGTAATTGTTCTTTTCCTTCGTATTAGATTAAGAACGCCATGCGAACTGAGTCAGCAATATTTACCCAAATTGTTATGACTTCAGTGTATTTGTTGTACGCAACAAATACACTTTCACAATAGCACCGAGTTTAGTATCACTTTATAATATAATAATAATACATGTTATTGAAATTTACAACATTTTAGTGGTACAACCCGGCAACGTTCGGGTACATAATAAAATTTTATCCCATTGACCCCGTTATAGTGACAGTGATATTAAGTAATATATTTATTTCAATGGCAACTTCTCGATCCCGTTATCTTACACAAGCCTAGTCTAAACAATTACAAATACAAAAACATGAATTATCCAATTTAAGGCAGTTATGTGCGTACCTACATACTCGTATTAACATTATAAAATGCAGAAAAATGATGACGACTGCAGAAATTAAGAAACTGTGTTGCTGCAATTAATTATTAATTTAAAACAGTGTTCTTAAGTATTAATATACTTCGTAATAATAAAGTAATCACCATACAGAAATTGGAGAAATTGTCTCTATTTAACATTTCGTGTTTTCAGTGCGAAGGGCAATTACTACTTGACAACAAACTCAGCATCGCCGTTTGGGAAAGGTCTGGATGGCCTCTACGCGAAGGGCAAAAGAAAATAAATCGACGAAGAATTTCAATTAATGTTAAAATATTTTTTGACACATATTTAGACAAAAAATATACCAAGTTGCGGATAAGTATTAGGCATTTGGGTATCAGTTAATAGCGTTTTGGCCTGAATTTAAACAGTCTACAGCTTCGTTATATTTTATTTGCCAAAATATATTTTGGTGATATGCTAAAAAATTTTGTTAATTTGTAACTAAGACAAATGATTCAGTATTTAGAAGAAAGTTAATAATAGTAAATTGTTAAGTAAATATATGTGTTCACGTAATTGTATATTGAAAGATAGATCTAGATGGTGTCCCTGTTATTGACTTTTATGGTCAAATATGCTATTAGACAAAGCAACAAATCAACCCACCCAAATCTGTTAAAATAATACAATCAATTTTCATCTCGAAAGCTCGCCGTTAAGAGTTTAATATGGTTTGCAAATATTTAACAGATTTCGGTAAAACTACATTATTAACGGCCGTAAAACGTGGTTTATATAATTATTGATATAATAAATTTGAAGTTTGTCTTAAAGCCGTTAAAAAAGTAGTAGGAACAGGGCCCGGGACGTCACAGGCCGAATATAACATAAGTCGATTAATTTCTGAGTCCCTAATAAAACGTTGTTCTTCTTCGTCCCGGTGGTGACCCTAATGTATATTAAACATTTATTATAAAATAGTAAATTAAAATATGTCGAAAAAAAAAGGTCACAACCTATTCTAAAATTAAATAAATTTAGTAAAATTGGTTATCACATATTATATACCACCAGTGATGCGAGTATTTGTAGTACTTAATGAGTTTTTAATTTAACTTATTACTTCATTATTTCATTCCATCACAATTCACAAAACTATGTTTAGAAAATTATAGCTTTATTATTGATCTGATATATTGAATCTATAGAGATATACTATTCAGTTCAAGGAGTAATTGATGAACCTGGAATATTTGAAACGACATTCTATGCTATATTGTTTTAAACACTTTTAATATTGTTTCTTTAGTAGAGGTGTAGACCAAAATTTAAAAAAATTGGATAATTAGAAACAGTATTCAAATAATTATTATGAATCTTTATCATTGATCTATGTTTTGTCTTCAAATATGTTTAAGCTGCATGTGACTTTTGGCTTACAAAACAACTGTATTCAGCACTATAATTAGAGTAGTAGTATAATTTATATAATTTACGCCAATAGATTAAGTCAATCTAAATGTAATTTCGTTATATCGGTATACCAGTTATAAATTGAGTCCAAAAAAAGGCCATGAACTTGATCAGTGTGAGCGTATTCTTAAAGTAAAATATATTAATTTCATTTGATTAGAGATTAATAACCTGCTGTCTTTTAACGTTTTAACCTGAACCTTGAAGATTTATAATGTATCTGGGCAGTGAATTATCGTAATAAAAACAAATGTTTTAAGTAATCTAGTGTACATACATACTAATAAAATACATGACTTCAGTACCCCATTACATAATAAACATTATGCGTAAAATGTTACTATTAGGTTAAATATCAAAAGGTAGCAAAACAAAAACTAATTGCATTCAGAAATGCGCTTTACGTAGTAACCTAACGAAAATCTAGACTTCACAAAGGTACCTTAGCCAACCTTAGGAATTCTAAAAGTTTGCCTTAAACTTAACTTATAGTTAGTTTGTTAGTACCTACTATAAGACCGAAGTATTTTCTTTTGTTTTGTTGTTAATCTATTTGACAAATCAGCGGCCAAATGGTCAATGTAAACATATTTAACTTGGATACGAAATATTGATTATAATATGTGTATTAACTCATATGTTTAGATAGATCGAGGACACACAAAATCGTCCTTACTAGTAACTTGCAACTGTCTGATGGTTACAAATGAAATGACAATTAAATACTATAATTATATTGTTAAAGTCAATATTGTCTATTTTGAAATATAGTATGAATTATTAAATATATATCGAAAATAATAGTGGAGGGGAAAAGGAAAGCGAAACATGGGGAATATTTATTATTATTTTGGCAAAAAGCCGATATTATTTAATGTAGATTTTAATTTTCTATGTCTTGGACATTCTTGCAACATTGTTGTTAATCTATTTAAAAAAGAAAACGTGATAAAGAGGTATGCTCAGTTGACATAAATTTGCTTGCTACATTCTAATTGCTGTAGAAATCTATCTGACCCGGCAAATGTTGTTTCGGCCCTATAAATTTATTGTTAATATATTATTAAATAACTAACACTATTTAAAAATTGGGGTTAGTGGTGGAAGGGTAAAATGTACTGTATTTATTTTTTAATGTACATCATAAAAATTAAAATGCTTTTATTTTTCTAAAAAATAAAACAAAAGTAAACAGAATTTTTAATTTACTCTTGGCACTTAATAAAATGAGTTTCAAGGAGTAGGGAAACTAAAAACACGAGAACTATATATTAAATATTCATAACAGGACGATGGCGCAGATGATAGTGATCCCATCTTGTGCGTCAGGCGTCGTGGGTTCGATTCCGACCCAGAGCAAATATTTATATGATATTTGTGTTTGTTCTGTGTCTAGGTGTTAAATGTAATATATGTATTTAAGTAGTACATTTGTGATTTCACTGTTGTCTGGTGTCTATAACACGGGTGCTTTAAGCGTCTTACCACGGAGTCAGGTCATTGACCTGAGACTTGATATGAGAGACGTTGTGGGAGTTTATTATTATTCATTTTCTGGGAAATTTTCAGCTATGGACTGTTATTTATCTATTGTTATTGCACTGTATATTATGTTTATTACATTCGAGTTGTTAGTTTTAATATTGTTAATGTTAAAACACTTTCTGTACCTGTATTTAACTATAATTGTTAATAGTGTAGATACCCTAGGCTAGTTATTTTTAAGATGGGTAAAGGGAAATAACAATTAATGTCACACAAAGACCTAAAATACGTTTGATGATTTTAGTCACACTGATAGTAATGCTATACACATCTATTTCTGGTATACTACTTAATCAAAATTGAACCTTTTGTTATTGCGAGATTTCTTGTTCTTTTCCTATACATTTTAAAGAGTAGCTTTAAGCTATTCTATGCAATATTCTTGCCTATAGATATACTTATAATTAAAGTTGTTAATGATGTATGTTAGTTTTTAGACTTATTTATTATCACAATGGTCATTATAACCATCACGGTATGACAAATTATTTATTCAATTGAATAATGTATTAGTGTGTACTATTTTAGAATTTTATACCCCTTAGGAGAGAGGAAAATGGAATATCACCTTATTTACTATGCGTTTATAAAAACAAAATTAAATAATTGTTTTAATATATCATATTATACATTATTGTTGAACTCTAGAATCATAATTACATAAAAAAAAATTAGACAGTACAATAGGTGGCCTTATTTCTTATAGTAATTTTTTCTTGGCAAAGTTTGGATGGAAAAAGTGTAAAATAGATTTGGCAGTTTGGGGTACTAAGGTTAAAGGAGAGATAGATCCTAAACAGATGGTAATAAAATATGACATGAATACACATTGTGATATAAAATGCAAGGAATAACATTGCAATAAGATACTGCAGTTTTAGACATTATCAGGCACAGCTTTTTCATCATTTTCAAAATGGCCGATGCCATTAAATGGATTGAATTATAAATGGTTGCTGTAGAATTTCGAAAGCACTGGTATCAAAATCAGATTCGAATCATTACCTGATGACCTTAAGAATTTCTTGAGGCTGTCATACGGTCGTGAGAAAAGAAATGACTGGAGTGATGAACATTTTTGTTAAAGTAAAGAAAATATAAGCATTGGGACGCCATTTAAGCTTAAGGAACGTGATATTTTGCTTACAATGTTAACACATCGTGAATTTAAGTAACCCGTAGAAAAGCAGGCGTTTATTACTGGATAAAAAGAAGAACTAAGATGTCTTCTAGAGAAGAATTCGCACATTTGAGTTGAATGGCTCATTAAACCCCGTCTTCGCTCCAAGAATTTCTTTTCCGTTTTCCGACAGCAGTCGTATATCTTCCACTGTTTGACATAGGCCTCCCCAAGAAAGGAAGAAGTTTGCCCATAATTGCCACGCTGGCAAGCGTGTCGGCAATCGAAGAGGGCTGCTTCACGACTAGATTGATGCTGCCCATCTCCGCCATGTTGCATTTGAGCTTTACTACTTAGGGTGGATATACCGGTACCTCAGTCGCCTCTTACGACACCTGGTATAGGGGGAGGTACTATTTTACTCTGGTACCACACGGCCACTTCAAAATAAGTATTGGAGATGCGGTCGAGTTTAATCGGTATACGTCAAAATAGGTCTATGCAACTGCGTAATTCTTCTTTGAGAAATGATTCTACGAGTATGGTCCTGTAATTATTACGAGTACGTAATACTTCAATTTTTGATATCTACTTAACTGCCATTTATAGCCCTAAATTGACAGCCTGAATTGCTCTTTGACAGGAAACTAATAAACGTATCAAATCAAAAGTTTTACGCAAAATTCAATTGATTTGTTAGTTTTAAGGTGTCACGGCAATAAGATGCCATTCTTTATTGTCCAAAGATGCTTACATTTTACTTTATTATATTTCTTATTGATTGAACTGTTCACAAAAAATATGTTAAGATTTTAAAAATAATAACACACAGACAGACCTATTGTAATCTGAGATTGGTACTTAAGATGTTTTAACAGAGAAATAGGAGACTAAGGCATATTGCACACGAATAATTATATTATGCAAGTATTAATATAACTATATTAATTATTTCAAACACTAATTATTAATTAAACTTAATAATTGTGATGTCTGCTATTTGAACAACTTAGTACCGTATCTAATAGAAAACTGGTTCATTTTATTAGAATAGTTACGATTTAAAGTCGAAGTTTTACGAATACAATTGATACTTTCGATTCGTTGGTATTCATATTGATTGTACGCTTAAATAAAAATGACATATTATACGGGTATGTGTAAAAATAATAATGAATCTAGAAAGTAAATATTGCACATGTGTTCAGAAATTGATGATAAACTGAACTCGGGCTAAATTTGATTGTAATGAAAAATAAAGACAATATATAAAAGGTAATTAAACATTGCCTTTTGATTTGTTGATAATGTCAGAGTTACGTAGATAAGTGCATCGACGATATTAATTAATTTTCTGCTTAATAGGTCCCCAAAAATTTTTTGTGTAGAAATGTGTTAAGATATTTTTAATTTTCAAAATCACTATTTGTTAAAGTTCATTTAATCAGACCAGTTTAGGTATGAAGGAAGAGAGCCTACTGCCTTTTATTTTGGTTTAGGTAAACATGTTATAAATAAATAAATTAAGCTTAGAAAGTTTTAAAAACAGTAACGTACTCTGATAACAGTTCAATTATAATATGTATATTCTGAGTACAACGAATTAGTTGTACATTAAATGATTTTATGTTTATGTATATTAAAAGATTTTCTGCTGTTCGGGAAATAAATGTTAATTTCAAAAGTGCTAGTAATCGTGTTTCATTCACAGTATGGCTACTTAATTTACGCAAATTTTAGAGGTTGACATCACTGTGTGTTAATATTACTATGTGTTATAATACCAAATAATTGATTTATGATTATTTATGCATCATTATTGTTATTAATTTTAAAACTAAACAAAGCACAAAAGGATATCAAATAAAAATATTTAGAATGTAAGATGTCTTTCCTTTATTTTATAAACAGTGCGTAGACATAATATCTTAATCCTGGAATCATTATATAATACAAGTCATTGAAATTCCGCTGACACAGGCCTTCCAAGAACAGGCCAAGAAAGGGGAGTTTTGCCCATAAATGCTGCACTTTGATTATAAGCTGCTCTGATTTGAGCTGCACTATTTCGGATGGATTTATACTGCTATCTGTCTTTTATGGTACCTTAGTCGCCTTTTACTCCGCCGGTACCACAAGAAAATATCCTGGAATCCGTTGGGGCCCAATTCTGCTAATATTCGTTGCTAGACAATCAGTAGCGTTCTATCGAATTCCGATAACTGTATCGTTCTTCAGTTAAAAATGTATCTCTACATATTCTTAAATCGCACGCAAGCGATGCTATTGAAATATAAGCGACTGGAGTAATGAGTTGGACTAAAGGTAGACCCTGGAAAGACTTAAGTCATTGTGTTGGGCAGCTCTAGGATCGATTGGTCTACGCTGCCCTAAGAGTCTTTTGACGGTACCTTAATACCTTACAGCAACGCAGTCAAGAACTTGGGTGTTCTTGTTGATACATACTAATTTATCTTGAGCAGCTCAGCTAAAGAAAGTGAGTCGAAAATTGTTGTTTCGACAGCGTAACTCAAACGAGCTACGCTCTTTAGAGTGGACATACCGCCATTGACGGTTTTGGTACCTCAGTCCGCACTTACGACACTTAATAAAGGGAAATTAAATTTGAGGTTAACAAAATCGGTAGGATTAATTTGAAGTCTGAGTTATGACGAGGTAGTGTCTCCAAATGGTTCCTGTAATATAGGTTGTAACACACAGCCGTGTTCGTCATTTCTCTTGGCTCTAGCTTGACTTACGTTTACTTGTAACTAGATTAGTTAATGGGGTAACTGTCCTAAACAGGTTATAAGATGCTGAACAAAACAAAATCGATTATCTTTTATGTATTAATATTTATTAAAATATCTATACAGTTCATGTAGCTCATAATTTAATCTGTTAATATTTATTTTTGACCTTTTTTAGTTTCAAAACGGTGCTGTACTTTCGTTAATGTGCCAATATGAAGACACATGATCGTCCTCGAACGAGTTATCATCCGATAAAAAATACGTGCTAATTTGTTTACGTAGTTCCTTCCGTATATCTTTTGTCGCTAAATAGAATCCGAACATGCATACACCCACCAACATCATCCTGAAATAAATATTATACAGTGAAAACATCTACTGCTATCAAACTAAAGAGTTTTTAATTTTTTTTCGGTTATCTTAATTTTAGGTTGGGTTTTCATAATATGCTGTATCTGAAACCTTTGTAACAATATAAATATTAAATTATGATGACAAATACCAATACACATTGACATCTGTCATTCCAATAAAGCTGTTTAATGGGTTTAATAGTTTTTGTAATAAGATAAATTTTAATAAAAAGAAATTTTAATCGAGATTTCCCACAACCCGCATATTGATTAACGGCATAATCAAATTGCCTGATCTTTGACTATTCAGCAAGGAAGCTAGCCAAATATCGATTACCGAATACACTATTCGCAGCAAGACTATAATTTTCAGAATACCAATAGATTCCATACATTGCAGCAACATTAAAATCGACATATATTATTTAAGAATGGATTAAAAAATATATAAAAACTCTGTTAAGTGTTAGAACAATTATTTTTGACATAAGTGCTACTGAGATAATTACCAATTATGTACTAACATTTAGTAAATACAACATACCTTTTGGGACAAAACCTTTTACAAATCATATAAGTCTTACATTATTCAGAGTATTCTATAAATTCATTTGCCGAACTTGTACTATTTTCAAGTAACCCCTCGTCTTTTACACCAGCTGAATTTTTATGATAGTAAATTTCAGATAAGAATTTCGAGGTCCAAAATATACTGAAAGCTAATGCTCCTAAGAGAAGCGCGCTGCAAAATCAAAGATAATAGATTAGATGAAAATCATAGATGCAGTCAGACAGATTTATTTGAGCAACTCGAAATATGAATAAATATTCTTTGATAATAGAAAGATCATCAATCTCTTTATACTACCAGCCCATAGAACACTGGAAAATGCTTTATTTCGATAGAACTTTCTAAAGTTTTTAAATACACCTTGTACACGCGACATCATTCATACTCAATATTTGTTTTAATAATATGCATACACGCAAAAATATATTATGTAATTTACCTCACATATTTTGTTAATGCTACTGTAGGTACTACGAAAATTATCTTTAGATAGTGTAATTAAACTGAAATATTTTAGTAAGGTTACCGACGTTAAATTTAAATTTCACAAATGTTGCTACGACTAAATAGTTGAAAATTTTATATATAAATTAGAAATACTTACATGCCAACTCCAGACATAATTTGTATCTGTCTTTTATACAGCCCAGTAGATAAACGAACTAATGAATATACCAGATATCAAAGTTAGGACCTATCTCTGCGACGATATTGAAAATAACTGATGGTTATTGTCGTTGATGTATTGTGTATCTATTATAAAAACTAATTTGTAACAATACTATTGTCTAAATACTTTATAACATCTTGATAAGTGAATAAATATATAGGTATATGTTGCGGATGTAGTACAATCGGTTGTTGTATAAACAAACATTTTATGTCAGTAGCAAATAGAAACATCGCTACCTGCACCTATGCATACCTCTTTGGATACACATCTCATTTCTCGTGAACAACGGAATGTTGACAAGAAACTAAATAATATTTATGGCAAAACTGTATTACAATCTAAATTAATATTGTAAATAGAAAAGATTTGCTTCTTATTTATTTAATTGCGTTTTTTTCATTTTAACTTGATCCATTTTAATAAGTCTCCCATTCGTCATAGCAGCCGTGAAATGTCCACTGATGGTCTTAGGCCTCCCCATGACAGGGGGAATAATACCATAGACTACTTTATACGAAATATTTATGCTTGGTGTTTGTGGACTATGAGAAAGCCTTCGATTCGGTTGAGATATGGGCTGTGCTTGAATCTTTTCAGCGGAGCCATATTGAATACCGGTACATCGAGGTGTTCAAGTGTTTGTATAACAACGCCACTATGTCAGTACGAGTACAGGAACAGAGTTTGAAGGCTATTTCTCTCAAAAAGGTGTTAGACAGGGAGACCTCATATCTCCGAAACTGATTAATAGGTACCACTTAGGAAAACACTTTCAAGCTCTTGGAACGACAATGATTTTGTCTCAACATTAACGGCGAATACATCACTCACCTTCGATATTGTAGTCATAGCAGAATAGATGAAAGATGTAAGCACAATGCTCGAGAACCTCAATAGATTTCCTCAACAGCTGGGTGCCAGAATGAACATGGAGAAGATTAAAGTAATGTGTAATGCCCATGTTGTACCCACCCCAGTTTTAGTTGAAAGCTCGCTTATTAAAGTTGTTGACTCGTATTTATACCTAGGACAAATAGTCCAATTAGGTAAGTAAGAAAGAGGTCAATCGCCTAATCCGACTCGGCTAGGCAGCGTTCGGAAAACTGCAAAACATCTTCTCGTCCGACATACCTTAGTATCTCAATTCGGTAGTTTTCGATCAATGTGTGTGTGCGCGATTGAGCCACTCGAAAGACTGTAGCTTAAATGGAACAGAGCTGAAATGGACCCCCCTCCCTGCCCCATTCTAGGTTAGTTGACACCGGTCGTTGTTTAAAAATGTCTTAAAACATTTTACTTCAATAACCATTCTTCGGTACTATTCTCTACTACTACCCTATTTTAAAATATAAACGCCACATGTAGGAAAATTAAAATGTATAATACTTACTAATTAACACATCTTGATCATTAAACTAAATACATCATTTCTAATGACTTACTAAACCTTATTATATATGTAATTATATGAACTATTTACAATTCTCAAATAAATTATGTAGAAGTTTAATCCTTCCAATATTGACCAGTGAAGTTGAAGAAAGGAACAACATTAGTCTGCCGGTCTAGATCTAGAAGATACTTGCCACCCAGAAATATGGCCGCCATCAGAGCACCTGTCAACAATGCCCTGAAAATTATATAAAAAAACTCGTTATCTAATTTATTAACATATTTATAAGGTTATATGCATGGTTAACATTATTTTATACGATCATTGCATACACTCCGTTTTGGATTGAAAATTCCCAACCCGAAAAAGGCGACCTTGTGATATAATTAACAGAACACTCGATCAAGTCTTTTAAACAGCAGTCCGATCGCTGTATGTGTATTACATACTCGGGATCAAATTAATAGTTAGACTTCAATGGACATCAGTACGCATCTGCGCCGTAAGATGGGGGTGTTTAAAATATTCAATCGTCCCATTCCGTACGTCAATAAAACTTTAGCTTTACAATAAATATTTAGGCGTATGAACTTCGAACTTTTGCGTGAAAATAGTCTGAAATAGGGCCGCCTTTATCCTAGGTAGGCTAAATCACTTTTTTTATAACAATTTACAAAACTTGCTTTCGCCCCGTTATGACGAACGCGAGCGTCGCCTCGTGGGCGAATCCCACGCTGCCCGCCATCTTTAAAATCGATACAGATCGTTCGATTCGATTTCTAAGAAGGGCAATCGGTCGTATTTGGTACGTTTGGAATGTTAACTTGTATTGCAATTAACGACGATACGCGATTTCGATGAAAACGAATGATTGGTTTGCGTTTGCGTTGAAATGGGTCGTTGCGTCGTTTTCTCGACGGGACGGTGAATCATACTGATCTGTACTAGCCAAAACACCGTAAGGAGAAAAGTTCACCTCCGTCGCCGCAGTGTTGGCATCAATCGATTACATTCTTTAATCGATTAATTGAACGATTAAATTTATCGCGATTAATCATCAATCGATTTAATTATTATTGAATGGATTAATTCATTCGATTATAATAATACAACAGTTTTTATTATTAGTCATGCTGATTCACATTATTAAGTATTATCTTATTTTCAATACTTGTTTTATTTATTTGTGTTTATTTTGTTTACTTGGATTACCCCTAAATTTATTTAATAAAAAAATGTACAAACTTTAAAAATGTTTTCTTTGCACTCATTTTAATGGATGAATCAACGACAATTCACATTCAGCATCACGGAAGCAAACAATAATGTACAATTTAATCGTAATGCAGATTTAAGAGTAAGGGTTAGATTAAATTAGTAATTATTCACAATTAACGATTGAAAGTCTCAATCCTTAATTTATTAATCGGTATTAACTTTTTAATCTTACTAGAATTAACTTTGCGCCAAAACTGCGTCGCCGTAGGCTTCGTCACGATAGCATGCATAACTTCCTTCATCAATGGCACTCTACAATCAAATACACTTCAAACGCATTTCTTTTGTAGAGCAGAGCACTATGTTTACCGGCGAACGCGTGCAGTGCCCGCACCCTCGAGCGACAATCGGCCGCATTAGTGCGGTTCGGTTCACTCAGACCTCTTTTGCAAAACTTAACGACATTCCCAACTCCCCAACGATAGACACCGATAGCCGAGCCTAGGTCAATCCTCAGAGTCGCCCTCAGGTGATCAGACCTGATCATTATCTTGTTTTTCTCTACATATATTCTACTTGGCAACCTACTTGCACAAGGAGTTTTCGTTTAACGGTATTTTGGGCGACTTTAGTACATGTATGTAACCAAGTGAAAAAGTTGCAGTACAATTTTAGTTAGAAAACTGATTTAAATTACTTAATATATTACAAGACCATAATTGATTATGGTGACGTGTGCTGCACTAATATCTCCCAAGATCTCCTTAATAAATTGGATCGTCTATTAAACAACTGTCTTCGTTTCATTTTTGGTTTGCGTAAATACGATCATATTTCTCATTACCGTTCTCTTCTCGGCTGGCTTCCTATTCGTGAATGTCGCTAAATTCGAGTTCTAACTATCTTCAATAAAAAGACAAAATGTTTGATAGTATAAATATTAAAAAATATATTTTTTACTCACGCTCCAACTAGTGCCATTATTAAAGTAAAATATTTTGATTTATAACAATTAATGATGTGAAGTCAACACGACAGAGTTCGACAATTGAGTGACAAAATAAATTTCATCCGAACTTTTAATACGGGGAATATGAAATCACAATATTGTCTCAAATTCAAAACAATGGCGGGATATGAATCAAGTTTCTGTCAATAATTAGGTATTAAAAGAATGCAGCTGCTTTCTTTTAATATTTATTACTGATTTTTATTATGACAACATCTGAAGATATAGGTATCGATTTTAGTTATTGATAAAATAAAGTTGGCTTTGGAAACTCCATAAAGCATCCCCAATGGTAGTAATGTCCACGCGCATCCGCAGGCTGGGCGGAGGCGACATAGCGCGTGGTGCGTCCTGGTCGCGGTTTCAAACGGCGGCCATAAAAATGGTCTCGTAGTGAAGGTGCTGAGTCGTTATAGTTTACGAATCTCCAGTGGTATCATCATTGACAGGAAGCATTTTAATTTACTATGAGCCTCTCCCCCCCCCCCCTTTCTTTAGGATCCCGGACTCCATCCCGCGTGACTTTGTGGTTCTAATCTACTGGATCCGACCGAACATACTATTGGGTACTGCGGGTTTAGATATTAGCCCAAACCTCCGTCGCGCGGTATATCTGATTTTTGGCTAGATTCAAAGTGACTTTACGTTTAGCTAAAGGTTGGTGATGAGTTAAAGCCATAAAGAAAAGCTGTATGGGTGATAACGGTTTGTCCACTTTGTGGGTGAACATTCTACACTGCGCTTGCTGGAGTGCTTGACCGTCGATTATGAATAGCTTTGTCGGTAACTATGGTTTGTTTACGGATCATTCCGGACTCGATCACGCAATGAGACTCCCGGCAGAGAGAACGCTCAAAACCAATCTTCAATCAATTTAATGTAAGGTGAGGTAACATATTTTTATTGATCTGTCGACTGTGTACGAGAAGATAAACTTATTTTTTACTATATCCATTGAAAATTATAAATGAACTGCAATCCTCGATAGAGGTTGTGACAGATAAATGAATTTTGTACAGATTAAAAACAATCAAACGGTGGAGCGATTCCCCATGAACTTGGTGCATGCGTTGATACCATCAACTTTCTTCTTAACCTATTATTAAAGAGCATTATTTTAGTAATGCACCATTTATATAAATAAAAAAATCGTGTCACGGTGTTTATTCGGGATGAACTTTAATCAAATTGTACTTACGGTGTACAGGTTAATCAAAGATAGATTATATGTTTATCAATTTATAGTTGAAAATTGTTTCCATAAGAAACATGGTATATCTTAACTATTCTATGTTCCTCATGGAAAAAAATCTCATGTTCAAATTTTCATGAAAACTCAGAACGTCTGTCGAGTTAACTAGGTAGTTATTTCTATCGCCGACATACACTTTACTATTGACGATCTTGATGTTATTGAGGCACTGGTATGCGTACTAGTAGTGCACGGCCAAATAAGGCATACAACAGCGATAGCGATTAGCACATTCAGAAAACTATTTCGTGATAAAACCTAAAGCTTATTTTAGTAGTAGATATGTTTTTAGCCGTATGGCAGAGTAAAAGAAAAATTAAATAAAGTTAAAACATTTAGCCGTGAGATAGTACATAGAATAGTACCTCTCCTTGTGACAGGAGTAATAAGCGACGATCGAGGTACCGAAACTGACAGATGGCAATATATCCGTTCAAACTACGTAGCTTAAATATAATCGGGCGGAGACGGGCAGCAGCATTGTCGTTTTTTAAGCTACTCTCTGCGATTGTCATCACGCCTGCCTTGCTCCAAAATTCCCACTTTATTGATGAGATCTTTATTCAAAATATCGATACATCTAACTATTCAAACGAACATTCGCATTTACAATACTTGCTGAAGTTAATATAATTAATGTATTCTTACAATATGATTAAAACAACAATACTGTCTAATATTTAATATTTCCATTGTACATTAAAATAATAACATGATTCATGAAAACTTCACCAAAAAATATGCTACAATTTCGTTTAGATTGTATTTGCTATTGTGACGAAGATAACCATTTCAAATACTTAAAGTAACTCCGAAATAACCTGCAAAATAATATAGACTGTCTTAATTACATTATAATCTGAATGTGTGGAATGATATTTATCTTCCTAGGTAATTAATATTTTAGCGCTATAAGACATTCACACAATTACTCAAACATGACTTGACTTCAAGGAACGTCGCGTAAATCGCTTGTGATACGGACACGAGTTAACAGAGAAACCACAAATAGATTAATACACTCATTTGCAAAAAAAAACGTGCACCTAAGCAATGCTCCATTTCAAATGTTACTTACTAATGGTTTGTTTGATAATTATAGGTAGTTTTACTTTTACAATTTTGTAAATTAATAAGCAAATAATCGTTTTCGTCACTATTATCATAAAATTTTGATACAATTTATGAGTTTTAATGCTAAAGTTCACTTAGTGTATGCTCGCTAGTAGAGCTTATGCTCGTGAAGTAATAGATAAATGTTTAGTATCGAGTGTGACCCCCTCTAGCTGAAATCACAGCTTGAATTCGTCTGGGTATACTAGCAAGGATATCCCGGATACTTGCTTGCGGAATACGTTCCCCCTCCGCGGTAATCACATTCTTCAGCTCTCTGATCGTCTGCGGAGTCGGTTGTACTGACGCGTCGTTTCAGAACGTCCCAGACATGCTCTATAGGATTGAGGTCGGGACTTCGAGCTGGCCAATCCAAACGACGAATGCCGACCTCTTATACATAGGCTTACACATCGCCAGACCGGGGGGCACAAGCGTTGTCGTTCATAAAAATTGAGTTTTCGCCTAAAGCGACCAATGTGGGTTGTGTCCAGTCAGTGAGCCGTTTTCAATGAATACCAACTCTGTACGATCCAATGAATTTATTCCTGCCCAAAACATAACAGAGCCCCTACCATAAGATGTGATTTCTTCAAAACAAGCCTCTGCAAAGCGTTCTCCTCGTTTCTGTAGCACTCGCCGACGTTGATTTTCACCGAACAGAGATATCCTGGCTTCATCGGAGAACAATACCCTATTCCAGTCTTCTTGAGTCCATGACTCACAATTTCGAGCAAAACCTAACTGGCAACTCTGTGCTCACGGAGTCACATAGGGCCGCGGGCCGGGCGATGACTGCGTATATTGGCCGCAAGAAGCCTCCTCCTGATATGCACATTTCTTACTTCTTCGAGGTTGTTCTTATGGTCCACATACGAAGACTTGCGATTTCTGAATGCGTGACTCACAAGAAAACGATCATCCCGTGGTTGGGTTTTCTTCCAGAAAAAGGCCTTCTCTCGACGGAACCGGTGTCTTGATACCGCTGCCAGTTCTTTTGAACTGTCGAGCGACTCACGAAGCCTTGGCTACAACCCTCTTCGAGCAGCGCAATAATTTTGGTAGCTTTTACTACTTTCTCTAACATTATTGAGACAGCTAAACAGGAATAAATGAAGCTGAAGCAATTAAGAATATGTAATAAATTCATAAAAATTTACAAAAAGTTACGAAAACCGATATTATCTTTTGGAACTTCGCACCAAAAATGTAGGATAAAAAGTAGTTTTCTGTAAAAACGAGCATTAAACTAAAATTTGAACTTAGAACGTACTGTTTTAAACACCGCGGCATTTTTAAAACCGGCCAGTAACATGTACAAATTATTGAAATCATTATGGTACCGTATTTTTTAATGAAGAATTAAAATCAAAACCTCCCGGTTTTTTTGCAAATGAGTGTATATAAATATATTTTGACACCCAGGCACATATTAATCACAAATATTCATCATACCTTCGTCACTAACACTATCGTACTCGTCAGACCTAAAACCACTTAGAAATTATATATCAGTGATATTGTGCTAGTAAATCTTCTAATAAATGGGGATCGCCCCACCCAAGACAAATGTTAATGTAATGAATATTTATGTTTGTCCCGTGCCTGAGTCCCGTATGAAATATGGTGTGAATTTGTGTCTGGTCCAAACTACCTCATTCTCAAAGTTGTTGCTTGATACGTTCAGTCCGCCTGGTACTGTCTGTTCGGTAGTATCGCCTATATTGTTTTCTGGCTGTGCGGTAGTATAAAGTTTGTTGTTGGTATAAGGGTTGCTCAAGAAATATATGCACGACCAGTAACAGACGAATGCAACAATCGTTGCCAATAATAAACTGAAAAAAGAAATTATATATAAAGTCAAATTCAACTCAAACGCAAATGTCTTAGAACTATGTATAATTATTTTATTACGGCACAATCATGTTTATTAAAATATTCCATCAAGTTTTATTTTATAGTGTTACTAACAAAAATGTACATCGATGATTTGTACACCGTCGCCATCACTAATCAAAGACCAAAAACAACGAAAAAATAGAAATCAAAATAAAATAGTCAGTCTCACAAACTACTTAACACGAGAACCATTTTGTGAAATATTCTCTTTTACAATTCTTATAAATAATAATGTGCTTAAAAGCCTTAAGCCTACTGTAACACCATTAACTATATTATATATTTTAAATCACAGTGGAAGATTATATACTCTATCAAACATTTAGGTTGCGAACACATATACATAATTTTTTCTTTTTTAATGATTACGACGTTCAGAAAAACTATATACTAACAAAATACTTAGGTATAAAGATACTTAGTAAAAAGATAGTATTCAATTGAAATTAATTGATTCACACAAAACAACTCATTTATGTATATACCTATATCTATGTGTATTTTCTTCTGAGCACTCTTAAAATTTAGAAACAACAAATATTTAACTGCAATATTCCGTCAATATATCTATCTACTTATCGTGTTATTGTGTAAGATCTTTCTTCAAGAATGGTTTCAGGAGTCATTTCTTGCCATCCATAGGATGATTTAAGCTTAATAAAAAATCATATGTTTCTTCTTGCCAGCAAAGTCTAAAATGTGTCATTATATTAAAATATACCTGTTACTTATTGTAAATTTTATACTGCAATACATGTATATAAATACAAAGGATAATACGCGTAGTCGCAACTTAAAAAAACGTATTTATTCCCCTCATAAAAACCTTGGCTAGAGAAGCCTTATGCCTGCGCACTTCTCGTGCTCCTCGCTTGGGGGCCCGTTCATAGCGCAGCCGCCTCGCGAAATTCGCGGGATCAGAACGAATCCAAAGGTTGAGGGAAAACACACCGACTAAGACAGCACAAAGGCAGACGACATTTTCATGAGGTAAACCTCGTACAAAGGTTTTTTTCAGGTGAACCTATTGCTAGACTAATTAAATGTCAATTCCAGCACCATCAAACAAGAGGGTAGGATGGCTCATTAGTAACCGATCCTGTGCCCGCACTCACCTGCGTGCCCCGCGGCGGCGACCGCGCGTTTAGTTACGCAGGGCTTGCGGGATCTGAGTGGGATCGATGGCGAATCTCTAATCCAGATTATTTAAGTGAACGAGTAGTGATAGCAATTAGATTGATAAACAAGCAAACACGAAGTATACTCACGTGCTAAACATTATTATGCGTTTCTTATAAGAAGCGAAATGACTCAAAGAACTTCCTTATATAAAGACTCATCCTTAGCGATCGTTCACAAGGTAACAAACACATCCGTATACACTTTTTATGGCTGATATGATGACGAACGGTATTTTTTAATGATATGATTCAATGCCATATACAGACATACGATATTCTACAATAATATTTTCTTTATTTAGGTATATTTTTATTTTCATTGGAGCGTCGCCACCAGCTACGTACACGTTCGCAAATGTCGTACTTCACAGAATGCGTGTTCGTTTGATGGACAGACTTTATAAAGTAAATATAGGTTTTTCAGCTTTATATGTAAAAATCTATAATTATTTCTTAGACACTACGCACTCTAAGAGTTCCATATTTATCAAATCATCATCATACAAAGCCCCATAAATCCATTTGTCGTCTTAATGTATTGAAAGCGTCATTGAAAAATTTACAAATAAATATATTATAGCTTGTATCAAAGGATAATTCGATCTATAGATATTTCTTTTCAATAAAGCAATTGTACCTCTACATTGTGTTACATCCTAAAGATGGTACAATAGCGGTATTGTCACAACACTATTGTCTGATTTGTAAATATTGAATTCACTAGCGTTATTGGACACATTTATGATACATGATGAATGATAAAAAAATATACTTCTGAAGATATATATATAATAATTTATTACCGTATCCGCTGTAAACATAGAAAGTAACAATACAATTTATGAAACTAATCTATCTTTCCTCCGTTTGACAATGACTGTGACAGAAACATTCTCAAGAATAACATAAGGTTGAGTATTGGTAAATGTGATCGGATCGATGTGACAGGTTGTACCAACAATGTAGAATAGTAGATCCCCCTTAATATATCCACCAGTGTAGCTCAAATGCACAGGGTGGAAATGGGCAGCAGCATACACGTCGCATGGCTACACTCTACGACTGCCCGGCGCGGTAGTTATGAGCAACATTCTCACTTTCTTCGGGGAGCTTATGTCCAGCTGTAGTCTTCTAATGGCTGATATAATGATGATGGTGGAGATATACGAGAATATACAGAATCATTTGTAATCACTTTAGCCTTGAAGAATCCTGGCTAACATGAGGATAATCTTGTCATTATATACGATATGCAAGAAAAGTGTATGTTTCAAAAAATGTTAAGGAATATTCCTTCCAGCATAATTTTTCTTTGTGTCATAGCGTTAGTAGAGCCTCGCTGCTTGTTACCGATTGTACGTCAGAACTTGACGTCATATATTTAGTGGTCCAATATGCTCCAAACGCTAGTAAACCGGTTACTAGTAAACTGAAATAATTGAAAAGTATAATTACAGCACTTTACCATATCCAAAACAATAATTATTTCCAAGTTATTTTCTTTATATAACATTCTGTAGAAAAAAAAATTGACTAAGTTTATTTTGTGACAAATATAAATATCATAACACCAATATTTATTAAAAAAAAGTTGTGAAAGCGTAACAAACAGAAAAAATGCTTTCAGACTTATAATAATCCATGGTACTGAATGCGAAATCGTTTTTGGTGTCTTTAAAGGAAATAAAGCAAACAGGATTATAAATATTAAGAGATCCTGTGTCTGCACATTTGTCTACAACAAATTGGACTCTATACATATTTTTGATAACAAATAAAGTAACCGTGCTTGCGAGCTGTATTCAGATCAAATAAAAATTTACGTACTTATTATAATGTTTTAATGACAGTTATTAAAAATGTTAAATTCTTTACTTATAATATAACAATTTTATTAACGGCAGTAAAACGCGGTTTATTTATATATTTTACTCGACATTTCGATTACTTTGCGGTGAAATGTCTAGCCGTCTAAAAAACTACTTTTATTATTTCTTCAGTATAGAATTCGACATAGCCCGGCGGATAAGCAAGTTAAAGTGGCAGTAGGCAGGGCACTTAGCATGGAGAACCGATGAATGATTGAGTCGTATAGTTCTGTATTGGACACCGGCCAGCGCAGCGTAGGACGTCCACCCACAACATGGTCAGACATCTGACTAAAACCGCAGGATCGAGCTGGACGCAGGCCGCATACGATCGGTCTAATTGGAAATCACTTGGAGAGGCCTATGTTCAGCAGTGGACGTCTTGCGCCTGATGTGATAATGATGATGATGATAGAATTCCAAACGTAGAAAATGAAATAACACCCCTTAAAATATTTTCTGCTCTTAATTAAAATGGCATCTTATTTAAGACATATTGTATACTATAGTACTATACTATTTATTCTACATTATGCGAATCACCAAAAACATCGGAGATTTGTACACCGTCACCATTGGACTAACCAAAGACAAAAAACAACGAGAAGATAGAAATCAAAATAAAAAAGTCACTCACAAACTACTTAATACGAGAACCATTTTGTAAGATATTCTCTTTTACAATTCTCATCAATAATAATATGCTTAAAAGCCTTCAGCCTTCTGTAACGCCGTCAACTAAATTATATATTTTAAATTACAATGGAAGATTATATACTCTATCGAACATTTAGGTTGCGAACACATATACAATTTTTTTTTCTTTTTAATGATTACGACGTTCATAAAACCTATATACTAACAAAATACTTAGGTATAAAGATATCTTGTAGTCAATTGAAATTAATTGATTCACACAATTTATTGACCTGACTCTGAGATAAATTGCTTAAAGCACTTTAGTTACGGATAACAGAAAACAGAGGAATATAATACTAAAATCCATATACACAATTGCAATGGCGGGTCCGATGGCGCAGATGGTAGTGATTCTAACTTTTGCGCTAAGAGTCATGGGTTCGATCTCCACCCAGGACAAATATTTATATATATATATGTATATATGTATATATATGGTGATATTTTTGTTATTTTCAGTCTGGGTGTCAAAAATATATATTTAAGTATTATATTTGTAATTCCTCTGTTGTCTGATCTCTGTAACGCTTTAAGCGACTTACCTCGGAGTCAGGTCAGTATATGAGATTGTGTGAATATTATTATTATCACCGACAGACACTATCAAAGGTCATATCGCACCTGTCGATTTCGTTCTAATAACAACCAAGGCGAGCCATTCCTATAATTTATATTGACCGAATTGCGTTTAGCATTTAATATACTGGGCGGTTAGCTGTGAATTGTAGCGTTATTAATTCAATGAAGTAGAGAAAATACCTGTTTAGTTAATTTAGAACTTAAACTGCCTGTTCTCATAGCAACGTCAATTCCTATGGTATTTATTATTAAGTGGGCGTCAAAGAAATTCTAACAAAGAAGAGCGTAAACACAAACATTATTCTAAAACAATCACAGTACAGAGGAATTCTTTAGCATTAATCCCATAAAAAATAATTCCTCTGTACTGTGAATACTGAAAGCAATTCAATTCCTTTCAAGAGCGAAACAACTAAAAAATTGGCTGACGCTCCAAAAAATGATTTACTTCATGAATATGTTGCTTTGGTACCAAAACTCGTGTCCACCATTTCTTGACTCCTACTATTTGATCGTGTGGTCATTACCTTATTCGCTTGAATAACAAATATTGTTGATTGTTGTTTTTCTCAATGTTGTACCACAAACAAAGGCACACTAGGCAATGAATGCCTTTCATTTTGAATACGCTATATAATTTACTAGAGTGATTTTTCAGTATGGATAATCAGAAGCAAAAGATAGATGTGATTTACTGAGGTCTCGGTAGCATGCTGCAGTCCCCCGGAATGGGAAATAAGCAGGTACACGTTCCGTCTGAGGTTAACTGAATTTGATCTAGGAAACATTTTCGATAACATAAAATTTTGCAATTTTCAAAGGAATTTAACCAATAAAATATAAATATAATATTTCATCTTTTTATTTAGAATTGATTTTTTAATAAGTTCTGTATAACTAATCAGAATATAATTGTGTTTAATACAATAAGATCGCGAGCAAATATCTGTATTTAATATTTGAATGCTTACAGCAGTTTTTTTTTCAAACTAACAAGCGGCAGCGTAAGCCGAGTTCGATTTGAAGGAAACAAAAGCTGTGAAATTATAGTGCAATATAAACATCTTCATGTCACATTGGCAATACGCTTGTTTGAAGGAAACGATGGGATACATATAGTACCTAAACTAAATTTAGTTACTCTTTTTATGGAAATCTACTGCTATAACGTTGCAAAATAAGTTACATTCATTAGAATTAATCAAAGATTGGAAGGTGGCATTGCCGTAGAGGAAACTTCCACCGAAATACTGGTGAATCAACTCATCTAAGTTAAATACCATGTCGAAATTTACCTGTGAAGAGAAAAATGTATTATTGAAATTATCGGTAAGTAATATTTATGTTCGTGCTTCGGTATCAGATATCAGTAGAATGGGGAGGTGTTATTACTATAAGATCTTCTCCTGTACCAGGGGCTGTAAGAGGCAATTGGAGCACCAGAACCGATAGATGGCAGTATATCCATAGCTCTAATGCAACAGGGTAGGATGGGTAGCAGCATTCCCGTCGCGAGGTTTCGTTTTGCAATTGCCACCACGACTACCCAGCGCGGGAATTATGGGCAAAATATTCTCTTTTTTTAGTCTTCAATTGTTTCCATTGAATTTCAATTATACTTAAAGACTAAAAAATATCGCAGGGATAAATACCGTAAAACATTTTACCTTAAATCATAGACTATTGTGTTTATTTTTATTTATTAACAATAGAAATCCATTTTTTTATTATTATATATTTACATTAGACTAGAATAATAGCTTTTTATTAGTTTTAATATAAATTTTTGCAAGCGTTAATGCGTAAAAAACAACAAATAAAATTTAGAAAATCCTTTTTATTTCGGACGAATCTAATAATGGAAGTCCGACGTGAATTCACCGCCGGATAAGTAACACATGTAACATAATCCTTGTATTAATTATTAGTAAAAATGGATAACCGACCTTACTCAAACCCGCCTTTTAGAGCTTTTAAAAATCATTTTATAATATGAAGATACACACCGACACCACACAGTTACATTAATTCATAAATACAAATTTTAAACATTAAAATGTTATTTCGTAAAACTAGAACGACTTTCCCTGGGACTTGTATTTTTTAAAAGAAGTCTTGGTAAATTGTTGTAAAAACAAATATATATCTACTAGAAAAAAAAGATTTTTTTCCCATAAAATCTCAGGCTTTAGGCGGGCCTGAAGTTTTTTTACAGCCATGACATGTTGAATTTTTTCTTTGTAAATATAATATAAAAAATAACTAATTACTATAAAAGCATAAAACCTCTAACGTAATTTGTAAAAACTCTTTAGTAATTATAATTTTTTACTATGAAACTGTCGACATTAATTTTAATGTGTCATCATTATCATCATCATATGAGCCATAGAAAATGCACTTTTGAACAAAGGCCTCCCTAAGATATTGGAATTTTTGCCCATAATTGCCGCCAGACAATCGTGGTAGCAATCGCAGAGCATAACTTCGCGACGAGGATGCTGCTGCCCATCCCCACCCTGTGGTATTTAAGTTGTGCTGTTTCGGATGGATATACCGCCGGCTGTCGGTTCTGGTACCTTAGTCGCCTATTACGATATTCAGTACAAAAAGAGGTAGTATTTAACTCTGTCGGTAGCTCATGGCTAAATATTTATCTTTATTAAATTTTTCGTTATTGTTATTAGCTTTAGTAAATTTTTGACATTCAATAAGACTATTAGAATATACTCACTAAAGCCTATAGACAATAAATGTTTGCTTCATATAAGTATGTCGTGTAACATTCAAACGGCAGTGCGCGTCATGTTTGTTTTAATTAATTTATTGCTTTTAAATATTTTTTATATAAAAAATAGCTGCATGCACTGAACTTGATAACGTACATAATTTCTATATTTATTTGTTTATTTAGTATAGGTTATTGCCATACATACTAATATTCATAGTTATATATAATATCAACAAGACGGTAACCTAGGAGATATGTACACGACATTAAATTGGTAGGCAAATTGAAACGACGATTCGTACCCATAAAAGCTGTATCCAAAAAGCATAGACGAAACTGTCGACGTTATCTCTGTGACCTATACTTTTTTAATTAACTGTTTTATTTATAATAACCATATTGACAAATAACTTACTGCTGGAATCACACAATTTTTACTCATATTTAAACTTTTCATTAATATCGGTCGCAAAAATATATGTTGGCAAGGATTCTTCATTTGTAACCTCATCAAATCTTTGCCGTTTGATTTCACCATAATTTTACCCTAAAAATCACCAAAAGCGTATTAATAATGCTAGAGAATGAAATTAATTTGCAATATATTACTATATTAGTAAAACTTAATTCGACAGCCCCGATGGCGCAGATGGTAGTGAGCTTATCTTATGCGCCTAAGGTCTTGGGTTCGAATCCTACACAGGACAAATATTTATAAGATAGTAAGTAGTATAATTTTTATGATTCCTCTGTTATCTGATGTACGTAACAAGTACTTCACGCGAATTATCTCGGAGTCAAAAAAGAGTCTTTTAATTTAAAACTAAGCAGTTTAATATTTTTGCCATTTGCAGATAGGACGCGATTTTACGGAACAATATAATATTCATCAAAATAACCTAATAAGTTAATAAGATTTTACAAGATTCCTTACTTTTGAAATCGTAATAGGTTTCTTTAAAGAAAATCTGTAATAAATGGAGGTTTTATTCAAAATTCCATAATTATATTTTGTACAGTCTTCTTTCTTGGGGCCTTGGCATGAGCTAAAATGTGTGAGCTCTATATCGTACTTCCCCTGGAAAAACACACTTGTTATCACTATACTTACAACGTATATGCCTCAAAGGGTGAAGAAAAAAACTTACATAGTATTTATTTTCAATACAAATGGCGAAACTGATAACAAACATAAATAAATACTTTTTCAACAAATACATTTTATGATAGATGGAATAGCAACTAGTTTATGGAATATTCTCTAACCCACCAGGTTCTAGTCACACATGTTTAGTTTTTATCAGAAATCCGATCGTTACATGATTGCAGGAAACTGTATATTGGAACTGTTATTTGAATACTTTAAACCATAAAATAAACGCTTCCGTTTAGTAAAACATAAGTAATTTATACATCAGCATACAACGGTGATGAACGAAAACAATTATAGAACACAAAAGTAAAAATACATGTCATTTTAAATGAAAAGATATTTATCACTGTAACCAAACGGTATTTGACTAATAGAGATCACATCACAATGGTATACCAACTTTAAAGTTTACTCCCTTCTCCTTCTTAGCGACAATTATGAAGGAAAAGAAATGAACTTTCTTTGATATAATATACTTTATTCAAACACTTTTTAATCGCCATAAATCTATATATAAAGGGTTTTTTAGAGATATAGAACTTAAAATTTAATAAGTTTATAAATTCCTGCAACATCTCATACATTCACCTGATTCTGTGAAAGTCGCTTAAAGAACTTGTGTTACGGACATCAAACAACAGAATATACTTATTAAATACATATATTTAACACCCAGACATAGAACAAACATAAATATCATCTTATAAATATTTCTGCTGGGTAGGGATCGAACCCACGATCTTTGGCGCGCAAGACAGAATCACTATCATCTGAATTTTACGGTGAACATAATCGTCCATCAGAGCAATTAATTCGATTAACTATAGAACATATTTGCATCACGTTTACTCTTAATGATAATACACATCCACAAAGACGTCGTACAGTGCGTATAGAAGAAGTCGTTGCTTCTATAGAGCGTAACGTAGAGGAAGACCCGAAACAACCTATCTACTATCGTGCACTGAGATAGGATATGTGTCCATCCACTTTATTAAAGATTTTCCGGATCCATCGAATCTAATAAAATCTATATACTGAATCTGATTCGAGCAGAAATTAAAGTATCACGATCACCTAGCAATAGATTCGGTGAATGGGCCAAAATAAGATTGCCATTGATCCTGATTTTCGTGAGTGAATTTTGTTTAGAGATAAAGCTCACTTTTGGTTGAATGAATAAATTGGCCTCCAAGATCGTGCAATTTAACGCTACTTAACTATTTTCTATGGGGATATGTGCAGTCGCTAGTATACACAATTCTCAAAGATATCAGGTACATACAACAAACTACCTTCAGAAATTAAAAATGCGAAATCCTTCGGTATATTTAAATCGAAGTTTGTCAAATACATAAGGAAACACTCAATACTACAATGAAGGCAAGCGTGTGATGAACACTTGTGCTACTTGTGTGTGCTTGTTTATGATTTTGTGTTTGAGTATATATTATGTGTTGTGCTTTCGTTGGTTCTGACGCCCACAATACTGGTGCGCAAGCGACTTTTTTTGAGGCCGGATCAATGTATGTGATATTGTCCAATATTCATTTATATTTATGTCTTTTTACCTCGGGTTAGTCTGGAAAGATTGCCTTTTAGTGATAAGACTCGTAAATTGCAACTTTACTGTCCATAATACAAACTGTTATTTTTTTGTGCAATAATAATAAAAAAGAAAAGAAACCTTATCTATTGAGCAACTAAAACTCAGGTCGGAAACTGTACCACTAATTAATTTTAAGTTATAATTAGCTATATGTTCTATGTATATGGCTAAAGTGAAACTAACATATATATAAAGATCATTTAATAAGATTTTAAGGAGCTTATCAAAGATACTCTAATCCCATACTGCTCAACAGGAGATGGATCTCCTGTTCAGCATCCTGTATACTCCTGTAGAGCCTGTAGATCAACCATACTCAATAACTTTTGCAAGCTTAATATCACTCCAATTGTCGAGCCACTTCTCGACAAACATAATTGTTTTTAAGCATTAATGACGATTGAAATGATTTTGTACCTTACATGTGTACCAATGGATATTTAATATTTAGGAACGCTTGCTATTTTTCTTGGATTATTTATTTATAGGTATTACCTTATATTAATTTGTACAGAATACTTATACAAAACTCTATCTGGCTTAACAGGGGTTTCATGATCTTCATCATGTTAAAATAAAGATTTTATAAGAACGATTATGCGTCCAGCTCATCGGGTTGAGCTTGACGCATAATCGTTCACGTGATCTCCTTTCGCGTAGTTTAAGTCTTATCTGTCATCAGTTCTTCTTATTATGTGGGTAAAAATAACATTTTTTTTTCGACGAATCAAACCCTTCCTTTAGAGTAACCTAATGCTAACCTGCCATAGGATAAACAGAATAAGAAGTCGAGTTTATTTGCTTATGTGCTAAAGTTCAAAGTTCGTCAGTGTTCTTAAAATACATTGTATTCTGAACATGAACAATGTCAGAATCTTTGTTATTTCCTGAGAATCTGTTTAAGTGTTAATGTCTAGCTTCTTTTATCTAACTTTTAGATCTGGTTTAGTACTTAAACCCAGCTATTGTAAATAAAAGGCAGACGGAGTCCACTATGCTAATTATTCTCATTTCACACGTGACGCTTGCAAATTCATACACCTGATCTTATATCTTTCCCACACTATGAAATTAAATGTTAATGTTCAAAACCTTAAATATATCCGCGATATACGATATGTATCCATCACAATACTTCGTGAAGTGCCAATAGCTAGCCCGTTTGCAAAAATAATATAACTATATGAATGTTATGGCGTTCAATTGAATATTAATATACACAGCGTTACTAGGGAACTGTTGCTTAAAAAATATAATGAGCATAAATATAAATGTCGACTGCGATGACGTGTAGAAGTGTCATTACATGAAGTATGCCTCTTGTAAATATCTAAAAGATAATTCAATATCTATTTTTAATTTTTTGTAAAAATCTAGTATCCACCATGACAACACCAGTGAAGAAATACGTAAGCTTAGCTTTGAAGTTTATTAGCCTTGGGCTTGTGGCAACAGCGGGGAGTTTCTGGACTGGTGCAGGCGTGGAAAGCAGACCTAAATATACAGATGAGCAGACGTTGGTAGGAGGCGCCATATGGAGCCAAACCTTATTACCAGTTGGGTTGATTCTTAGCAGAATAATTAACGAGGAAATGAGTGCTTTTGTTCATGGATACTTCTTGATTTCTGGAGTGGTACTACTTGTATCTACTGGCGTGTTCCTGGTATGTGCTTTTATATTGATTACTATATTTTTCCTCTAGTTTATGTTCATATGAGAAAAAGGCTCATTTTTAAACATGTATGACGTATGGCCTGCTTACGCAAATTAGAAACAAATTGTTTTACATTCATCCGGAGTATTTTATCTTTAAAATGGAAATTGTTATTTTGGCAGTACAATTGTTGTTAATAATGCTTACAAGAATTAAACACTCTTTGAGAAGGAATAGAAGTCAGCAATACTACCCTTTCTACCTATGCTGAAGGATAGGCTAAGTACCAAATGATTGGTCCGAAGCAGTTATTGTCCCCCTTAACAAACTAAAAGGGTCGCAGCAAGACTGTAAAAGTTACCGCGGTATCAACCTTCTCAGCGTCGTTGGCAAATTTTATGCAAAGGTTTTAATAAAAAGAGGTATGACTGACACTAAAGGAAAGACTTGGGATATACGAGCAGGTTTTAGAAAGGTAATGGGGTGCATATATTCCCTATGCTGTATTGCTGAAATGTGGCTTGCTAAAGGTCAAAGTCTATTGCGCTTTTGTTGACTTGGACAAGGCTTATGATAGGGTTATGCGAAAGGAGTTGTGAAAGATTATATCTATATATGGGGTGAATGACCGTCTGATTCAAGTATTCCAATCTCTTTACAAGGATTGTGCTGCTTGTTTAAATAAACGGTGCCTACACTTAATGTTTTGACATCCATAGAGGTGTTAGACAGGGATGTGTAGCATCACCTTGATCATTCAACTTATTTTTAGACAACTGTCAGTCGGATTTGAAAGCCAGTAAACGTGGATTAAGCATGAACGGGTTACACATCAAATGTCTTCTTCACGATGATGACCAAGCACTGTTAGCATCGTCAGCTGAAGAGTTGCAAAAAATGTTAATGGATTTGCAAGATTCCTTTAAAAGGAAAGGTATGAAATTAATGTAATTAAGATGAAAATAATTGTGATTGAAAAGGAGGGAAGTATGACAAATTGTAAAATTGTAATCAATGACATGAAATTTGAACAAGTGAAAGAGTTCGTGAATCTGGATAATGTTTTTACAAGAGATATGAAATATGAAATATATGTATGATATATGTATGAAAAAGTTATCGAACGGAGAGTGCAAGCTGGAAATAGAATCAATGGAGCCTACATGCTTTTATGCGCAGCCCTTTTTGACACATAAAAGGGCGCGGCTATTTATAGAGGTTCATAGAGGTATGTTGGTACCAACACTGACATATGGAAGTGAATGTTGAGTATGGCAGAGGATGCACGCGAGTAGAATAAATGCTGTTGAAATGAGAGCACTTTGAAGTATGTATGGTGTGAGTATGCGAGATAGATTAAATATCGATGCGGTGTAAAAGATGATCTGACAACAATAGAGAAAATATATACTAATAATATATATATATACAGGGCGGAGATGGGCAGCAGCATCCCTGTTGCGTATCCAT